>JAAALK010000080.1:33815908-34018601 GCA_019279435.1 Zizania palustris
GGATATCGACCTCTGTGGCCTTGAGCTTACTAAACAGCTCTGCGATGGTCAAGGTATCATATGATGTGCTCTCAATAATAGACGATACCTTGATCTCCCAGATCTTAGGATCTAAGGTATGGAGTACCTTAAGAGCCTGTTCATGATCCGAGACCAACTGATCACCATCAGCCTTGTTAACACGAAGCTTGTTAATGATCGATTGAAAACGACCAAACAAAGCCTCAACAGTCTCACCCGGCTTCTGTGAGAAATTTTCATACTCACGCCGGTAGGTCTGATAAAGTCTAGCCTTGACCTGAGTTGTCCCCTCATGATGTGCCTGGAGGGTAGCCCAGATCTCTCTAGCAGTGGTGAGATGGCTAACACGCTCGAACTCACTAGGACCTAGACCAGAAAATAAAATGTTCACCGCCTTACTATTATTTTGATGCTGGGTAATTATATTTTCAGCAGTATCCGCAGCAATAGTCGTAATGGTGAAACTAGGATGAACACAAATCTCCCATATGTCCGAGCTCTGGCTCATAAGATATGCTCGCATGCGAGTCTTCCAATAAGTATAGCCAAAAGCCTCTAGGGATGGGATTTTACCAGAAGACGCCATGGTCACTACCTAGGTTTTGAATCGGTTAAGATATTAGAAAAACCTAACCTGCTCTGATACCACTTGTAGGACCGAAAGTAGCGACCAGAGGGGGGGTGAATGGGCGCCTAAAAATTTTTCGCTAAATTATATTTTAAACCCAACCCCCAAAAGAACTCAACCAGATAAAAATTATTTGCAAAATAAATTCCAGGACTTAAAGTTGTATGGTGTGTTAATTAAAATGATATTAAAGAGCAATCTAAATAAAATTACCGTAGTAAATAAAAACACCTAAAAACAATCACGAAATATTTATATTTCAATCTAGAAATAAAATACTAATCAATTGAATAATACATGGAATATCCAAAAATTAATTCAGAAATAAATCTTAAAAATATTGCACTTAAATCTAGAATAAAAAATTAATAATGCGACTACCATTAATTTTTGTTTATACGAACTGATTTAAAGAATATTGAAATGAAAATATATGAGTACTAAAATATTTGGGCAGATTAAATTACCACAAAATTTCTAAACAAGTTTTTGCTAATTAATTAATAGATGTTTATCTCTAAAACTTGATCTACTAAAAATAGGGGATTAGTTTTTATTTTAACTAAGAAATAGGAGATTGAAAACAAATCTGTTTACAATGGATGAACCGGCCGCTGTGACTCCGCCTCCTCTTGCCGTGGATCCAAAACGCAGAATGCTGCAGTGCTCCCGTCCGTGAAGAAAAGTCTTCCCCTGAAATCAGAAAACTGGACGTGACAAAACCGTGGGCGTCTTCGCACTGCCTGGAGGCTGACGGCTGGGTCCCCGCCGTGGGCTTCTCTGCATCGCCTGGAAGTCTCCGTGGAAAGAAGCAGCGTCGTCACGTCGCTCCGCACGGCAAGCCGCTGCACAACTCTGTGGGGCCCGCAGTACAGCAGCAATGAATGAAAGCACTGGGACGTGCGCTGTTGCGTTGGAAATCACAGTGAAAAGCCTGTGCCACAGTGCAAGATTCCGGCCAAAACACACCACGGGAAAAGAAAAACGTCGGCGACAATTTGTGAAACAAAACGATGAACAGGAGATTTGCGGTGGGAAATCTATGGACTGTAGATTAATCTTTCCAAAACAGTCATCTATCCCTAAGGGGATAGGGGCCTATTTATAGGCAAATCCTAATACATGAAAAGACTACTTTACCCTCGGGTAAAATAAATTGACTCTAAAATAAATTCCGAAAAATACTAAAATATTCTTAAAAAAAATTAACTGACTCGAATAAAAATATTCTAAACTTAAAAACTAATTATTAATATCCTAAAAACGAATTAATGATAGATTGTCAGTTTTACGCCGAAACTGACAAAGCGTCCACCGTCTTCGCACCGGGTACCTGGATTGGGCCGACCCGACCCCGCAGCTCTCTCAGCCCGGCAATCGCTCGCCGCCCGTGTACCTGAGTCAAACCCAGTCAACAGACCAGTGGATCATCTGCCGCTCCTAGCCATGTACCCGGATTGGGCCAGCCCGACTCCGCAGCTCCTCTGCCCGGCCGTCGCTCACTGCCCGTGTACCTGAGTCACATGCGCCTCAGACTCGGCAGGTCTTCATCTCTCCCTTTCTTTGACTTCCGTTGACAATCACTCATCACATCTGGAATATCAAAACCATATTCTTCAACATGGTTTCTCAGGGGCTGGGTAGGTCGCATTAACACTTTGAGCATTCATTGTAGAACTCTTGTGCTAGCCACCACACTCTGTATTCATCCTGTGAGTTCAATTTTTGTGTTCCCTGTTCAAGCATCGAAGTTTTGATTCTGTGTTCATTTTCTACATGAGCTTGTTTGCATACCTCGCTGCATGCTTCGATCTCTTGTGTGTCGCTTTGATTGACTTGAGGTAGTGCACCGAAGCCTGTTTAGGCGAAGTGTGTTTTAAGCGAAGTGTGTCTTTCAGTGTGTGTTCGCTCTGTGTAAACTGGAGGCCAGACCTCGTTGATTACTAGCGAAGCACTGATCGAAGCCCATTTTTTCTTCCTGTGTCGAAGCCCTTAGCGAAGTCTGTTTTGTGTGTGTTTTGACCTTCGAAGTACAAAGCCCAGCACCAGTTGCTATCGCTGAGTATTTGGTCTAAGTCCTCAGAGGGAAGTCCGCTCTTGCGAAGGGTGAGGTGCGAAGCTTGCACGAAGGCACCCTGTGTGCGAAGGCTGCACTGACTTAGCAGAAGCTGAATTTTTGGGGTTGTGGGTGGAGCGAAGTCCTCTTGGCTTCGAACTTTTGCTCCTTGCGAAGCCTGTGTTCGGAGCCGTCAAATACCTCCGAACCTGAACTTCGAAGGGTGTGTTCGAAGCCTGTTCCGCAGAAGACAGAATTAAAACAGAAGGCTATATTTAGTCTGAAATTTTAAAAGCTCCCATTCACCCCCCCTCTGGTCGCCGTTTCCGGTCCAACAATTGGTATCAGAGCGGGTTAAGATCACCAGTTGATTTTAACCGGTTGTGTGATCGGTTGGCGACATGGACAGAGTTAGTAAAATTCCTCTGTTCGATGGGACTAACTTTGCATACTGGAAGGTGCGCATGGAGGCTTACTTGCTAAGCCAAGGAAATGCAATTTGGGAGATTGTGGACTCACAATACTCTATCCCTGAAACTCGCACCTCTCAAACAGAGAAGGATCAGTATAATGCCAACTCCAAGGCTAGAAATATACTGTTCATTGGTTTGAGCCGGAGTGAGTTTGATAGGGTGCAGCACCTTAGGACAGCTAGGGAAATTTGGAACACTCTCACTATTTTTCATGAGGGATCTACACAGATTAAGGCCAGGTGGCAAAGCACATACAATCAACAGTATCAACTATTTTTGCAGGCACCTGGTGAATCTATAGATGCCGTGTTTTCTCGCTTCGATGCAATAGTGAGTAACTTGCGGTCCAACGGGACGCTTGCTTACAATGATCATGATAGGGCTATCAAGCTTCTCTATGCTCTTGATCGTAGCATATGGGAAGTGAATATATCCAGCATTGAGGAGTCCGCAGGTTATGACACATTGACCTGTCATGAGCTCTTCAGCAAGCTGAAGTCCACAGAGATTGCCAAGGCATCTCTTGCAGTGCACAGAAACTCTTTGCCACAGCCATTGGCACTGGTTTCTAGCACTAGCCGTAGCACCACTGCAGAACCAAGCACATCTGGCACTTGTGTTCTTGCAGATGGTTTTGCTTTGTCCTCCCTGGTCTCCGTCACTAAGGAGCAGGTGGATACTCTGGATGATGATGAGCTTGCTCTCATTGCCAGAAGGTTCACCCGTTTTCACCATGAGAGACGGGATCAGAGGAGAAGTGGTTTTAGTGGTTGTTTTGAGTGTGGCGACACTTCTCATATCAAGGCCAATTGCCCTAAACTCAAGAAGAGAGATGAGAGTGAGCGCCCCAAATACCACAAGAAGGAGAGGAAACCCTTTGTGAAGGGCAAGCGCGGCAAGATGGCTAAGAGAGTAGCCAAAGCCGCTTCCAGAGCATTTGTTGCTGCTCTCAGCGACATCGACACTTCCTCAACTGAGGAGTCGAGCTTTGAGGAGGAGGAGTCTCCAAGGAAGGAGGAGAAGAAGGACAAGAAGGGACGAGATTTCACCGGCCTTTGCTTCATGGAAGACAGCGATCACAACGGCGATGAGCTTGACTCATCTGAGGTACCTCTATCCTATGACCAACTTTCAATAAAATTAGATGAGCTGAATGAAGTAGTTCTTGGTCAGGATAGATTACTTGTGCAAGCCGCTAGAGAAAGAAAAGACCTTAGACTTAGGCTAGAATCTGTTTCTACTTATTATGCCATGCTTAAGTCTAAAGTTAATGATGTTGAATGTGAATCTTGTACTGTTGTCATGGGTGAGCTTGCTCAGTTGCGTTCTGTGCATGCTCAAACTCTTTCTGAGCTTGAGACTGCACAGAAGCAGTTTTTGATGGTTGATTCCAGACCTCATGATGTAATTGAATGCATGAACTATTCTTTATTACGTGAGAGCATCGATTTACGTGATAAGCATGTTCATGACTTAGAGGCTAGATTGGAGAGGGCCGGTAGTTCTTAGGATGTGCAACCTGTGTGTGACACTTGCATAACCCTTAAGGACCAGCTAGGAACTGTTAGAGAGCGAGCTGAGAACCTTATGACTGAGAATGAGTACCTTCTTTCTGTGGTTAACAAATGCACTGAGGGAAAGGGTAGGATGGACTTGCTCTTGGCCAAAACCAAGATGTGTGCTGACAGATCAGGGGTAGCTCTAGGTTTGGGTTTTGAGAGGATTCATTCAGACAGTAAGAACAAAACTGTTTTTACCTCACCCACTACCTTAGAGAAAGAGAGAGCTCTGTTAGACACTCCATCAGCCAAAAAGCCTACCCGAACACCAAAGAAATCCACTTCTCCTGCCAAGAAAATCCCTCCCAAGAAAACCACTCAGAAGAAGCCCAAGGAGCCTGTGAGAGTTGCTCCTATGACCCATGAGAATGCCCCTAGGAGAGTTTTTCATTGTTCCTACTGTCAGCGGGCGGGTCACTTGATTGGGTTCTGTTTTCGTCGCATCAAGGATGCGCGACACTCTCAGGCGATGAGCTACCAGGACATGCATTACCCATCTTTAGGTATGCATGAGTCTGAGTTTTACTATCGTCCTGTTTTTGAGGCTCCTCGTGCTTCTCGGAGAGGTTTTGCTCCTGGAGGTGTTCACCATGTTCCATATGGTGGTAGACCCCGGGCGAGTAGCTTTGTACCTCGTCAGAGTAGGAGACCTCGTCATGTTGTTAGATCACAGCATGTAGGTAGACGCTTTGCATCATTCTGATTATCCTGTGCGTAGACAATCTACTTTTACTATGCCTACTACTCGTATCACTCAGTGTTGGATGCCCCGTAATATTTTCACTCACCCCAGCACTAAGCGATCGAGATTTTCTTATCATGTGTAGGCGACGGACCGAGGCTTGGAGGGCACGTGGATCATGGACTCTGGTTGTTCACGCCACATGACCGGAGATGCAGCATGGTTCTCCAGCCTCACCACAACCAAGCAAAAGGAACATATCACCTTCGGCAACAATCGAAGGAGTAGAGTGAAAGGTAAATGTGTGGTAAGAATAAACTTGAATTTCACTCTCAAAGATGTTGCTTTGGTTGAGAATTTGAGATACAATTTGCTTTCTGTATCTCAATTGCTTGATGAGGGCTTCGAAGTGCGATTCCATCGCGATACTTCGCAAGTACTCAATTCTGATGGCGTTGTTGTCTGTAAGATCTTTAGAGTAGGGAGAGTTTTTGGAGCTGATTTTTCTGAGTCATCTAGTTCTTCTCATTGTCTTGTTGCACATTCTACTTCTGAGCTTTGGAAGTGGCATAGGAGACTAGGGCATATGAGCTTTGAGTTGCTCGCTCGTCTAAGTGCTCTAGGTCTAATCCGAGGATTGCCCAAGCTCAAGTTTGAGAAGAATTTAGTTTGCGCTCCTTGTCGACATGGAAAAATGATTGCCGCTTCGCACTCGCCAGTCACCACTGTGATGACTAAACAACCCGGAGAACTTCTCCACATGGACACTGTAGGTCCTTCTCAGGTTAGTTCTTTAGGCGGCAAGTGGTATGTGCTAGTCATTGTCGACGATTTCTCTCGCTACTCTTGGGTCTTCTTTCTTGCCAGCAAGGATGGAGTGTTCTCACACTTTTGGAGCTTGGTTTGAGACTTTTCGCTGAACTCCCTGGTGCATTGAAATTCATTCGAAGTGATAATGGCACTGAGTTCAAGAACAATCTCTTTGTTGACTTTTGCATGGAGCATGGCATAGAATATCAATTCTCTGCTCCGCGGGTTCCTCAACAGAACGGTGTCGTTGAGAGGAAGAACCACACTTTGGTTGAGATGGCTAGGACGATGCTCGATGAGCACAGGACTCCTAGAAAATTCTGGGTTGCGGCCATGAACACTGCATGTTACATCTCAAACCGAATATTCTTGCGCTCAATTTTGAACTTGACATCTTATGAGCTACGTTTTGGGAGACAACCCAAGGTTACTCATCTTCGAGTATTTGGCTATCGTTGCTTTATCCTAAAACGTGGTAATTTGGATAAGTTTGAGTCGCGTTCTTCTGACGGGATCTTTTTGGGCTACACTACACATGGTCATTCTTATCGTGTGTATAATTTGGAGACTAACACTGTCATCGAGTCATGTGATGTGACTTTTGATGAATCAACCCCCTCTGTTAGTTCTGCTCTTGAACAGACAAATGAACACGATATGGAACAGACTATCTTCGAAGAAGAAGATCCCGGAGATTTCAAGGATGAACCCCTACTACCCTCGACATCAACCCCCGAAGCCGACCCCGCTTCGACCACTTCGGCATAAGGTCCCGAAGCAACTACCTCGACATTGGTCATCTTGGACCACTCCAACGCACAAGTTGAGGGGGAGACTGCATCACAACGCGAGGCTCCACATCATTTTCAAAGGATGCATCCTCCCGAGCAGATCATTGGTGAGCTTGATCAAAGGGTAACACGTTCTCATGCTCATTTCATTGATTCCGCTTTTGTTGCTTCTTTCGAGCCCTTAGATGTTAGTCATGCACTTTCTGATTCTAGTTCGATCAATGTCATGCATGAGGAACTTAAAAATTTTGAGAGAAACTAAGTCTGGACTTTAGTTGATCCTCCACCAAATGTTCATTTCATTGGAACAAAATGGATTTTCAAAAACAAGCAAGGGGAGGATGGGTCTATAGTTAGAAACAAGGCTAGACTTGTAGCTCAGGGTTATTCTCAATTAGAAGGGATTGATTTTACTGAAACTTTTGCACCTGTTGCTCGTCTTGAGGCCATTAGGATTTTGCTTGCCTTTGCGACATCCCGGGGATTCAAACTCTATCAAATGGATGTCAAAAGTGCTTTTCTTAATGGTTTCATAGGCGAAGATGTTTATGTAAAACAACCCCGTGGTTTTGAAAACCCCAAATACCCACATAAAGTCCTTAAACTTCATAAGGCTCTTTATGGACCCAAGCAGGCCCCTCGGGCATGGTTTGACAGACTTAAGTCTTTTCTGCTTGAGCGGTGGTATTTGATGGGATCTGTTGATAAAACCATGTTCACTCTCAAGCATGGCAAAGATTTCCTCCTAGTTCAGATTTATGTGGATGATATCATCTTTGGTGGCTCTTCTCATGCTTTGGTTGCTGAGTTTGCAGATGCCATGAGCAGGGAGTTCGAGATGTCCATGATGGGCGAACTCATATTTTTCCTTGGTTTGCAAATCAAGCAAAGCAAACAAGGTACTTTCGTCCACCAGACAAAGTACACCAAGGACCTGCTCAAAAAGTTCGACATGTCTGATGCGAAGCCACTCGCCACTCCAATGGCTACATCTGTAGCATTGGATCCTGACGAAGATGGAGAAGTCGTAGATCAGAAGGAGTTCTGAAGCATGATCGGCTCCCTCCTCTACTTAACTGCTACGAGGCCAGACATACACTTCGCAGTGTGTCTGTGCGCTCGTTTTCAGGCTTCACCACGAGCTTCGCACCGTCAAGCGGTAAAGCGCATTCTTAGGTATCTCAAACATACCCTTGAATTTGGCATTTGGTATTCAGCGTCTTCCTCTTTGTGTCTTCGAGGTTATTCCGATGCGGATTTTGCTGGGTGTAGGATTGATAGGAAAAGTGCCTCTGGTACTTGTCATTTTCTGGGTACTTCTTTGGTTTGCTGGTCTTCTCGCAAACAGTTTAGTGTTGCACAATCGACGGCTGAGGCCGAATATGTTGTTGCAGCTAGCTATTGCTCTCAGATTTTGTGGATGGTTTCCACTTTGCAGGATTTCAGGTTAGATTATAAGAGTGTTCCACTTTTCTGTGATAACACTAGTGCTATTTGTATTGCAAACAACCCGGTTCAGCACTCCAGAACCAAACACATTGATGTGCGATATCATTTTCTCAGAGATCATAATGAGAAGGGTGATATTGAACTTCAATATGTTGATACCCAACACCAGCTAGCCGATATTTTCACAAAACCCCTCGATGCTTCTCGATTTGCCTACTTGCGTGGGGAACTTGGTATTTGTCACCCTTACGACATTTTGTGAGGGGGAGCAGATTTTAATTATCTTGCATATGCTCATCATGTGTGAAATTGCATTTACATCTTGTGCACTTATATGCCTGAATGTAATTCATGAAATCATGTCAGCTCAGCTTAATTTAATAAATCTGAAACATTATGTGCATGATTTATCTTTCCAACATCAAATCATGCTCACTGCTTAGTCTTGAATCTAGAATGTTTAGGCAGGACTGCTTTAGCTGTCTTTTATCTGCTTGATAGCAAGACACCTTTCTCTGGATGCTAAACATTGCAACTTGCAAAAATTGTTCTACAAACTAATGGATATTTATCAAGTGATAAACAATTTGTTCACTTAATCAAATTTCCAAAAAAAATCCATGATTTGCATGCTTCAAAGCAAAAAGATCTAGGTGGGTTTGTTTGTCGCACTACCCAATTCTAGACTGCTTATGAAAAGAACAACAAAATTCATTGATCATCAAGTTTGCTTTCAATGCTCCATTTGAACTGGACTTGTTTGTCTAGAGTAGAAATTGACTAGCTTTGCACAGTCCCTGCTTTTACTTGTCTAGTTTTCTTGATTGAGTTGTGATGCTTTTATTTCAAAATGATAAATTCACATGCTGTCATCATGTTTTTTTAGAGAATTTTAAATTGAGCTGAGCACATGATAATTGGTATTAATATTGGCATATTTTTGCTTTATATGTCTTTGCAACTCTGCCCATTTCGAAGCTATGCATCTTTTACATGCTCCTTGATGCTTGCATTGTCAAAGGGGGAGAAATTTTTACGTTCTCTGCAGCAAGGGGGTAAAATAACTCAAGGGGAGTTTTATCTCGCGAGATTTGCCGAAGGGGCTTTTACTCTATTAAAAAGGGGAGGAAAATTCTTTTGTCAAGTGACATGATTTGGCTCGTTTCTGAGTTTTTATGGTCACTTGTGAGCTGAAATTTTTCAAATTTTCTTGAACTTGAATTTGGTTGTCAATGCACTCATCAAGGGGGAGATTGAGAAACCAAGGGTTGGTTTCGGAGTCTGTGATGAGTTATTGACAGTTTTTACCCTCTGATTCGAAGGGGTCCCTCCGAAGGTGTTCGGAGGTTGTTTCACCGAAGGGTTCGGTGGGTCTGGTTGCTGCAGCTGTTGCAGCGGAGTGTGCCTGTCGGAGGGGTCCGACAGTACACGATAAATGGATGTACCGAAGGTCTCGGTACTTTGGGAGGTACACCGGAGTGTGTATCGGAGGTTGTTCACTCGAAGAGGTCTCCAGGGTACTGGATACACTTGTCTGCTTGTCTGTGGTGCGCAGGGGACTTCGGAGGCGACGGATGGTTCGTAGCAAGTGAACCTGGGTCAAGTGGGAGGCTTGATGCCAGGGGAGCAGGGAGCTCCGTCACGAAGGCTGCGAAGGGGTCAAGGTCGGACCTCGGGTCGAGGTGCGCCAGGAGAAGGCAGTAAGTGCAGAGTGTGACTCCGGGTGAAGGTACTCCGAGACGAAGTCCTCGAAGGCGAGGCACTTCGAAGGGTACTCCGAATGGAGTGACTTCGGAGTATGGTGGACTAAGTCCTCAGCAATGAGGCAAGGCGTTCGAAGTGTGCTCCATAGGGAGACACTCGAAGGTTACCTGACGAAGGTCTCAGAAGTCAAGGTGCATCGAAAGCATGGTCCGGGTGAGGCTCGTCGAGGAGTGTGCTCGGGGAGAGACACTGCGACGAAGTGCTCATGGAATGCTTCATGCGGAGGCCTTGGATGAAGGAGGGACTTCGAAGGGTGGTACTCCGAAGGTGGGGCTTCGGAGTGAAGCAGGCTTCGGAGCGAGGCTGGCTCCGGAGTGAGGATGACTTGAGGTACTTCGGCCATGCATGGCTTCGGTACACAGACTGATGGAGTTCGAGCTGGTCCACTCCGAAGGTGTTGGTGCGAAGGCCCAAGGGCTTTGACGGCTTCGGCTCAAAACCGTCACTGTATCGAAGGCTGACTTCTGTGAAGCGAAGGCTGTCAGGCTCAAGGCTTCTCACCGAAGCTACTGCACCCCTCGCGTGCGAAGGGGGGCTTCAGAAGGGTCCAAGACTGTAAAGGCTGATAGTGTCTGCTCTGCAAAAAGCTGACGTTGTCCCCTCTGCAAAGCTGACAAAAGAAGTCTCCAAATAAAGTAGACTACCTTTTGTACCCCTCTGTTCTGATGAGACAAAACCAATGTAAACCCTAGGGGTAAAGTAGTCAATTCACATGGCTGAATAGTGGCTATAAATAGTGGGGGCTGGGTAGGTCGCATTAACACTTTGAGCATTCATTGTAGAACTCATGTGCTAGCCACCACACTCTGTATTCATCCTGTGAGTTCAATTTTTGTGTTCCCTGTTCAAGCATCGAAGTTTTGATTTTGTGTTCATTTTCTGCTTGAGCTTGTTTGCATACCTCGCTGCATGCTTCGATCTCTTGTGTGTCGCTTTGATTGACTTGAGGTAGTGCACCGAAGCATGTTTGGGCGAAGCCTGGTTACATTAAAAATAATATAACTAAGCATATTGCCCCTAAATTATTTTTCCCACATGAATTACAAAAGAATGGGGAAATAACAGTTTTACAAACAAAATCATGTGAAAATCTAGCAGATTTATTCACAAAATCGCTACCAACCTCGACATTCCAAAAATATGTTAAAGGAATAGGTATGTAAAGACTCCGTGATTTGCAAAATTCAGGGGAAGTCATTTTATAAGATATGCTTTATTTATGATCATCAGATCATATTAAGTTATACTGTTATCTTTGATAAAATTACTCTCAAATTTTTTTTATATAAAAGATTGTTGAGGTAATCGAATCATATGATATCAATCATATAGTCTAAAATTCGATTAAGGGGGAGTGTTACAGTGTATTTGCCTTAAAAGGCGTGCCGCTTTTTCCCTCTAAAGCAGTAGCAGCAGCTTTTGCTGCAGTAGCGTGAAGCGCTGCTTTTGCGCAAGCAGGCAGCAGGCGCAGCGCAAGCGACGCGACGCAGGCGCAGAAGACACGGCGATTTCCCCAGGCGACGCCACTACCATGAAACGTCGCGTTTATCAACTATTCATCTAGTATAAATACATATGTACCGTGTACTGTTGATAATCAATAAAGAATCAGTTCTCTTTTCTTAATACTTTACATAAAAGCGCTTTAGATCTAAAGGCTTCATTGGTCGAGGAAGATACTTTGGATCAGCTGCAGCTAGAGCATCAACTAACAAAGATTTTTTTCCCTTTCTCTAGTGAAGATGGTAGTGTTAGGGTATTTCCACTGGTAGTGGTACTAGTCTTGATCTTCTTTGTTGCTAGTGGTGGCACTAGAGAAGGCTCACACTCGGTGTCTCTTCTAGGGACACTAGGAGTCGGTACTTAGTAGGAAGAACCGAAGTACACAATAGGCTACAAGAAGGATTAATAAATATGAATCGGAGAAGAAAAATGAGAACAAAATATCACTGTTGACGCTAAGATTTGGTAAAGCACAGAGCCCATCAAGGATGTCGTATGATCAACAATAGTCAAGAAGAGTCCGATCAAAGATAGCCAAAGAAGCACGTCTGTTACAACACTGACCGGGTATGGAGGAGCCGATAAGGAGAAGATAAAGATTATCTAGAATTGGTTAAGATAGAGTACTTGGACGGAAAGTCTCTAGACTATAAATATGTATCCCCTAGTTAGATTAGTACACACATCTCTGTCAAACAACTACTCGGTGCATCGTCACCCTTGGTTCCCAAGGTTTATCCCGATGGGATTCGACACTCGGAGCAAAACTACATCGTTTTGATCTTCGGTGAAGAGGTGAGACCCACCACCCCGATGATTGTATCGACTAGGTTAGTATCCTCACAGCTACATCAGATTGATCTCTTGAGTTGAACGTCGAAACAGTACAGTCACTGATTCTCGGTATATTGGCTAGGTCTAAGGCTGCATCAGATTGATCTCTTAGATTGATGTGATCTAGGTGTGGTAGTTTGAGGCTTCATCGATTAAGTCTGACATCTCTTGCTATTGTATCGTTTCATGTTGTATACCGTTCATGTAAATAAAGCATGCCCGATACTTTGATATATTATTAAGATCATCATGATTAGCTACTGTCTTGGTTAGGTCTGATCTAGTTATTGTGATGATTTTCCTGATATAGACATATTATCTAGCACATTTTATTTATTTCTGTCATATTACAAGCTGACATGTTATCTTCAATTCAATGACATCTTATTCGCCATCGGAAAAGCGCTCATCGGCTTCTGTGGTAAAACTACCCATCTCATCGGTCGATGGTACGCTCGACCGATTGCTTAACCCCTGGTCATCGGCCCTATGGTCGATCGGCATGACATTCCACGAATATCCCATCCTCATCGCGGTCATCGGCTCGATAGCCGATAGGCTATGCTATTGATCATATTTTCCTGTTTCCTTATTAGTTGTAGAGTCAAACTGATTGGCACGCCTAGTGAGACCATACTTTAGCAATCCAGCCATGGCAGGTGAACTCAATGACGACAACATCTATGGGATCAGAATTGCGACTAGAGGGGGTGAATAGGCGTCTCGACAAATTCTTGCGAATATAATGGACTTTTCAAATCACCCAACGCACCTCTAAATGAACAAGCGGAAGCAGATGTAGTAAAGACTCCGAGGAAAACAGATGCTATCACCCTCCTATCTGATATTATGTCAAATGATAGATTGAGTGATCACTAGCACTGAATTTGCACACACAAAGACTGCACACACAAAGACTGAATAGAGTGTCCAAGTAAAGGAATCACACCTTATTGGACATGGTATGGTTGATGATGATTCATGTTGACCTTCCATTATCCTTTTGGGGTCACACTCTAGAAACTTCCACTTTCACGATAAATAGAGTTCCATTTAAGTCAGTACAGAAGACACCATATGAGATGTGGTCTGGGAGGCATCCTAGTTTGTCTTTTATAAAGATTTAGAGTTGTGAGGCATATGTCAAATGGTTGATGTCTGATAAGATCACTCCTAAGTCTGACAAGTGCTTCTTTGTGGGGTATCCTAGGAAACCAAAAGATACTATTTCTATAATAGAGAAGAGGGCAAAGTGTTTGTCGCTCGAAATGGTGTATTCCTTGAGAAAGAGTTTCTCTCAAAAGTAATTAGTGGGAGGATGGTGCATCTCGAAGAGGTTCGAGAACCCTTGGAAGGTGTTCTAGATCCCACCGAACAACAACAGGATGCGCAAGGTGTTGCAGAGACGCCAGCCCCACGAAAGTCCGGCAGGGTGAGTCATGCGCCAGAGCGGTACATGTTTTTGACCGCTCGGTAGCACGATGTGTTGTTGTTGGACAACAATGAGCACAAGACCTATGCAGAAGTAGTGATGGGACTAGACTCCGAGAAATGGCTTAGAGCCATTGGATCCGAGTTGGAGTCCATGCGAGAAAAACAAGTTTGGAACTTGGTTGATCCACCCAATGGTGTAAAAATTATTGAGTGTAAATGGATCTTCAATAAAAAGATATACATTGATGGAAATGTTCACATCTCTAAGGCATGATTGGTGGCGAAAGGTTTCAAACAGATTCAAGGCGTTAATTATGATGAAACATTTTCGCTTGTCACTGTGCTTAAGTCTATTCGGATCATCCTACTAGACATTGCCGCATTTCATGATTATGAGATATAGAAAATGGATGTAAAGACGGCTTTCCTGAATGAAAACTTAAGTGAGAATGTGTACATGACACAGTCTAAAGGTCTTGATGATCTGGGAAATGCTGGAAAAGTTTGTAAGTTGCAGAAGTCCATTTATCGGTTGAACCAAGAATGAAGAAGAGCCTTGTGTTTACAAGAAGGCTAGTGGGAGCTCACTTGAATTTCTAGTCTTGTATGTGGATGACATATTATTGATTGGAAAAGACATTCCTTTGTTGAATGTCGTCAAGACTTCATTGAAAAATAGTTTTTCGATGAAAGATCTTGGAGAGGCAGCATACATTTTGGGCATAAAGATCTATAGAGATAGATTAAAGCGGCTAATTGGATTAAGCTAGAATATGTACATTGACAAGGTTTTGAAACGGTTCAAAATACAGAATTCCAAGAAGGGTTTTCTCCCAATGTCACATGGTATTTCTCTTAGCAAGACTTAGTGTGTTGCAACACTTGATGAGCTAGAGAAGATGAGTGTGATATCATATTCCTCCACAATTGGATCCATCATGTATGCCATATTATGTACACGCCTAGATGTTTCATATACTCTAAGTGTTACAAGCAGGTACCAATCGAACCCGGGTGAAAGTCACTAGGATGTAGTAAAGAGTATCCTCAAGTACTTGAGAAGGAATGAGGAAATGTTCCTAGTGTACGGTGGTGAAGAGGAGCTCATTGTAAGTGGTTACACCGATGCTAGCTTTCAGACCGATAAAGATGATTCTCGATCATAATCTGGTTTTGTGTTCTGCCTCAATGGAGGCGCAGTGAGTTGGAATAGTTCCAAGCAATAGACGATGGTCGATTCTATAACAGAAGCTGAGTATATCGTCGCTTCAGAAGCTGCGAATGAGGCTGTTTGGATCAGAAAGTTTATTTATGATCTAGGTGTTATTCCTAGTGCGTCCAGTCTAGTGGACCTCTATTGTGATAATAGTGGTGCCATTGTACAAGCCAAGGAGCCTAGATCACACCAGAAGTTCAAACATATACTTCGGTGATATCACCTGATCCGCGAGATCATTGAAAGAGGTGATGTGAAGATTTGCAAGGTGCACACGAATTTGAACATGGTGGATCTATTGACAAAGCCTCTTCCATAGCCCAAGCATGAGGCACACCTGAGCTCCATGGGTATTAGATACTTGCGTGAGTGTGTCATGTGTACGTGGAAGATGCTAGTAGTGTCTATGCTAATGTGTGAGGATAATTGTTATCTTGTTCCTTGAATAAATATCATTTACATTTGATTAATGAGTTGATGACTTGTTATGTGAAACTATTTGTGTTATAACGATATTATTCAAAAAGGATCCCTAGTCTTGTCATCATGTGGGACAGTGATGACACATAGATTAGCATATCTGACTGATTGATGATCACGTTTCACAGATCAGTGATATAGGGATGTCAAATAAGTGATGTGGATACATGTTGGTGAACATAGTGTTAGATAGACTCACTTGAGATATTGCTGGGATTATTATTGTAATGTGCCATCAGTTGTCATCTCAAATGGTGTACCTGTAGAGTCCTCGGACCTGAGATCATCATTTGATTCCAGAATGTGTAGTGACACACTTAGATGCTTCCTAATGCTATTCCATAACAGGGTAGTAATAAGGGTTGTTTTTAGGTGTGTTGTGAAACATGTCTTGGGATGTAAGCGGTCAAGATGGAATTTACCCCTCCTAATAACGAGAGAGATATCTTTGGGCCCCTCGAGGTATTGGATTGGAAAAGTGCATGACCATGCCACTATAACTAAAAAGTTAGTCATGATTTGAATCTGATACTTGTTCGACTAAAAATGTCGAGCTATCCAATAATGGTGGCACGAATATCGCCTTGAGCTTGACTGATGTCGTGTGGTAAAGGGACTGATGATTGCGTATATCAAAGGTTCAGTGAAAATTGATTTTGTACGCTTTCGGGGGTCAATATGTGCTGCTAGGTACCACTATTGATCAGTGAGTCGGAAAAAGTTTTCGGTGAACAACCATTGGTGTATGAACCTATCAGGTCACACACTTAAGGGGATGGATTAAGAAACATGCAAAGAATTAGTTCTTGTGCAAGTGGTAGATTGAAGGAAGTATGCCTAAGAAAATTCTGGTTGGATCGGAAGTTCCGATTATTTTCTGAATTGGGAACAGAGAGCTCGGAAGTTCCGATATGGTATCGGAAGTTCTGATAATTTATGGTTTGTGAAACTGAGAGCTCAAATCGGAAATTCCGATATGGTATTGGAAGCTTCGATAATTTCTAATTAGAGACAGAGAGATGAAACCGAAAGTTCCAATTAGGAATCTTGAAAATTATACTGATCGGAAGTTCTGATATGTGTATCGGAAGTTTTGATATGTGTATCGGAAGTTCCGAGGTGGGCGAAAACAAATTGGATCTATTATAGTATTATACTGGATTTAGAGACCGAAAATACCCGATCAAAAGTTCCGATCCAGGATCGGAAGTTCTGATGTGGGTAAAACAGATTTGATCAGTTAAAGCACAAATCGGTTGTAACTGATTTGTTGGTTTCGAGATACTGACGACCAGGAGCTATCATCCCTATATAAAGAGAGGAGGAGGTCTTGGAATACAAGCTTTTGATAGTTTAGACCTAGCCACCAAGAACTCCTCTCCTCCCTTTCTTAATCTCAAAAGTTGAGATTGAGGATCTCCCTTTTCTCACAAGCGGTGCTAGAACGCCGACGTAGGAAGAACTCCATTCTTAGACGTGTGGATACCGTGGAGGCGTTGCTCCAATAGCGACACTCGTGGACTTCATCACGTGAAAAACTACGTCGTCTTCACTGATTGGATTAGCGAGGAATGGTCGGGACGAAGCAAGGATAGGCAAGGACACGCTTCCTGAACATCTTCTTCCGTCGCACCTAGTGTGTCTTGTGCTAGAAGATACCGATCCATGATCTCACACGCGCATGCTTCTTAGGCTTTGGAGCGAATTTTTGAAATTTCTAGCTAGAGTAGCTTCTCCTTTTCCCCAACAGGCGACGTGTGTGTAGACTGCAGAACGAGAGGGAGTGCGACCGTGTGGACACTGTGGTTGTGAGCTTGTGGCAAAGCGGAGAACTTGTGATGTGCCGTGTGTGAGCCAGGAGGAAGGGGTGAAGGGCGGCTCACTATCTCTAGAGTTGTGTGTGATGGGTAGATGCGGGGCTACGACCCGCAATCATTGCGGCTATATGCCAACATACGACTGCGAGGGAAAGAGGGTACATGCAATACACAAGCTAGGGTTAGAGTTAGCAGACAATAGTATTCTAATTTTGTAAATGGTTTGAGCCGGGTTGCCTGACTGTTGGCTTGGTGAGGCTATTTGACCCGTGGGAAAAGAAATGGGAACAAGGTCTAGGGAACGTCACCGATCCGGCTTGCTCGATAGGATCACTTTTTAACGATTTCATCCTATTGGAACTAATTTTCTTCTATTTTCATTCTCTAATAGAATTTTTTCACCGAGATCAGGTTTTAGGTCCCATCGTCATCCCTAATTCTCGCTTTTAGAATTAAAGCTGCACGAGCTGATTTGAATAACCAAGATGAAGCAGTGATGATCTGGGCATGAGGGCATCTGGCTGCTAAATGCTGGAGTCGAGTCTGACTCATGAAAGTGATTGGCTGGTGTAGAAAAGCATCGAATAAACAGGCCAAATTTTTCTATGCCATTATAATTTTTACGGTTTTGAAATATGCCATCGGCGTGTCACTGATAGATGAGACCTACCACAGTCACTGACAGTGACATTTTTCAAATTACAGAAAATTATAATAGCATGTTTACAAAAATTCCAATAAACAAATGCACTGACACGAGGGAAAACATCAGCACAGAGTGGTGCCATTTATACACGTCACCAGGCACGTACGGATGGTTCACTGCCACGTGTAAAAAGTGGCCATGGCACGGTGGCACGAGTTCATCGCCAGGTCGCTCCGGTGGCCTTGTTGGTCGTCGGCAAGCGCCGATGGCCGCCTCGAAGGAAGAAGGCGAGAGAGAGAGAGAGAGACGACGTCGCCGTCGTGCCCGGTGGCGTCTCCGTTGCTTGCGCCAGATAGCTGAAGAAAGGGGAATCTTGTCCGTACCATTACTGCTATCCCGGCATGCAGGGCGCTGGTATGATGGCAGCATCAAATCGTCCGATTAATGGTGTGATTGATCATTGATGCGAACTCCCAACGACTAATAGTTTGGTCTAGATTGCCCAAAGCTTGTTGTGATTAATTTTTAAGATCACATTAGATGTACACATCCACGTACCATCATACTAACATCACCGAGAGCATACACACACATGCACCGCTAGCTGGTCAAAGCTGGCGAACACTAGTGTTTTATGATTTCAGTATTAATTAAATTTAAAATATATTAAATGAAATTTTTTAAACACCAAAAAGATATGACACCCTTGTTTAATGAGAGGTATGTGAGAAGAGAATGTGTTTATAAGACGAGGATGAAATTAAGCGCGTGATGGTTGATGGAACAAATAATGTTATATGTAATCTCTTATATTTCGTTCGTCCTAGGATATGCAAGGATAAATAAAGGGTATCGAAGGAATTGAGTATATATATGTAAATAGATAGAAATGAAATGTTTTTAAACAAAATTAAACACCTAAAAATAAAATGTTTTCGGTAATCGCTTACATGCAAGGATAAATAAAGGGTATCGAAGGAATTGAGTATATGTAAGGGGATAGAAATGAAACGTTTTAGACAAAATTAAACACATATAAACAAATTATTTTCGGAACAAAATGAGTATTTTAGAATGAATCTTTCACCATAATTAGCAGACCACAACAGTGTCGAAAACAACATGCTTTCGTGATAAACGGGGAGAATAATATGTGATCAACCAAGGAGCTAGCTACGAGTTATTCCTTCTAATCTATCATTATCATGTGATGACGCCGGTATCTTTTCTCCGTAACTAGAGCTGATCCTAGATCCCTTTCTTTGGTGGGCCCAGATTGACATAAAGGTGTGGAATTCTTGTGCGTTACGGCCATTACCCATGCTGACTCCGACGTGATCGCGTCTCCGTCGCATCCGGGCCCTCCGCCGGAGAAAGCTTCGTGCTACCGGTCATCAGCCTACGGCCGGTGCCACCATGGTCGCCGTCAAAGCAACCGGCCGGCCAACTAGGGTTTTGCGACGGCTTACGCACACCGATCAAGAAGACTTGACCGCCTGCTATCCCCTTTAGGTCTCATTACAGGAATTTAACTAAATCTTTTAAAATTCCTTTTAAAAAACCTCAATTTCAAAGGAACCTTTATTTTTTATTTGAGATTCTTGACATACTCACTCTCATTTATTAAACAAATGATTGTGGTACATCTGATTGGAGTGCCGTGCTAAGGATATATTTGTTTTAGCTTGGGATTATAATAATTCAGTGTATTTTCATAAATTAAAATAAGCATAATAGTTTATTATAATCTAGAGTGTAGATTATAATAATATATTAAACCAGTCTAAACTGAATTGTTATACACTTAGTCTAATGTTTCCTTTGGTTAGACTATGAGCCATGGACCATGGTCCGTACCTTTGCTGGTACCGGTAGTTTAGTCCTTTTTTAACCAGTGTTTTTTTTCATAGTTGGATAGTTGTTTTCTATTTTTTATTAATGTTTTTTCGCTCTCAAAATAAAATACACTATTACTGAAAAAACACTTCTTTTTCCAAACAATTATTGTGATGAGAACAATTACATCCTATGTAAAACATGAAAATAATTTTATCAGCTTTATCGCTGGCATTTGTAATATATAATGTTTTAGATAAAAATATGTTGAAGCATGCAACCAACATTATATTTCACCTATTTAATATAAATATTTCAATATGTAACTTATGTTTCAATGCCAACCAGTTATAAAACAATGTTCCACCTATTTTCACTTCTCATGATGCTTCGTAGTGAGATCGAAATCAGACGGCTCCATGCGACGTTACAATTTTTTTTGTAAAAAGTGAGTTTTTATTTATATGAAATAATATTTATTTACAAGAATAAACATGTAACAAAAAATAAAAAATGCCTAACATTCTAAAACGATCTATATATTTTGAGAAATGGTTGAAAATGCTAAAACAACACAATCTTGAGAAAAATATGCACTCATTCCACGCAGAGAAAATTTCGATGACGAGTATATATATACGAGAGGAGGGATGATATATATATAATATAATATGTGTCTAATTTTTCCAATTCTGTATGGATCGGATATACAGCTGAAACAAAATACGATCATATAATATTGATGTTCCTTTTCCGGTTATTTAAACAAGATATTATTATTTTGATGGTCTCCCATATGGCCATACATATCCAATTTGCATGTTCCAACCGGTCATTATTATTCTTCCTTCGTGTGATATCCTCTATTGGTAGAATTAAGGTAATTATCATCTGTGTTAGAAAAATCGGGATTGGTAACTGATCGGTCGACCACCGAGTAGGGATTAATCGATTAATCGGGAGATTAACTGAATTAATCGATCAATAAATTAATCGGTCAAATTACATATTATTCGGAAAAAATAACATATAAACACAACTATGAATGGTTCACATGCACTTTGCTTACCATCCTTACCCCTCCAAGCTCCCAACTAACAGGAGTTCAGTTGGTCTGCTCACACACTCTCAAGTACAAAAGCACTGCTCCCAAGTAAAAAGCACTAATAAAGGGGTGGCAGAGTAGAGAGACACATGAGTCATGGGTGTTCCTTTGCCTCCAGCTAACAACCACTCATCCACTCCACCTCTTCTTCCTCTTCCAGTCTTCTGCTCATCTCTCCTCGCTACTCTCTTTCTCTTCTCTTTTCTTGCCACAGAGCACCACTCTAGCCACGCGTGAGTAGCGGCGCGATATCAGTGCGGTGGAAGCTTGAGCACTCGGCACAGATCTGACTGCGGCGACGCAGATCTAGGTGGCAGGAGGGTGGCGTTGGCTCAACGAGACAGTGGCAGCATGACTCGATGGTCGACGGCAACGACGCAACCCGACATGAAAGCTCATTGTAGATCTGGTTGCAGCGACGCGAGCTCAACGATCAGGCAGCAGCGATGCAATGCCCAAATTAAGCAACAACCGATTAATCGGTGGAGGGCCGATTAATCGGGTTGACCACCGATTAATTGGCTTGACCAGCCGATTAATTGGTCAACCGATTAATGACCGATTTTGGCATAAATTAACTGGCAAACCACCGAGTAGCAATTAATCGGCCGATTAATCGGCTGATCAGCCGATTTTTCTATCACTGATCATCTGCAATTGCAATGATTTTCTTCTAGTACTTGATTGCACTACATCTGAAAACAAGAGCTTCATAGTCGTCTAAGAACTTGTTTGTTTCAATTTCTAGCAGTTAGAGGTTTCAGTAGCTAGCTACTCCGAGCAATTGATATTTTCTAACTTATAAATTCTAGTTCATTTTTAGATTTTACAGCTACTGATTCTCACAATCTGAATCTAAAATCTGGACCATTTATTTCAACTTCAAATTCTAGAAATGGCTACAGCCGCCAAAAACTGAAACAACCGTGCCTTAAGAATCTAAGAGCTTCAGTTTAAATTGAAGTTGCCTTTTTTTCCGACGAAAAAGAGGAAGCATCGCTAATATGACAAACTGCTGTTAGCTTGGCGCACTTTGTAAGGGGGATCTAATGTATAACATATGCTACTAAAGAATTCATTCTGAGTTGTGTACAACTTCTTCCCACGAAAGAAAAGTAACAAATTTATGGACCCAGAGTACGTACTACTCTTCTGTTGATGAGAGCGATCTGATCTGACTAGCTTCTGATCTCGAGGACGCCTTGGTAAAAATGTGATTTTTGTTGATTGATATAAATCCTTTTGTGCTCCGGCAACAGCCTCCGTGAGTAATATGTAATCCCCGTTCTTGCTGGAAGCAGATCACCATTCTTAATAGGGAAGAATACGGATTGTTTTATATAACAAAAAATTACAACATTAAAAAACGTCATACAAATAAAGATTGTTGTAATAGTTTTAATTTACCGTAAGAAATAGTGATGATAGTGACAAACTCACCACCACTAAATTCTTTTAAAATAATATAAATACTATGCAAAAAGGATATGAGTGCCATATTATAGCATCTTAAGCTCATAAATTTACTACTACATCTAATTCCTTATATAATTATTTTAGCATTTTCAACTTTTTTAAATATAAGCCATTTAAAACTTCTAGGCACTTTTTAATCTTTTCTTTCATGTTTACACTTGTCAAATAAATGTTACACACTCTCACAAATAAACAACTCACTTTTTCTAAAGTTGAATAAATAAGGAACAAAAAAATCATTTGAGTCGATTTTCTAATTCTTATGTAGATGTTCAAATATATATATATATATATATATATATATATAAGGAAGCACACGATTAATTATTATATAAACAATATAGTACTCTAGCATATTTGGATTTTTTCTCTCTCTCTTGTAGTTTGTCTTGTTGTGTACTTTTGTGCTTGAAAGAAAAAAAGTGAAAACCATTTGTACTGGCATTCATTCAAGCATTCAACCATTCCCTTGCAAAGCCACTTGTTAAAGAGAACTTTGGAGGAGGGGGGGGGGGGGTGGTGGTGATGACCACCATGGCAAAACAACTTTAGCTAACCAATAATAACCTTATAGTATTCAAGCACTAAGGAATGAGAAAAGGTGAGACTAAACCATGCAAATTAAGCTTTTAGTGGATTGACACGCCTTGGAGTTTATCAAATCAAATGTAAAAGCCATAAGTATGTTTGAGTTCTTTAGCATAGATATAAGCTTACCTATAAAAGACTCTTTCCTCTCAAGTTTGATACAATATAACCGTCTTTATCACACCAATGTCCATCTTCGGTTATAAAATTAGTTGCACACGTGTATATAAAAGGTCATTATATAGAAAGCTAGAAAGAGAACAAGGACACTGGGAGACCACTGATTGCCTAGTATTAATTATAGGGTACTTATGGAGCCACTTTCGCTAATTGATTTCATCCGTACCTAACTAGCTTAATTATCCAACATGCTAGAAAAATTCTATTTAGGCCGGTGATATATCGATGAGAACGTAGAGATATAAGACTCGTCGGACTTGTCACTTGTCAGGAAAGAGTAAAGGAGAGAAAAGAAAAACAGACTACTAGCTAATATTCCATTGATACACATGTTTCATTGAACTTTGTAAGACAGCGTGAAAGATTACACATTAAATATATAGTATATATATATACATATATACAGGAGCGTTATTTTACACCGACTACTTTCAGTACTCAATTATTACTCTATTGAGAAAATCTACTACTAAAATTAGTCGGTATAGAATAGTTATTCTACCCACGTGTGGTGTAGAATAACGCTCTCTCTATATATATATAACTATTATACGAGTGAACTATTACAACAATAAAACCAACAATATAGTTTGATGATAGTCATTCCGGCAAAATTGATTTGGTGCACTCGCTTGATTTTCACGGGAACCATTGCACATTAATTTATGAGAAATTTTACAATCGAGGAGGTGTCTAGAGGTACCAGAATTTTTAATGTACCAAAGACTACTAAAATTAACACTGAAAATTTTGGTACACCATAAAATCACTAAGGTAGTGTTTGGTTCGAGGGCAATGGTAGATGAAATGATTCCATCCAATTTTTGTGGGATGTGGTGATACAATTTTTTGTTTGGTTAGATGAGATAGAATGATTCAGTTTTTTATTTGGTTGAATGTAGATAAGATTGTATAGGTTGAAATCCTATCACAAAAGATGATGAATATTCAGCAAAAAAAATCGGATGAAGTTATCCAATATCTATAAGAAATATTCTCTTCTGTTGAATATTCTTTCCACCTGCCCACGAACCAAACACTACTCAAAGTAGATGAGATGATTCCATCCAACCCGGTTCAAGCAACCAAACGGACCCTAAGTCACGCACACACTAAAGTGAAAAAGAAAATAAAAGAATAAACTAAAATTGCAAACAAAACAAAAAAATATAGCAAATTTGCAATAATATGCATCTTGTAAGGGGCGATATGCAAAAGCGCCAGCAAGCAGAAAAGCCGCAGCACCAACCTCCGTTGCGTTTCAAAAATCCAACTCCTCTTCCGCTGCGGTGGCGAGCCCGGAGTGGAAGGCGGAGTCGGAGCGGCGCTGGCGGCGTGCCCCTCCTCCCTCCTCCTTCTCCCCCATCCCAATCGGGCCCTCTCACCGTCCACGTCCCCTTCGCCGCGTCTCCGGCGGCACCTTCCCCAACTTTATTGCCCAATCTCCTCCTCGCTAAGCAAGCCCCTACTAACCCTTAACCACAATCCTCCGATCGAACCAGGTTAAGGTTTTTGCTTTGTGTTCCACTGCCCCGCCGATTGGTTGGTTGGTGATATTAGGCTACGAGGAGAGATGTGCTTGCTTGCTACTGGGTGGGGGTGGGGGTGGTGTGTAGTATAGGAGGCCGGCCGCCGCCGCGGGAGAATCAAAAATTCCTTCTTTGGTGTTGGTGCGCTGATCGGTAGGCTGTGATCGGCGGTTGCTGCGGGAGGGAATTTCTTGCGGATTCTGCCCCGTTCTTGGGGAGTCCGTGGCACGGGTGGAGCTGTGGTGGAGTGGTTGTGGAGAAAGCGGCGAGGGTTGGCCGGAGGCGGCGGTGGGTGAACAGCCGCCGCCCGCCGGTACCCAGCCTTGGAGTGGCGGTGGTCCGTCTATGGAACTTGCGGCCCCGGCGCCATGCCCCTACCTGGAACACAAGTGCCTGGCAAGGCGCAGCTCGCCCGCCCCTCTGAGCCTACCACTGCTGGCTGTGACGCTGACTGTCTGCTGCTTGGTTCTTGCTCTGGACCACCGTCGGATGCTATAACGACGATGATGCGCCGGAGCGGGCGTGCTCACTTCATGTTGGTGCTCTTCTGCTGCCTCCTGCTCGCTTTCCCCTCACATGGTACGGACAATTTCTATCCAATTCAACTCACTGCTCCTACCGTGATCAGTTATTGAGCTTTACATGCTTTCAAGTTTCAACTGTGATGATTGTTTGGTATTTGTTGCGACAATGTCCTCTAGGGGTTGAAGCGTTTGCCGGGGTCTATGGGATAAACTACGGGAGAATAGCAAACAATATCCCTTCTCCGGATAAAGTAGTAAAGCTCCTGAGGGCTTCAAAGATAAGGAATGTCAAGATATATGATGCTGATCACAGTGTTCTTGATGCATTCAGAGGATCCGGGCTCAATCTGGTCATTGCGATCCCCAATGAACTTGTGAAGGATTTTGCTGCAAATGAGAGCAGGTCGATAGACTGGCTGAATGAGAATGTGCAGCCTTACCTTCCGCAGACGCGCATAGTTGGGATTACTGTGGGGAATGAGGTGATGGGAGGTCAAGATATGAGCTTGGCTGAGCCCCTTGTTCAAGCTGTGAAGAATGTGTACAATGGACTCAAGAGATTCCACTTGGAAAATAAAATTGAACTTTTCACACCTCACTCTGAAGCTGTTTTTGCTACTTCCTATCCGCCATCTGCATGTGTTTTCAAGGAAGATGTCATGGTGTATATGAAACCGTTGCTGGACTTCTTTTCACAAATTCGCTCGCCTTTCTATGTCAACGCATATCCCTTTTTGGCCTACATATACGATTCAGAACATATTGACATTAATTATGCTCTCTTTAAACCCAATCCAGGAATCGTTGACCCAAATACTAGTCTGCATTATGACAACATGTTTGATGCCCAGATAGATGCAGCTTATGCTGCTCTGCAAGCTGCTGGATATAATGACATGGAGGTCCGTGTAGCAGAGACTGGCTGGGCTTCTAGTGGAGATCAAAGTGAAGCAGGAGCTTCGGTTGAGAATGCAAGGACTTACAATTTTAACCTCCGAAAGAGGCTCTTTCTGAGGAAGGGAACACCTCTCAAGCCAAAGAGGCCAGTTAAAGCATATATCTTTGCTTTGTTTAATGAGAACTTGAAAGGTGGATCTGGTTCGGAGAGACACTATGGGCTGTTTAATGCTGATGGAAGGATTGCATACAATATTGGCTACTCGGGTCTGTTACCTTCATCTGCACCTTCTCTTCAGGTAAGCATTATTCTACTTTTTCTGGATATTGTCTCTTGTGAACCCTATTGCAGATTCATCCTTTTTTTGATATATTTTCTCATTCAATGGTTATTGACTTATATTAAACTGAGGGTGCATCTGCTTAACTATATCTCAATTTAGGAAATGGGTATTGGATACTGTGGTTTTGTTATGAGTTTTCAAGCAACATCATATCTCAATCGGTTTGCTAGGCCTTCAATCATAAAGTGTTATGTCATGGGCAACATATGTTAGGTTATAATTCTAACTTTGGTTTCTTAAATCCTCGGCAAACAAATTTTGGTATGTAGAAACTAGAAAACTGCATAAGAGATCATGTTGGTCTGGAGTTCAGAGTTCTAGATGGTAATTGAGTTTAAATGCTCAACTAATATCCATGATGAACATTCATTGTGGTTTGTATGCTTTCACCTCATCCCTTAGATAATTGGTATTTAGTCTTATTTCCACTTTTCTCAAATAGAAATGCATGAAATTTCCAATCTAATGTTCTTAAGGTGGTAAGGCGAGGCATGGCGACCTACTCCCTTCCAACTGCCTAGGCATTTAAGGCACGCTACGAGGCAACTTCATACATATATCCTAACCTATAATTGTTCTAGATTTTAGTAGCAGTGTAGCATATGTACTTACCTTGGTGCTTACATTGAACTGTTGGATGCTGCTGTGCTGCAAACAAAGACAGGACGGCATCCCACATACACAAAAGTGGCTGCTGTGCTGTGCTTTGCATACACAAAAAATGCTGATATGCTGCATACCTGAGAGGGGAGCAGAATCAACACAGCACAGCCTGCATGGGGACAGCCGAGCAGAGCAAATTGGGCACAACAACCTCGCCTAGCACAGCAAATCGGGCACAACAATCAGCACAGGAAGACACCGCAAATCGGGCCCTTCTTGTTCTTAGCCCTTGCAACCTTTGCTTCTCACCACTGCTGCGCCAGACGAAGACACCGCCACCTGCCGAAGCAAATTGGGTACCACCACTGCCAGCTAAATCAAATTGGGCGGTGCTGCCGGCCGAAGACCCTATCGCTGCCACCTGCCAAAGCAAATCATGCCCCGCTGCCATCACCGAGCAGAGCAAATCGGCGCTGTCACCCTCTCCTTTTGGTTTTCCCTCCAGTCTAGACCTCTTTTCCTTTCCTAGCCCCTAACCCTGCTCGTTGTTTTCCCGTTCCAGATCTGTGTTTTCACATGCGCTGCTGCTCTGCACTGATGCTCATATGGCATCCACCATATGGGTGCAAGCCAAGGTGAGGCTGACGCCCAGCGCTTGCACACGCCCGGACACCTAGGCGATGCCATAAAAACATTCATCCAATCCACAATAAAGTTGATAATAATGAGAATTAACCTATGTGAGTTTTCCATTACATAAATGCTAATGCATTTTCCAGTTGGGATGGGCCAGTTAGCTCCTTTAATACATTACTAGGAAACAAATTATAGAAGGCCTTTTAAAATCTAGTCTCTATTCTCTAGGCCAAATTATCAGTGTGGAATTAACATGGGTGGTAACTGGTAATCTACAAAGTTCATATTCTGAATGCTCTTGTCCAGTTGTCCTTTCTCTGCAAGTTTTTCAGATATTTGTGAATCAAACTTTTCTGAAGATCTTTGGTCTGTTTTAGTAATTAATTCTGGCTTTATATACTTTACACTTAAATAATTGGCAATGGATTTCATTGAATCATTTTGGTTTTTGACATTTTGTAAAAGAAAATTTGTCCACGATTGCTATACTAACTTCTAATTTGTGTGGTCTGCTTATTTCAATGAATTTGAGTATCATCTCTTTATTGCCTATAATTGGTTTATGATACCAGAACATTCATTACTGCGAAAAGTAACCTGACTTGCCGTCATTTCTATTTGCAGAAAATCCGAGCTGGGGGTTGTTGGACTGTACACTATTTGGCTACAATTATTTCATCTATTTTTACTTTGTTAGCCTTATTGATTTAATTACAGAATAGCACATCTGTATTAAAGATACACCGAAGTTAAGTGTTAGAATGATGTGATTGGGATCTCACAATGAAAAATGAAATAATGGCTCCCTTCGCACCAGTTTGTAGCTTCTTGTCATGTGTCCTTGTGAAAATCAATTACTTGGTTGTTAGCAAAAACACCTTACTTTGGAACTTCTTACCATATATGTGTTTTTATTTTAGTAGTTAAGAATTAAGATGTCGTGACAAGATAATGACTATAAAACAGTAAAACACAATTTTCTACCATACAAATGTCTAGTCATGTAGTGATTTGATTTCTAGCAATAACGTTTAAGCTCTTATTTGTCATGATAGAGGACTAGAAGCTTATTATTTTTCTTATTGAATGCTGTGCATACAAACTGTTAGGATGGGCAGGATTAACAAATCATTCTTGTTTCTTCCCTGGTAAGTAGTGTACCTTGGACACATCACATATTGCACTCAAGGTATCTGCCCTGCCGCTACAGATGAAGTCTTTATATCACTTAGCTGGAGTGCTGGAGAATTACGTGCACACCTCTAGTAGATATGATATTGTTATTGCACTTTTAACTATGAAACGGCAGAGCTATAGGGTTATCCAAGTAATATTCATTATTCAATGCATCTCATATTGTTAAGCTGTGCTGGATTCTAATCCCTTGATGGAATCTGTGTAAAGTGAAATGTCCTTGATACTATCTGTATCTTTGACAAAGCAACTGTAACTATGATCATTGATATACTGAATCATTCTCAGTCCTATTCCAGGTAAGCATGGATTATTGCTGAAGCAATCATAGCTTACTAATCTTTTTTCATGAACTTCTTTTACCAGCTCTAGTGCTGTAGTGGTGATTCCTTCAATTTCCTCCTATCCTTTTCCTTGCAACTTTTGACCTTTGTATAAAGGAATGTATCTCAGGTACAAAAAAGAGGTAGAACTTTTAGGATGTGGCAACTTTCCAGATTACATGTTCTCTCTCCCAATGGAATCTCTAATGCTCTCTTGCTTCTTAAGTACTCATATGTACTCGTTTACTCAGTGAATAAGCATTGGATACCACTGCATTATCATATGTTCTGAGGTGAGGTTAATAGGTTATTTTTACCCAAGGATTCCCTTTCTTTTGTGTAGTACCAATCTTTTAACATTGATAGGCACTCTCTTCCGTATCCTTTGTGTTGGAATATAAAGTAAATTGTCCGTTTTTTCTCACAAGCTTAAGCTTTTAGGTTGAACTGATCGTACATGTAAGTCGATATGATTTGAACTCGAGACCTTTGTTTTTAATACCATATTAAGTTGCATATATCACTTCGCTTTATATTCTAAACACTTTAGACATGTTGTGTCATTGTGCTGGCTGCCAATAATTAACAGTTGATATTTGGACTGGAAGAACACGTGGCTATGGCTGAATCTCAATGGTTTACAAGGTATATTTATTCATTTTGGATATGAATGAACAACACAAATGCTACCCCCATTAGTTGTGCTGACTAGGACCATGATGTGTGGAGCCACAGAACTTGATGTGTCGATGGCGTCCTCTCCTGTGATTGGATGGCAGTATGTGCTTGCTTAGTAGTAGCCCTTTGCATGGGGCTTGTGTGGCTGTGAGGAATTCAATGTTAGCCCAATTCGGTTGGAGGGGCATAAGAATTTCAGTTCAGTTTCCTTCATTTTGTGGATGGGTTGGGCACAGTGTTTTCAAAACGTTGGCTGGCAGATAGTGATTTCAGGACCTGATTGGTCTGATTTTACAAAAATCGTACTAGTAACCGTTTATTGCCGACTTGCGGGACAAATGAAAACTACGGTAATCGATCCGATTGGGCAGAGTCGCTTTCACCAAAAAGATAGGTTTCGTGCTTCATGGTTTCTTCGTATATCTTTTCTTCTAATATTAGAGCATCCCTGAAGTGGTTCTAAAAATTGATTTTCTATATAGTTTTTTGGGATTTATTTTTAAGATGCAAATCATTTTAAATATGTTTCTCATCAACAGAGAGTCTCTAAATTGGAGTCTCTGAGTATCTGTTAAAACTGTTTTTTATTCTAATCTTCAAATTTTAGAGAAAGAGTTCTCTCGGAGATAGCTCTTACTCCACCTTAACCCTCTTTACATTTTTCCTTATGTCTACCCATCATTCTATCACTGACATGTAGGTCGTGGAGTAAGATAACTAGGGCTTCTTTGCATAGGAGGAATTTTAAAGAATTTTGATGGGAATTGGATTAATTCCTACAAAAATTATGTAAAAAGCTTGTGTACCGATGCTGAGATGAATTTTCAGTAGCATTAAAAAAGGAAGACGAGCATCCAGCAGTACACTGCTGACAAAGCCCTTGTTCTAATATATTCAAGACCTTTTCCTAGTGCAGAACAAGAGTAGTAGTAGTAGTACCACCAAAAGAAGACTCAAGAGCATGCAGCATAATGTCCGAGAGGCACATTTTTGGGGTTCAGACTTGGGTGTCCACAAGTGTTGAGGAAAACCTGCCCAAGAAAGAGAAGAAAACTGAATATAATGACTGATCAAACCAAGCATTCAGCGGTGATGATAAATACTGCACTTAAACAGAACAGTAGTCCAATGTCCAATAATTCCGAGCATTTATGCTACCCACGCTTATTTATGGTCGTGCAAGAACGGGCAATAAACACCAATCGATTTTTTTTAGTTCCACGTGAAAATTCGATCTTGAATAATTGAGCTGTGGGGACAAGTGAACATGTGAAGCCACCGTGCAAGACCGTTGGCTCATGCTTCTCAGATGATGAGTGATTGTCAATAGAAGAGATGATGAAAGAATTTATCAGATGATGAGTGATTGTCAACAGAAGAGATGATGAGTTCACTAGTTCCATCATGTATATCACTGAGCTTTGTCCATATCTCATATACGGTGTCAAGGTTGCTCACCCTAGCAAACTCTACTTGGGAGAGGGCGTTGAAAATTGCATTCTTGGCCTGAGCATTTAGTTGAAGGTTATGGTGGTCTACTCGAGTCACTTCACCGGTGATTGCATATCATTCTTCAATTATACGCCAAAGATCAAAACTCATAACTTGAAGGTGAGTAGTCATTTTAATTTTCCAAGTAGAATAATTTATACCGCTAAACATGGGAGCCTTGCCTACGTTGGTTATCTCGTGCAACATATTTTCTCTCTATGTGGTAAAACTCAATCAAGAGAGACCAAGCTCTAATACCACTTGTAGGATTAAGATGTCGATAAGAGAGGGCTGAATAGACGATTAAAATTTTCTAAATAACATTAACCTAAAATTTCTAGGCTCGGATCAAAGATGACACAATTAATTAAACTAATTAATGTTTTGCAATCTTAGGTTGATGGAGGCTAAAGCAATTCTACTAATTAACAAATTCAAAGTAAATAGCTTTAAAGTAAATAACACAAGTGAGACAAGGAATTATTTCATAGATGGTCGGAAGCTTGTCGGCTTCCTATGTCACTGTTGAGGTGAGTTCAACTCCTCTCAATCACTGAGCCTCCAAACTTCTTCGTCAATGAGTGGGAAAAGTGAGAGTGGATCCGAAGAGACTACCCAAGCCTCGATCACTAGGGATGTTCTTGCTCCACTCCAGAGATGGCGAACGCTGAGCAACTCACAATCCCACCGGATCTCCTCTACAATCTTCTTGGAGATATCATCGGACAACTCCTCTAAGACGTCTAGGAGACGACAACCTTCAAGAGTAATAAGCTGCACAATAAAGCTTGGAGATGATCAAATGCCACTTGACTATTTCTATAATGCAATGTACTTGATCACTTGACTCTCTTTTCTCTCAACACCAACAAAATGCCTTTAGTGCTCAAATATGTGTGAGATGTGTGCAAGAGTGTTAGGCAATGAACCCAGGTGCTAAGAAGAAGTTTTGTTCTTGGGTGAGGGGTATAAATAACCCCCATAACAAAAACTGTTAATTGGGGTCGGAATAACAACTCTGCACATTTTTTGGTCGGACCGGAGTATAATTTTCAGTCAGATCAACAATTTTCTCAACGGATAAAAAATCGACGATTATGTGTCAAATCACACCCACTTCGGTCTGACCGATGTTGATACTTTGGTCAGACTAGCCTCAGGTCTGGTCAGACCGACCATTCAAGACTTAGCCTAAAAAAATTTTGCGAGCAAAAATTGCTCTCTGTATTAATTTTGATCTGACCATAAAAAATCACAGTCTTACTGAACTCTATCGGTCAGACCGAATGCACCATGTTGGTCATATACCGAACTTTGAAACATACAAAAAATTAAGCCAGCAAAAAATTTTGCTCTATGTATCGTTTTCGGTTAGACCGACCAAAGTGGCGGTCAAACCGAACTGAGTCAGTTGACCGAACAGACAACCTCGATCTGATCGAAATTTCTAGGAAAAACCAAATTTAATTCTATATGAATGCAAAATCTAAGTGGCATAAAACTAATTCCAACTTTACTTTGCAACCCCTCTTAATAGTATGACAAAGAATAAAAATGAAATTCTAGCCTATTTGATCATCCCAACCCCTTGATCAAATTTATGGCCTCTTTTACTTTTTTCTTTGTTGTTAACAATTTAAATCGGGGTGCTTCATCCTTTGCTTCATTCTTTTGGACCTAAATTATCTCAACGACACTTGCAAATAATAGTTGGTCCACAAATCATATTTGTCATTTAATTACCAAAACCACAAATCAATAGTTCTTCAGGTGAGAGAATTTGGAGTACATTTAGTCACATTCATAGTGCAAAATGGAATAGGATGAATGTCGGCACCGCTGATAAACTGTCCTTGAGACATTCAAATCTGCGCTTTCTATCAAGATCAATGGAGAGTTACAAACAAGGATCACATGCTAAATGGGATATTGATCCTAAAGATTCTTCTATCTAGATTCTAGAATATATAAGTATCTGTTGTCCTTTTTTAGAGAAGGGACAATTATATGTTATCAGTTATATTATATATATATATATATATATATATGGACAATGATATGTTATATGTTATCTTATAAATATACACACACACACACACACACACATATATATATATATATATATATATATGTTCATGTTCCTGAAAGTTGGAACGCGTTCCTCGTTCCGGGTACATCATTCAAAAAAAATTGGGAACATGTTCCGACTATCGAACGGGCATAGCTGATCAGTATACCTCCTTGTTCCATGATTTTCAAACTATTGTATCCCGTTCTTCGACCCTATACCTCGTTCCCTTCTTTCCGAGAACATGGTTTCTAAGTCTCAGCCATGATTCTCTCTTTCACTATGGAAGAAGACCGGTGCCGCGGTGCGAAAGACATGGCTCGGGTGACGACTCGACGCCTAATGCCTAGAGGCATCTAAGCGGCGCCTAGAGTCCTCTTTTTTCTTCTTCTCCAGATGCTCCCCTCCCTTTTATTCTATAGGCTCCCCTCCTCTCTCAAGTGCACCCCACCTCTCTCGGTGCTCCCCTCCTCTCTCAGGCTCTAGGAGCTCCCCTCCTCCATGCGCTCCTCTCTCTTCTTATTCTCCTTTTCTCCTCCCTGCCTGGGCTCCCCTCTATTGTGATGTTTCTCTAGTTACGCGCGCGCCAGATCTGACCTCCCATCGCTAGATCCGGATGCCTGTCACCAGTTAATGATAACCTCTTTACCTCATGTTATTGCTAATGTTTTACAAGACTTTGTTGATGTCTTTCCAAGTGAAACACTCATGAGGCTGCCACCTATGAGAGAAATTGAGCATCAAATTGATTTGATCTTGGGAGCTACTTTTACCAAATCATGTGTCATATAGGACCAACCCTAAAGAGACTAAGAAGATTCAGCGTCAAGTGCAAGACCTACTTGAAAAAAGATATGTACATGAAAGTCTTAGTCCTTGTGCTATTTTGGTTATTTTTGTACCAAAAAAGATGGATCATGGCATATGTGTGTTGACTATAAAGGCATTAATAACATACATATTTGATATTATCATCATATTCTTAGGTGAGATATGCTTGATGAATTAAGTTGCTCTATTGTATTCCCAAAGGTGGACTTCCGTAGGGGCTAACACCAAATAAGAATGAAATTGGGTGATGAATGGAAGACTGCATTTAAAACTAAATTTTGTTTGTATGACTGATTAATGATGCCTTTCAATTTAACTAATGCACCTAGTATATTTATATGACTTATGAATGAAGTTTTACACAATTTTATTGAGAGATTTGTGGTAGTATACTTTGATGATATACTTATATACAACAAGTCTATAGGTGAACACAAGGAACATTGATATGTTGTTTTTATTGCTTTAATATGTTTGTTTGGTAAATTTGAAAGTGCACATGGAATTAAAGTTTTTTTCTTGGTTATGTTGTGACTCCACATGGAATTTAAGTTGATGAGATCAAGATAGAAGCAATTAAGAGTTGTCTGACTCCTAAACCGGTTACACAATTGTGGAGTTTTCTTAGGCTAGCTTGATTCTACTGTTGCTTTGTGAGAGATTTCAACATCATTGCCACATCCATGAATGAGCTAACAAAGAAAGGTGTTTCTTTTTTATGGGGATAAATACATGAAGATGCCTTCAATTTTCTCAAATAGAAGTTGACTCAAGTACTACTACTCCAAGGGGGAGTATGATGTAGACATCTCTTCTCTTGATATACACATACGAGATGATGAGCCAAGGATGCAAGGACCAATAACTCCGGCGCACACACATCATTTTAACTATCAGGTGAATGTGTTCCTAAATGTACACTCTAATGTTTCTAAGAATGAAATACTATTTGATCCTTGTGATGTTTTACTTGTCTTCAGGAACCAAGAGGAAGACGATGGAGAAGAGTATAAGAGCTCAATCGTAGAAGTGGAGTTTTTGAGTTGTGAATCAATTTTTGTTCGTGAGTTCAAGCCTCCTGACATCATCAACTTCAAACAGACATATCCACTGATCTAAAAGGTTTTTCGGAGCCCATAAGTACTGGTTGGAAAGCTCTTGAAACCTACATTCAAATGGTTTTAGTCCCATGTCAAAATACCACCAGAGCTGATCGAAATATGCAAAACAAGTCACGTACCTCCTCCGGCCCGAGTAAATTTGGGCCTTGATCTTTATTTGAGTCCTCACTATGGAAAACACATGGTTCGCTGAGTGCTACATGCACTCGGTGAAACCACAAAAACACTCGGAGAACAGTTCGAACCGCATTCGACACACATATCCTCGGCTAACATGGGTTCACCTAGTGTTTTTCATCAGGCACTCGGAGAACCCTTCACCGAGTGCCACACACAATACTCGACAAATAAAAACAACTTGATGGGGGGGTGAACGGTCGTGATGTTGGGTTTGCCGAGTGTCAAAATATAGCACTCGATAAAGTTAAAAACTAAAAATAAAAAACATGATGCACCCACCCGCGCCATTTCGTCGAACGGTTGGCGGGCGTGGCGTGTAGCTCTGGGGCAGGGCATGGCGCGGCGAGGCAGGGCGATGGCGGGGGTGCGGCATGGCGCGGTGCGGTGAGGCGGGGCGTCGGCGGGGCGGAGTGATGACGGCGTCGGCGTGGCGACGATGACGATGGCAACGGCGTGGCGACGACGACGTCCTGCCAGTGGACAGTGAGGGAAGAGGAGGGAGGGAGGGGAGTATTTAAAAAGAGGTCCATCAGTAGCTTGTTTGCCGAGTATTTTTTATTTGCTGAGTGCCTGAGATATTGCACTCGGCAAAGTGTCGGGCACTCGGCAAAGTCTCAGTTTCCGGTAGTGCCTACTTGGTTAGCCACGACCTCCCACATCTTGTATCTTATAAATAAATGGTCGTTATCATTGTCATCGTTGTCAGGGTTTAGGTTTGGCTTAGATTATTCCGTCACACTGCAGTTTCGTTGTTAGATTGGTTTGTGGAACTCCACTACCAGTATTTCATATATTTTCATCGGCAATTCAGATTGCGTGTTTACCTTGTTCTTGTGGAGTTTCTTCAATTGCTTTTAGGAACAATACCCTCGAGGGTGTAGCAGTTATGAGGTGACGATCGCTGATCGGAAGCCTCAAAATATAAACGTTTTCACATTAACCCAATCAAACCTATCGGAAGATCGGCCTCTAGTTGCATCTAAACCTTAGCAACAATAAACTACAAGATTTAGGTAGTATAAAATTTTCATTAATATTAAAATATATGTTAGCTAAGAATAAGTTCACTTCTTGTTCTAGTATTTTTATTCGACTCCGCGTAATTAGTGCTTGAAATGGTGTAAATAGTTCTTATTCTTTCTTAGAAGCTTGTTCTCGTGTGTTTATAAGATCATTTTGTTACGTATCAGAGGGAATGAGTTTTTATCAAATTGAAATCTAATTGCCATCGTTGTTGATAAGACAAGACCACTATAGCTAAGCTCACACGGTGATGACGACGGTGACCTTTAGTTCGTTAAAGCAGGCGTTTGCCGATGAATCCAGTGCGAGGTTGTGAACCACCCCATCCCAAAACTTTCTCACGATTTGGTTATTTTCGCTTTTAATTTTTCCTGATTTTGTAATATCTCTACTATATTAAAGCAGCGGACAGTGCTCCTGTCCGCAGACCTCCCACATCCCATAAAAAACCGGCCAAAACTTATACCTCGTAAAAACCGGCCAACCACCTCCGCATGCAGTTGGGCCAAGCCCAATCGGGACTAGAAGAAAATCATGAGAAGGAAAGAAAAAAGAAAAATAAGAAAATAAAAAAATACATTTGCATTTCAGTACTTTAATTTTCATATTTTGCGCAGAAATGCAAATTTTACGTAGAGACCCTTAGATTTCTAAAAAATCACATAGAAACAAGAATTTTGCGTAAAGGTCCTTGATTTACGAAAAATCACACAAAAAACAAGAATTTTGCGTATGGACCGTTAGATTCACTGAATTTTACGTTCGTTTTTCCATTTCAACAATATTTTCTATGCTTATTTACTATTTATTGTTTTACTGTATTTTCAGCAAGGTTACGATGCAATATATTAATGATTAACATTATCATTAAAAATAAATATTCGTTGCAAAGCACGTGCATCTGACTAGTATATATATAAAAGAATATAAAGTGAGTTATCATATTTTTTTATTAACATAATCTTTTTGGTTAAATTGGTTGATACATGCAACTTAACATGTATCAGCCCTAGAGGTTTCAGGCTGTTTGATACGTGCAACTTAATAATATATTTTAAAACAATATATTTTTGGACACAAGTAGCATCTGGAATTCCGGACGCCATAAAAAAGTAAAACATTAGACGATGCTTCCACACTTAGTAAAACATATAATATTTGTTGGTGTTGTATATAGTGGTTTTTTGGCGTTGTAAATAATATTTTTAAATATTGTATCTCTTTGAAATCTTTTTTATCAAATGATGAAATATTTTTACTAAGTATTCAAATACCGTCCGATTTTTTTTATTTTCTAGGACGATGCCGTAGATGAAACATTTTCGCATGATTTCTTTGCGAGGAATATATGCCGAAAAACAACATATTTTTATGTCTACCGAGGATGATATGTAGTCCCCCGTCAAAGAATATGTCCAACAATATAACACTATTAAATTTTTACGTGAACTTTAACATAAAATAGTGACCATTAATTTCTTTTACAATATAGCATCAACAAACTATAAAGTAATATCATATAAAAGTTTTTATATAATTAATTCAATTATATTACATGTATAAAACAAAAAATATATGTTTTATCTTAATTATCATTTAAAGTTTAAGGCACACAAGACAGTGAAATTGTACCGAGTAAGATAGAGAAAAATCACAAGATTACAACCTAGCAGATTGTAGTCAAGAAAAACAAAAATTACACACCATGCGGCTCAGTAGCAACCTCCCGTGAATCAAGAGCAGCACTAACAAAAAACAAGTCATCTCTAAGCCAGAACAGGTAACTCTAGCAAAAGAGACAACGGTGAGACTTTAAAAATGATACCTCCAGAAAAGTCATGACACAGAAACACCATCATCATTCTTCTAAGAGTCTTAGGCTAGATTTTCACCAAAGAGTCTCACGACAGGGTGAGAGAATGGTTACACGACAAAGTCTCAAATGAAAAACATGGTGTCCAATAATATCATCAATGTCGGTCCAACCAAATTAGGTGAAGATTTCGTTTGAATCAATCCCCCAACCCTAAAGATGCTCTCAAATTGTCCAAAACAACCAAAACATAACCTCGTAACTCTACTGTCCAATCAAGCTAGTATCCTACTACTAGCGCAACTATCAGCATACCTACGAAACATCAGGCAAGTGAGGTTTTACCTATACCAGTACTCCGACCAAATCGAGGAGCGCCGCACGAATGGGAAGAAAGACCTTAGACAGACACCGACTTTAACCAGCTATCCAAACCGTGGTCATAATTGTGTGTTAGCCACCCAGCACCGGTTACACTACACACTCTTCCAATTCATCCACTTGAAGGACCGTATAGTAGGAACACAGCGTTCCTACCAACCGGTCATAGGCCTCTGTATGGATGAGGGGTTAGATTTAGTTTGAGTTAGATTTACTTCAACTAACTCCAAAATACCCATACAGGAGGGTTAGAGTTGAGCTATTTCAATCTAACACATCAAAAAAAATTAGCACCTTCAAGGGGTGCTAATTGGGGCTAGTTTGTGTGAGGCCCATCCAAAAAAGGGATTTCTAGCCACACAACAGATCCTCACACAGTCATACAGCCACACAACAGGATTAGTCTGGCCACACTAAATCAAGCTGAAAAATAGTCAAATGATTGAAAAAGTAACTAACTCTAATCTCTAACTCTTACATCCATACACCTCAAAAGCTAGAGTTAGTTCAGAGTTAATTTGAAGTTACAATCTAACTCTAACCTCTATCCCTGCTAGAGTTTTCATACAGGGCCATAGAGTAACCGTTCCTTTTAAATAATAGCCTTGTGGGAGATGGAACATGATGAAACTAACTAAATTTATGACAATTATTTAAGGCTCTAAATGAATGTATTTAATATTAAAAGTTTTATAAACGATTTTATTTTTTCAAAAAATTCTGTATAATATATATTTTTGAAAATAAATACATCATTAAATAGCTTGGATTAGCGTACCCGAACTTAAAATGTAAGCCAAAACTAAAGCCATAAGGGTAACTTTCACCGACAGCTTTTGGGCACAAATCTGAACATAGAATCACGCCCATCTTTCTTGCTGGAAAAAAAAATAAACGAGATTGTTGTGCTGTCTGACCTCTGCCGCTCAGTGCACGTTGCGTTGGAATTTCGTTAATATCAAACGTGGCACTCGGGGGCGAAGATGATCCCACGTTACGTGAAAGTTTAGTCGAGTGCCGTCTAATAAAATATACTCGACGAATTCTTATATGCTAACAGCGTATTTACTAACTCATTTCGTAAAAAATGAGTATATTTATTGTAATTGTTATTTTTGAGTTGTTATTCATAACAATAGCAAACTTCCCTATTCAAATTGACTTGCTATTTTGTCATTTACTCAAATGTACTTGTTAAATATGATTTTCTATTTGAATGTAGCTATATTTTATCAAATTATATATATGCAAATAAAATGAAAATAATTAAGCAAACTCAATACTCAATGGAATAGCAAGTTTGGTTGGTTTGCTAGTGTTGGGGGAAAATATTCCATCTTCAAGATTATCGCAGCAACAAGATAAAGACTGGTGATTAAGATGAAAATGTCCGATATATAATTTCGGAGATGCATCCAGTCAAGTTCGAAGTATGATGACGAGCTCTAGTTCGGAGTACATCTTTGAACATGGATTCTTCCAGGAACCTCTTTGCCAGCTAAGATGGAAGACTTATCTTCTTTCTAACTAGATTAGTTTTTTACCATTTTAGCTCTATTAAGAGTACCGAATAGTTTCCACTATAATAGAGGAGTAAAAAGGTCTTTTCCTTAATGTTTGGGCCTATAAATACCCCTCGTTTTACCCTGTAATAGAGACCGAATACAAGTTATTCAATACACACTTTCGAACTATTCTAAGTTATTATCTTTTCGGAGGCTTAGAATAGTTTCTTTCACAAACACTTCGTTTGTTAGTTTCTAATCTTCAGAAACCTGTTAGCGTAATCTTTTACGCCAACAGCTAGATATAGCGAGTGCGGAGAGAAGAATAATAAGCCTCCTAAATAACAAGTTAAGTAGTAAGTACAATAAAAATGTTTTTTAGATCATATTATTTTATGAGATAATAAGTGTGATAAACTCGCGAAGCACTATTTTTCCGTAATGGCTCTCGTTGCGATTGGTATCCCAATACACGCGCCAAACACCAACTTAATCAAAATACGTTTCCTTTTGGGCAAATTTTGTACTATTAAGACATAAAGGCCGAGAATTTCATAGTCTAATTTTGAATTCATCGCCACGTCTAATTGATCAGACAAATTTTACAATACATTTAAATAAGCATGATAGTTTAGATTAAACTTAAATGAGCATGCTAGTCTAGATTAAACGATACAAAATTAAGAAGGAAGCATATTAGTTAACATAGCACTCATATTTTTTATTTTTATTTTTACGCCTTTTGAAGTTCAATTGTTAATGCTTTATTTTTTAAAAGATTTATAGAAAAAGTCACATGAAGCACATTTAACATACCATCATTGTTTAATTTTGTATTTGTTGACATATAAATTTACTTAACAGATTTAATTAGCCTCAAATGGTTAGCAGAAAATATAGTGAAGTTTGTACTGATTTATGTCTCCTGAAAGGATAATATTTTTATATCTAGTCAGAAGTGTATTTAAAAACTGAGTTACGAGTCCTATTACGATGGAAATAGCAGATATTTATAAGTAAAAATATAATAAAAATACTATTTTACTCTCTAGCTATAATCTTTGTTATGGATTCTATACACAATACTTTGTATGGATAAAATATATAGTAACCTTTGGTTGAATACACTTGGAAAACAAACGTCTTTGTATTGTATTGCGACCGTCTCTTTTGAAGCTAAACACAATCGAATGAGAGAAAATTCTTTAGGATCGGCTGCAACGAGGGCTCTTGGATGTACCAGATCGTTTGATTGAATGCACCAAATCGCTTGATTGCACATTTACACTAAATAAATGATTGCACGGAATATTTTCCCAGATTTATTACATCTGTGTATGCAAATAAGAGGTGTACTGCAGCGCAATTAATTAACACCTCCCAGACGCAAACAAAGTAGTGCTAGTAATAGTAACAAACCCCACCGAACATCTTCCCCTCCAGTACTGCATTAACGACACCGCCTACCCTTGAGATCTCCGCCTTGCGCCCCCAAAACACCCTATAAAACACGGCGAAATCATCGCACCGCCGTCCACGCGCACGAAGCCCCCCCAACCACCCACCCGCCGCGGCGTCGCCGGACCAGGTCCGAGGTCGCCATGGGAAACGAGGCCACGAATGGCGTCGGCAACCCCCACTCCGCGGACGCGCGGCGACGCGGGGGCAAGAAGGCCCACCGGGCGGCGGCGGCGGTTCCGGACAGCGGCGGCGGCGGCGAGGCAGGGGTTAATGGCGCAATGGGGGACGGAGGGGACGGCGGGGAGTGGTGGAGCAGGAGGCCGGAGTGGTGTTCGGCGGCGGGGGTTGCAGGGATCCTGCGGCGGCACCCGCTGGCAGTGCTGTTCGGGTGCGGGCTGCTGATGTTCATGGGCGTGGAGTACACCATCCCCATGGTCCCGCCCGCCGCGCCGCCGCTGGACCTGGGCTTCTCCGCCACGGCCGCGCTGCACGCCGGGATCGCCGCCCACCCCTGGCTCAACTCGCTCCTCGCCGCGCTGAACACGGTGAGCTCAATGAACCTGTGGCTCTAACCATTGCAGTGAATTCACCTCCTTTTGCGCCTTGCTTTCTCCTCTTTACCAACCACAGTAAAAGCTTCCATTTCGCACAATGCCGCAAACTGCTGCCAAACCAGCTTGCCAAACTTGGGACACGTACTTAAGATGATTGGGAGTTAGGACCTATTTGGTCGGCATCCAACTTCAAAAAAAATCCAATCAAACTTTAAAACTTTGACAGTTAATAACTTTTAAAATATTATGCATTTTTTTACTGGAGAGAATAGTTTATTAGCTAGTTACTTGGTTCAATGTTATAACTTTATGAGCTTTTTTAATGGAATTTTTGTTCTTCCTCATAAAAATTGACTGGTGTTTATTTTTTTGCAACGTCCTGTACGTTTGACAACTGGGTCTAAAAACCACATGTCATACACTTATATAGGACAAAAGAATAAATTTCACTAACTTATGTGTGACATTCTAGTACTTGGGGCCTGATTCCGGTGATGGGAGATTTTCATTAGCTAACTAGTATGAGTATCGGGACGATGAGTTCTTCATCTTTTGGATTCTAGTTTATTTTTAGATTTTATAGTGACTGATTTTCACAATGTGATTAGTTTGTTTCGGCTTCAAATTTTAGAGGTAGCTGCTTGACCCAAACAGACCATTGCCCAATTGATTTTGTTAAAATTACCACCTAAACAAAGTTTGCCTGTAGCAATATGTTTTACAAAAAAGAAACGAAATTGGCAGTAAGGCGCGTAGTAGCACAAGTTGGTGGACAGCGACGAGCTGCACACGTGAGACTGATGGCGCCGGTGCACCGAAATCCACACATCAACGCAGCCCCCAATCTGCTCCCAGAAGAAAAATCCAATCTTTTCGGATAAAGATTAGCAATGGCGTTCACGCATCCATGGATTTCATGATAAGATCCTCCGTCTTGCTAGCTAGTGATGTGACGTGATCTGACGCTGCTCTGGCCATGTCGGCAGGTGTTCGTCGCGATGCAGGCGGTGTACATCCTTTGGGCGATCCTCGCCGAGGGCCGGCCGCGGGCCGCCGTGGCGGCGCTCATGATGTTCACCTGCCGCGGCGCGCTCGGCTGCGCCACCCAGCTGCCGTTGCCGTCGGAGTTCCTGGGCTCCGGCATGGACTTCCCCGTGGGGAACGTGTCGTTCTTCCTCTTCTTCTCGGGGCACGTCGCAGGCGCGGTGATTGCGGCCGAGGACATGCGGCGAGCTGAGCGGCGTGGTCTGGCGCGCCTCTACGACGCACTCAACCTACTCCAAGGGATCAGGCTGCTCGCGTGCAGGGGCCACTACACCATCGACCTTGCCGTCGGCGTCGGCGCCGGACTCCTCTTCGACATGCTGGCCGGCAGGTACCTGGACGACAAGAACGTTGACTGCGGCGCCGTGCCGGGGAGCCATTGCCGCAGCTGCCACAAAGCTCTCTTCTCACAGTAGCTTACATCTTAGGCACCGGGTCCCAGGCTCCCAGCCATCAATGGCCATTGCAATTGGTTGGGCATTAATCAGTCCATGTCATTTTTTGATGTAATTGAGATTAAATGTTACCTACTGATGTGTAACTACGCCAATATTATTTGTTCCATGTGAGCTCAACTCCTCTAAAAATACAAGTATCACAAGTTTCAAACAGAGAGCCAAACAGAATCAGCACAAGAACAGCACAGCAACAGATGACAGTGTCAAAATGCATCATTTATTTCTGATCGAGTATTACACTTCTCTGAAGATGATTTCAAGGCGTGATTGCCTTATACCAGATTACCATACATATACATAGACAGGATAATGCATTTCAAGTTAGCGGATGATTGTGTCTATTGCTAATTAACTATAGTATACAGAGCTACTATAGTGCAAGTCTGCAAGTATGTGCTACTATATCAGTATGTCACCTATAACCCCAGGAAAACAACGGGGTGGCCATGCAAACATAGCAACACCGAAAAGAATGATCAGAAATTCAGAAGTGACCACCAAGGTTTAGCTAAGTTGTGGCTGGCCAATCTTGCACGAGCACTATTCTTTATGATCGCCATTGACAGAAGAACCGTTCTGCTCACCGAGCTTATGGAACTCGGCCTCGATTGCCTCGACGATCTTAGCATCCTCAGGATCTTGGTCAGGAATGTTCACATGCAAAGAACCCTGCTTGATGAGCTCCCTTTTCAATGCTTGCTCCTCAGTGTAATGGTAGAGCTCTTGGTGGAAAGGATGGTCAAGAGAGAAGCAACTATCAATGTCACTCGATGAATTTTTAGATGATCCTGTGCCTTCCCGTAGACAGAAATGGGGAAGGGATGAGTGGTCCATGATCTGTGTAGTTCAACAAATGCGTCATCATATTGTGAATGCAAAAGAAAAAAAAATGCTACTTTGATCAGGTTCCATGGAGCACAGGTTCTCTAATCTACTTGTTTGACAGGAATGAGATAATCTATTGCCTAGAAATAAATTACCGTTGTAAAGATAACTATAGCAATTTTAAAAAGAAGAATTTTAAAGCAATTTTAAAAAGAAGAATTTTATCTAATAGCTTAGATTTAAATAAGATATCTATTACCTTATCATATTTCCTTTCATTTTTACGTGCATACATGTAGAATTACATGGTACTGAATTATGGTCTAGAATTAATAAAAGTATTACCTTAGGAGGTACATGTTATACCGTAGAAGCCCAAAAAGGAGAATCACTAATAACAAGCAATCTTACCTTTAGAAGCTCATCTCTCCCACAACCATGCAAAACATGAACCTTCTTTCTTGTCCTCTCTTGCAAGAGAGGCTTCACAACCTAGTAGCAAACTTAGATGTTTTATGATTTCAAAATTAAGAATAAAAAGATTTAATAAAATACTAGTGCAATTAAAATTTTATGCACTGTACCTTCCAACATGCTGAGAATATATGGGACATTAACTATATAATAGGTCTCAGTCTTTTCAGGGTAATTTAGATCATCCACAGTGGATATTGCAGTCAAAATCTGTAATGCACCAACAGTATCTAATTAGTAGCAGCACAAATAATGGACAATCATGCATAACACGCAGATCTTATACAGAAATCAGTTGTTTGAATAGGCTCGAACTTGTTATGAACATATGTTTTGTGCTTATAACCTAGAGAACATGGTATTATTTCCATTGGCACCTGTAGACAGCAGCCCACAAAAGCATAAACAATGGAAAACAGAAAGGAAAAGCAATGACATCTATATATATGTTGTACCTTTATTTGGTTCAGTGCTGACAACTTCAAACCAGTCATATCTAGAACCTTTATACAAGTGCTAATAGGTCGCCCAAACTTCTTTGTTACCATAGGCTAGAGAACATAAGCAAGCAATAAATGGGTTGAAAACAAATAAATAATTTATTAATTGAGAATGGAATATTAGTTAGTGCACTCACCAAAATAATACGGTCCCGATACTCATTGATTTGAATATGAGATTGCACATAGTAATGGACCTGGATATGATTTTCATACTTATCAAACCCATAGAAAGACATTTTAAACTCAATTAATTTACAAGTTCATAGTGCAGTATTGTCACTTTCTTTTAGTTGACAGGGTAACAGGGATGCAATTTGACAAGCTACGTCACGGTAACTCATAAGACTGTATTTGAGTATTTGCACCGCAGAAAATGGTGTCGTAGTTTGTGATTGCATAAATGAGAAGTATATGAGAATTTACCGAAGCTTTGTCATATGTGCTCAGTCCGACACCAATGGAAAATACTGGGATACCCTGGAAAAAGAGAAAGATCACATAGAGTATTAAAAACTTGAGAATGGCTGGTACATGTGTAATGTTCTTTACAAACACTAATGCATCTTACAGTAGGAAGCATCCTACTTCCATAAACATCTTCTAAATGAAGAGTTTCAATTAGCAATGTCAACTCATAAGGGTGCAATTCTCCTAAATTGTTCTAATCAAGGAAAGTTCAAAGTTGGAACCCTCTCTTAATTTTGTTACTACTGAGTACTGATTGCTCAATATACACAACCTTTTTCATGTAACTAAAATATGCACCTTATTTGATCCATCAAATGTGTTTAGCAAATGTACAGTTCAACCATATGGTAGTAAAAAAACTTCAAAGCTAATCATAAAAAATAAATAGCACACAAGTAAAGAAAAAGGAAATAGCAGCATCTGATTGGTTAAGCAGCACATCCTTTCCTTGTTGAACAGCATATCCTACAGATATGAAAAGTATAGCACTAACAATGGAACAAAGATAGCTGTACCTCCTTTGAGTATCCCGATAATCCAACAAGCTGTGTTTCACGTATTGATCTATACAAATCTACAGGAATTATAGGTTTCTGCAATTGTCCAGCAGATCAAGATGATCAAAAGAAGATAGGAAACAATACAAATTAAAACACAATTTTAGCTCTGTCCCCAAGAATATATTCACACTTCGCAATCAATAGCCAAGATTGTTCAAAGAGAATGATTTCTCACCTCCAGTATACTATCGATTTCATTTTGTATCCTCCAGTTCAAAGAATCTACGAGCTAGCAAAAACAAAGTATCCTTAAGTAATGAAGCACACCAAGAATCATTTTTTCATCATTCATCAAATGGGAAAAACTGCAACATAAAGAAGTTAAAGATTACCATATCACGAGCCTTCAAAACATGCCACTCTCTAGCTTTAAGGAAGCGCACTAGTGCTTCTGCTGGATATCCCTGGTGCACATTCTGAAAAAGGAACTCATGTACTTGAGAGTTGAGAACTCAGCTTCCCATACAATCTTCTTAGATCTTAGGTAACATAATCTACTTTACATCCTCAAACAGCAACTAACAATTTCGAAATCTGAAACAGCTGAAATGCACCAAAAATGATGTGTGGTATCCAAGTAGGAATGAGATACTAATTTGACCATAGCAATACCATGTTTCAAAAATAGCTGAATAAGTTCTAGGTATATGCTTATCTTGAGTTGCTTTTTATTGCATTCTCCATTATAGAATCTTAGCCCTTAAAATCAGGTTTATTATTTAAATGAGGAATCAATACATTTCTCATTTTCAAAGCTTTCAAAAATAGACAATGAGTGATAGGTAATTTCAGAATACCAATAAGTTCTCAATTCCAAAAATAACAGAAGGAATCCACAAATTTATTATTTAGACAATCAGCATATATCTTTTAATAGAAAGAAAAGGGGAATATCTGCCGGATACCGGGAGTTGAACTATTTGGCCTTTTAAATAACTTAAACATGGTAGCATTTCAAGTGAAAATGGTAGCTCATTGTCCAATAATTCGGCTGCAAGTAGAACCACTCATTATGACCCACTACATTAGCTATGAGATTCTGCTCCGGAATAAGCTAACACGTCCTACTCAGCACACGGTACATGTTGATAGCCTTACATATAAAAGGGCATTCCATTAATCAAAAAAAAAACAAAAAGCAATCTACAAGTGGGATGGGATGCGTATCAATGTGTGCTTTCAAACTGACACTATAATTGTCCCGTGCCATCATATTAACAAAACAAATAGCCAAAGGAAAACGAAATGTTGACAAAGAGCTTGGAGGAGCTGCTATAAGAATGTGTAACAGCCAAAGCCCAAGAGAAAGTACAAATGAATACGGCATTATTAATGAGAAATCTCCTAATTTTCTCAAAGAAAGTAAGAAAAAATCAGGAGGCTCAAGTGCCAAGAACCACACTGTCCAAGTTGACTAAGTGGACGTGAGAATTGAGTTACAGAACAATCACTTGAGGCCATCCGTTGTGGAAAACAACACAACTCGCACGTCGCTCACCCCAATTGTAAAACTACTCGAAATTACCAAAAAGATAATGCCAAATATGTGGCCTACAGAAGACAACAGCAGAACAACTTGCATGCATCCTAACAACTTCAGTCCAACTTTCCCAACGGCAAATTCATCCATAGATTCATTATCATTGTTCACACGCAAAATTTCCTAGTAGCGACCTAGTGGGGTACATCGATTGATCGAGACATCATACAAGATCACTATGACTTTATAAAACATGACGGAATAATTTAGGCTAATCAGAAACAAATACGGTTCTGCAAACTATCCAAATGAGCTGAGCAATGGCTAGATTCTCTCTGATCAAACCATACCGCAAAAAAAGATCAAACCTTACACGAGATCCAAGAATCTACAAGGTAACGGGCACACCAGCAGATCCATACCTGGAACGTCTGCTTTAGCGGCTCCTCGGCTGCAAGAACCCAAACAAACACATTGATTATCACCAAGCAAACGCATGCAGGAAATACAAAAAAAAATCACAAATTTCTCTCCTTTTGTTCTGAAGAAAGAACCGTAAAGCCGTTTTTTTCTGGAGAAAGAAGAGCAAAACCGAGCAGGCACGCCCTCGTGAAGCCGAAAAGATGTCCGAACTCCAAGGACCACGGCGAGAAACGCACCTTGGTCCAGGAGGCGAGTGAGCTGCTCGACGGCGGCGTCGCAGGCGGCGGCCCCCATTGCGATCCGGGGGCTCGGTCCGCGAGTGAGGAGGAGGCGGCAGCTGATTTGGCGAGCTTCGCGTGGATTTGGGAGGGGTGGCCTGAAAGATTCGCGGGTGATAGGAGACGTCTCCTCCGACTCCGAGTAAAGTTCTTGGTCTCACTCTCCCTGCCCTGCGGCGACTTGGGCCAGTCTCGTATACATACGGTAAGGTAGATCAATCCTATTATAATTTTGTGATTTAAAAAAATATCATTATCATTCACGTATTTAGCATTCACTTATTTAGCTCTGAACGTTATAATTATAAATTTAGAGAATTCAAAATTATATCATTACAATTTTAAAGAATTCTAAAATATGTCACTATATTTTTAAAGAGCTACAATTCCAGAATGATATAAATATAAATATGTGAATTATAATGATATTTCTCCAAAATCACAAAATTATAATGATATAAATCGAATTATTCCTATATAATATTGGACTACCTGTTTTTTATGTATTTATAATATTTTTGAAAAATTATTTGAGGTGTTCACAAAAATAATTTTTACATATGGAACTAATTCATTTCTTCAACTTTGTCTAAAAATATATTTTATCCTCTTATATACTCTATATTTGTAAATAAAAATGTTTTATTTCTTTAATAGCCATCATCTACTCTACCGCTATACAATATAATTTTTATTATTAATTAAAAATAATTTACTTTTATTATCAATACTAATTTATTAAATTTATCTTTAAAATTAATTTTTGATGGTATGTATATGTAATATTTTTAAAGAAATAAATCTGCATTTATTTGAATCTTTGATCACCTTGCCTGGCTAGGAATAATATCCTCCCAGCTGGAAGAAAACTGTAGTGTGGTTAGGTTTTATTTTTTTCTAAAAAATCATTTGTGGGGTTATTTTCAAAAATCATTAATAGGATTTTAGCAACATATCATGCAAATTAATGACTGTATTTAAAAAATGAAAATTCATTGGGTTGTTTTTTAGGAAACTATTGAATATCTTTTTTATGTGAATGGATTATTTCAATGTAGTTATATATATATATATATATATATATATATATAGATAGATAGATAGATAGATAGATAGATAGATAGATATAGACACACACACATACATTTTGAAAATTCTCCAATCTAAACGGCCACAGTTTAATTCCAACGTGTGTCACGTTGGTTCATGTACATGTGAAATGCACTCTTACATATTTTTAATGAATCAAATTTCTCTAACTTCGATTAATTTTATAAAAAATGTATACTAACAATTATAGTATTAAATTAGTTTCATTAATAACTAATATGTTTGATTTTGAAAAAATATCAAACGAATTGTAATATAAAACAGATGTATCAGTAGTTGGAGATTTGTTAGGAATGTGGTGTGAGGCATGTGAGCAACTTCAATATTTCCATTTCTGCTTAGATTTTAGATTGCGGTGGATTTTGTCCCTATCTTTTTTAATAATGGAAGCAAACTTTTAATGTTGGTGCTCTACGTCTTGTTTTGTAATCTACATCGACACTGATGCAACAATACGAATCTGTCCCTATAAGCAACAACAAACTAAGGATGCGTTTGCTTCTGCTTTTAAAATTTGCTCATGCCGTGAAAAAAGAAAAAGCTGAACCAAACCATACATCATTCCAAAATGACACTATGAAACCAAGTGAGATAGCACTGTGGTTTTTGTCTTTATGATGAGTGATTGACAAGGTTGAGCGATCTGGTGAGATCAGTGAGTGATGGTTTGATTGCATTGATGGGATCGATGTATGGTTATGGAGAGTGGATGTCGAGGGGATCGATATGCGTCGCGTCTCTTGTTTTGGCTTGTCTCATGTGTGCAGGGTGGAGATGCTAACCAACTGTCAACGACGAGTGATCAAGGGTCGAGCGGGGAGCTCGATGCCAGAGGATCAAGGATGCCGGGTGAAGTTGGAGATGATCTCAAGAGTGCACGAGGAGATAGAGCAAGACATGGACGAACGGATGGTCAAGATAGGGTGACGATCAAGTCAGCGAAAGGGAGGCCAGTGCAAGTGATCAGGCGACTCGAGGTGATCGAGAGCGGGAGAGACTTGCTGACAGTCGAGTTCACGGATCGGCGTCACATGTCGACGATCGAAGAGGCTTTGTCGGTTTTTACTGAAAACCATCTCATTTCTAAATGTTTTTAAATTCCAATAATTAGGAGATTATTTTCGTTTAGTAATTTATATTAAGTGTAAAGTTTTAGTATTTTTCGGGATTATCAAAATTCTGAAAATATATTAAAAGTATAAGGTCAATGTTGTAATAAAGTAGAGTCAACATTAATGTATTTTTTAAGAATTTGTAATTATGAAAATACACCATGGCAATTAGGTAAATACTACTAACTTTAATCCTAAGGTGGCCTATAAAAGGGGGTCCAAGGCCTAGGGTTAAGCTCTCTTTTTGGCTGAACATTTAGGGAGCTACCAACCTCAAAACTCTAATTAACTCAGTCATTTTCTTCTGCTTCCCTCGTTTGAATGTTCTGTTCATCGTCTGGATTTCGACACATGCGCAGAAACTTGCGATGAGACCTGGTATGCGATAGCTTCTGTGATACTCTTCTTGGATTCACTTTTGAGACATCTTTGTGAAGTTTTGATGCAGTTCTTGAATCTGAGATTTTTTATAACTTTTGTTGCTCATCTTTTCTATGTTCCATTTTTGAAGGTTGCTACAGTTTTCGATCATTTCTTCATGATGTTTTCTGTTAATCAAAAGTGTTGTATCACTTCTGATAAGAACTCTGCTATTGAAGGTTATGACTGAATATATTATAGCAGTGTTCTTGAGGAAGCCTTTTCTGCTAGTTGCTTGCATGTTTTGATCTATAGTGGCTTTTCTTGTTCTTGCTCTGGGTTTTCAACTTACTTCTCATACATCTCTCTGGACCAGTGAATCATCTGGAATCAAAGCCAGACATATTGTTTGTCTTGATTTAATAAAATTGAGAAGATTTTGAAACCTATTTCTCAGAGTTTTCTTTCTTCATACTGCCTAAAAATGTTTTCTGTTCATGATCTGGTTGCCTTTCTTGGATCTTGCTTTATCATATCAGGAATAGTGCATAGAACTTTCTGTTGCAAATCAAAACTGAGTATTGAAAGCAGCATCCCTTTGCTTCCTTGCAGAATTTAATCAATTCAGTACTCATTAATCTCATAAACATTTCTGGTTCTATCCTGTCAACAGATTGCTTATGCCATGAAAATTTTCTAGAGCCCTCTTGCAAACTCATGTGCATGCTTGCTTTTGGAAGAGATCTGAAACTTGTTAATGTACTTCTAACTAATTTTTCCTGGACAAAAAGGTATTCTATTCATCTGTCTGCACAAAAGTGTCCTGCCTGCTTACAACAGCAGTACCTTTTTGTGCATGTATCAGACAAGAAACAATTCCTGCTTTTAAACAGTTCATAGTTTGTCTGTTCAGTCTTGCTTTGCAGAGTTGTCTCCGTTTGTCCCCCTAAATTTCAAGTTGTATTTATCTGAAAAATACTATGAAGGAATTCTCTGTTTAAATACTGAATTGGTACAACCAACATTTAACAAAACTTAAGTTTTTGGATAAGTACTTTCTTCTTGAGCTAGTTTCAGAATGAAATGTTTCAACCATTGTTGATGTGTTGAATCTGAACAATTCTTGCGGAATGCATTTTTCATCACAAGTCTTTCTTAAAGCTACAAGTGTTTTGTGTTCTTGATCATCCTACTGTTAACAAGTTTCAAGACAGATGTAATCAAAGGCTAGGGTGTAATTTAATCTTCACAGCAAAATTGCATAGAACTAATTCAAGCTAAGGTAAGTCCATTCTTCACTAGCTCATTTGTGATTCTTCATTTCTGGTGTTTACATGACTTCTTCTCTGATTTGCTCAAAGTTTTACAGCATGAACTGAAAAGTACAATTTGTTTTTGAGTTCTCTGTTTGTAATCTAAATCTGTGTTCTGTTTTGATGTTTGATTATGAGATGTTTGATGATCTTATCTTGATTAAATTAAACACAGAAGAATTATTTCTTGAAGGCCAACAACTGTAGTTAGTTTAAGTATTCTGGTTCTGTTCTTTGAACTTTTTCTTCAAGCTGGCATACCATACTCCGAATACCTCAGTTCGGTGAATCAATATCCAACAAACAAAAGAAGTCGTCATCTCAAACTCTGATTTGTGCAATTTGGTATTTCATCGACCGACTAGGTTGAAAAAGTTTTCAGAATTGATTTTCAAAGGTCTTGTTTTTTTAGAGGTGCGTTGGGTGATTGAAAAGGCCATCTAATTCACGAGAATTTGTTGAGGCGTCTATTCACCCCCTCTCTAGTCGCCATTCCGATCCCACAGACACTGTAGTTTCTGATCTGACCTCAAAACCACACCCCAAACGAATCCATTCCTTAACTTTATTTAGGCTTCTCTAGAAATATGATCCCCCAACCGCATTAGTTTGTAGTATTCCTCTCTCCAAATTGTATTTTTTTCCCACAAAATTTCATAACAATATATCTTTGACCTTTTTCTAGATTATAAATCCATTTACATAGTAAGGCTTTGTTAATTAACCATTTCCAAAAGAAATGAGATCTAATTCTATCAATTTCCTAGCAAATCGTCTTAGGTAACAAGAATGTCCCTATTGTATACATAGGAATACTACTTAGATAAGCATTAATAAGACCCATCCTCCCACCATAGGAAAGTTGACCGTTTTCCAAGAAGATATTTTCCTTTCTATTTTAGTAACAACCCCCCCCCCTAAAATTAGATTTGTTTGGTTTGGAGATATTAATTGGCATCCCTAAGTACTTCATAGGCCACTCCCCACAATTACAATTGAAGGCATCTGCAGCAATATAAATCTCCTCTTGAGACATCCCAACACCAAAAACTTCACTTTTTTGGTAATTAATTTTAATCCAGACACCATTTCATAGCAATACAATAAAAATTTCATTGTCATCAAGTTGTTCTCACTGAATTCCATCATAAGGACTGTATCATCTGCATACTGTAGGTGAGTAATTCCCCCCTCAACCAAGTAAGGCACTAAACCAGTTAGATGACCTTTATCACTAGCTCTTACTAACATATCTGATAACACGTCCCCAACAAGATTGAAAAGTAGGGGAGACAAAGGATCCCCTTGTCTAATCCCATTATATGTTCTAAAAAACACCTATCTCTCCATTTATATTAATCGCCACTTCCCCTCCCCTTTCAAGGACTCTTATAACCCAACTAATCCATTTATGATCAAATCCTTTTCTTTGAAATACCTCCAATAAATAACCCCATTGAATATTGTCGCGTGCTTTTTAAAAGTCCAATTTCAACAACACCCCCTTATGATTTCTACATTTGAGCTCATGAATCACTTCATGAATTGTCACCACACCCTCCATTATATTTCTATCAGGAACAAAAGTAGACTATCTATAGTCAATGATAGAACTGACAACTTTGGCAAGTCTTATGGAAAGAACCTTCGTAATTATCTTGTAGCATACATTCAAAAGGCAAGTCGGTCTAAACTGCTTAATGTTGTTAGAATCCCTAATTTTGGGTAAAAGAACTAATACCCCAAAGTTGATTCTAGCTAAATTAAGATCCTCTTCTAACAGATTATCCAACATTTCTTTGAAAATCAATCTAAAATGAGGCTAAAACATTTTGTAAAAATTAACCGACAATCTGTCTAGCCCAGGAGCAGTGTTAGATTTCATGGATTTGATGGTCAAATCTATCTCCTCTAAAGAGAACGATGCAAATAGAAGCATGTTATACTCTCTAGATATATTTCTCCTATTTCTCCACATCGACTCACACAAATGCAAGTGAAAAGTATGCTCTGACCCAAAAAGCTTTTTATAATATGCATTAATGTGTTGAGACAAAGTCCCCTTATCTGATATCATCACCCTCTCATTTCCCAAGTATAATATACTTGCTTTCCTCTTTATACCATTAAATATTTTGTGAAAAAAAACTCTATTGGCATCCCATTGTAACAACCACTATTTTCCACTTCGGTTATGCCAATACACCGCCTCTTATTGGTAAATATTCATTAATTCTTTTTCAACCTCAAACATACATTCCCACTCATCCGCCGACAAGGTCTAATGCAACTCTTTATTTTCCAGTCCCTCAAGTTTTTTATGAAGTTTATTTCTTTGTTTCTACATATCACTAATCATATTAGCCCCCCATCCTTTCATACATTTCCTCGGTTGATGACTTAATATATGCCAATAGTCCATAATGTTTTGCTCATTCCTTTTTGGCTATTTTTTAAGCACCCAGTATATAAAACCCTCTTGTTGTAACCAAACATTTTCAATTTGAAATTATTTTTTGACATTTAAGTTTTCTTTGTCCAGCTCAACTAGAAATAGACTATGATATGACCCTACTTTAGGTAAGTTCTTAACTAATACCAAAGGGAAGAGATTTTCCCAATCATTAGACATCAGAACTCTATCCAACACTTCCTTAGTAGGAGGAATCTATTTGTTGGTCTAAGTAAACTTACCACCCACTTTATGCATTTCCCTTAATTCCATGTTATTGATGAAACTGTTAAAAGCCCTCATCCACCTCTCATTTGGAACCCCTTTTGATTTCTCTTCTAGAAATTTGATTATATTAACCCCCCCATCAAGAAATGAATTTGATGGATGTTCTTGTAAGAATATCCTCATGCCCTCCGCATGAGGAGGGCCATAAACATTTATCAATTCCTACGAGAAATTAACCTCTTTCATGGTTAAAGTCACACTCAAATAAAATTCCCCTTGATCTATATTTGTAATATTAGCTACATCCAAATTTACCCCAATAAACAAACCCCCAGAATATCCATTAGACGGTTTGGTTAACCACCAGAAATCCCTATTATTGCACAAAAAATCTAATTCTCTTTGGTTAAAACTCTCCATCATAGTTTATTGAATGTAGATAAAGTCACACCTATTTTTGTTAATTAGCTTAGCAAGTAATCTCTTCCTCCCCCACTTCCCAACCCTCTCACATTCCAAAATAAAACTTTCATTTTCACAATTAGTATTAGAGACCTCCAAATTCCGCACATTATCTACCATACCAAGGTTAGTTTGAACAAAATTTTGATTACTAGCAATGATTGCTGAAGAAGGATTCATATCATAATTACCTTAATTACTCTTAGTTTTATTTTTAGCAACACATATTAAAGCTTGGGCAAGCTCTTTAGCTTTTAAAGTGTCTATGTTTGCATAAATTTCACTTTTATTCTGACCTAACTTTATACCAGCGTTAGAAGAAATTTTAGCAAGAAAAAATTAGTCTTGCGCACTGTTGTGCCTTGACTTGAATCGGAATCTCATCCCTTTTGATCCTTGCGCTGAATCTTTTAGCCATCGGAGGATCTTTCTTTTTTCTTGCACCTTTCTTACCTTGCATAACCCCCTTCTAAGGTTGTTGGCAATCAATCAGTCTTGTCTCCGGAGAATTAGTGGGAATCAACACATGTTGATCCATTGAATATGAGGGTATCACAACCCATTTGTTTTCAACTGCTGACACATATTTCCTTATCAACAAGAAGCACCCGTTGTCCTCTTTGTCCTGTTCCATCGTCTTTCTCATGCTTACGTTCATATGTACATAGATCCATCAATCTATCACCTTCCTCACTTCCTTTATCATCCTCCTCATCAGATATATCATCCTAAACTCTAGAATATCTACTTTTTCCCCCTTTTTCAGCTTCGTCTTCATTCTCCTCCACATTCTCTAATTTATTATCTTTTTTCCTTTAGAAGAATTATCATTTTCTTTGTCACTGAGAGAAGATTCACCGCCATCATTTGATTTCATACTACCCTCAGTTCCTTGAGCAGCCTGACTATCACCCAAATCATGGCCTTCCCCTAGTCTGACTTTACTATTATCAGGTTTGTAAGGAAAAGACACAATTGTATCAATCTCAAGAATCCAAGTAATATTGAAACCAACATGATTAAAGTAGACTTCAGATGTACCCCCAATCTTGAGAAGATATTTGCATGCAACTTTAATATGAATATGGCTAGATCTAAGAAAGCTAATTGAGTCCACTTCTAAAGGTTTTTCTGCCAGTACTGCCAATTTGTTCATTTCCTCTTCTGTTCTAGCCATTGAAGGAACCCCCAACACCTTGATCCACACCTATTGTAACACACCAATGGAGTACATCACCTTCTTTGTTTCCACCATCTTGGCTCTGATTTTAAAATTTTGGAATCACACAGACTCAAGACGAGTCAACCCACGCCTAGTTTCTTTGGAGGGGAATTGAACTAAGAATTGATTCTTATCAATTTGTTTCACCTTCTAGGCATACTCCATTTTCAAATAAATGTTCTAGTTCTATACGATTTTTTCTTCAGAACATTCCCCTCCTCCATAGTTAGCAGCCCCATTACTTCTTCTGCAACATCCTTCGCACTCTGATTTTTAGTCTGGATGAAGTAGAAACCATTGTTTTGAAAACCAAATCCACAAAATTCAATGGCCAATGGAACCAAAGACCTCCCCTCACCGTGTGCTTTCAATAACGGACAATAAGCTGAAAGGTGTCCTGCTTGCTTACAATTGTAGCAAATGGTGGGGTTTCGACACTAAACCTAATGATGTCCTTTCGATCCACATTTGTAATAGATCATATCATCCCCTTTTTGTTCTCTGAACATCGATTGATCCCTCCTTGGAAACCATAACTCCACATTTTCTCCACCGTGAAACTGCGAAGGAGGATCCTCCCTTTGAGTATTCATGCTCATCTGGCCACCCAATTCCCTCTGTGGACGAAGGCGAAAACCACCTTCACCAGGTTCCTAACTGCCTCCTTGCTGTAACGCCCCGATTTAACAAATCGAGACATTATTGAATTTCCATAGAAAAACAATAATACAAGAGGTTCATCATGCGACAACGTACATACGACAATATCCATGGTACGCAGACCATATTTATTACATCAAAGTTTTAGTAAAAACAGTAATAAAATAATTAAACAGCGGCATGACGAACATCTTCTTCAGGATCTTTCTTCTCGACTGGGTCGCTACTCCAGACCGTCCTCAAAATAAGCATCCTCTGTGGGGTCCAACGGGTGTGAGTACAAAAAGTACTCAACAAGCCACCGCAAATGCAAATAATAATGCAGGATAATAAACAAGGAAGGATAATGGCTAACATTGCGGAAAAGTGCAGTTGCAGTTATTGCATTTAGTGTGATCATATTTTAATCATGCGGAAAGTAAACATGAACATCATCAACATCACTAACTCGAGGGGTACAGTCAGCCCCACCTCGCTCAACGGTCCTTACATGCCAATCCATCATGCACATTCATACTCAAAGTAAACTAACTGGGGGATGTCACGCAACCCGCCCTTGACCGTGGGCTCGGCTTTTCGAAAAGATTTAAGACTCTGATCAGAGATGTACTACTGTACCCACAAGGCACGCACTCATCCCAAACGAGATGACCCATTTCACGGGAACTCGTGCCAAAACCTCAATATGAGAGGTTCCAAGCGATAACCACCCGCTCTAGGTTTCGCCGGCGCGCCGGGCCGCATCCCGGCTAACGTCGCACCCCCTTTTGCGCCACATTGGTACAAGTCACCCGCAGGTGCAACTTGACCCATCTCCAAATGGTGGCCTCGGTTTGGAACAACCCATACCTTAGTTAGGACTTACCCACTAGACTTGTGGTTAGTACGTAAGTGTATTGCAACGGATCCCTCAGACCGGTCCTTATAGTGCCCCGGGTGCTACCGACCAATGCCCTAGCTTGCACCCGGAACCCACCATGCATACACTCACAACCATAACTCATCACCAACAGAATTTCCAAGGATAAGAAGTAACGGGGATCATATAATAGAACCATTTTGCTACGACTCATTTTTATCCTATAGCGATCGTGTTAATACATTGGACACTAGCTAATATCATTAATCATATGGTGACAAGGAGGTTAGGCGAGATAGCATGGCTTGGGTTGCACATCAAGGTCGGGGATCCTAATTAAATATAATGTAAGGGTTCATTTGACTAATGCATATATAACCTATGTGTTTTAGTGATAGTTTAATCAAACATGGGTTCAATATGCTCAAAAGATTGGTTTGGTGACTTGCCTTGTTCAGCAAAAGGAGAGGGAGGGACTTCGGGGAAGTACTCCGGCTCCTCGGCGACGTCGTAGTCTTTTTGATATAGTAAAGTAAAATAAAAAGAACACAACATTCAATCAAACAATATAACATTACATTATAAGCACATAAGTTAAAGTTGGTTTGATTATAAATAAAATAAATTCAATGGTTAAGGTTCTGTGGTTTATTTTATAAATAAATTTTAAAGGAATTTAAAAAGTAGTCCTTTTTAGAAAGGGGTTTTAAAAGGGTTATTCTCATTTTTAAGTTCTCTAAAAATGAAAGCTTCATAGAAAACTTAGTGATCTGTTCATATCATCAAGAAATAAATAAATATAAATTTTACTGGAATTTAAATAATTAAATTTTACATTTTTAACCTAAGGGTATTTAAACATTCATTTAAATAAACATGAAATGTCTAATGTAAACCTACTGTTTTTATTGTATAAACATGTAGATAATAATATATGAATTTTCTAAAATTGGAATGGCAATTTTAGAGTTCAAATGCGCCAGATATGAATTTTACAAGTTTTAAACCTTTTCTGGAATTTATTTTCAAATTTTAAATCCCTCGGGTCCACGGTGAGCCAGGCTCACGGTGAACCCGCGCACTGTGCGCGTGCGCCGGGTCGATCTGGACCGTCGGATCCAGATCCGACGCGCGAGGGCGAGGCGGGACGCGTAAGTCGACGTGGACGGCCAGGATTAAAACATCGAACCGGTACGCAATGAGCGATCCAGATCAATCGCGGGTTTTAAAAACTAACGGACGCACGAGATTAAAACATACCCCTTCGCCGAGATCTAACGGTGTGGATTAGATCGCGCACGTGGGCTCACGTGCGTCGTCCGATCGCGATCGCACGGTCGGGATCAGATCCGACACGGCACGGGTACTCGACCCGTGCCGGTCGTCTTCTCCGACGACGGCGAGCGGGCCAGCGGCCACGGCGGGCGACGACGGTCCTAGCTAAGCCTAGAAATGGAAGGGGACGCTACGGCGGTCACGATGGTACCTTGGCGGCGGTCCGGGGACGACGGGGCGTGGCCGACGACGAGGGTAGACGCGGAAGGCTCCTCGGGTACTCGACGGCGACGGTGTTCCGGCGATCTCCTTGACCAGTGGAGATGTGGCCGAGGTAGGGGACGTCCTTGCGGTCACGACGGTGGCGGAGGCGCGGGCCGGGGGTGGTCCGAGGTGACGGCGAGGGGCGGCCGGAGGCGAAGCAGGGGGAAAACGCTCAAAGGCGAAGGGAGGGCGCTCTGTTCGTTCTCGAAGCGAGTGGGCGTGGGGGTCGGACGCGGCGTAGGCCGGGGGTTAAATAGGACACCGGAGGGGGCTCGCATGCAAGGAAAGCCGAGGGGGGGCTTTACTCACCGGCGAAGGCGCGGCCGGGCGCATGAAGGCGATCCAGGGGCTTAAACGCGCGCCTTAACGCGCTTAATTGACCGGTGGGCCTCGGGGGAGTTAATGCCGGCCTCGGTTTAACGGAAGGGGGAGCCGGCGAGGGGATCCGAGGCGAAGTTCTCGCCGGCGGGATTAGGGAGGGCTGGCGCGAGGTTGAAGACGGTTCTGACGAGCGGGGGCCACAAGCCAGTGAGCGCGGGTGAGCGATGGAGGCAGCTGACGGGTGGGGCCGGGTTGTCGGGTGCGCGCGCGAGGGGAGGAAATCGGCGCCGACAGGTGGGGTCCGGATGTCAGTCTAAGGCGCGCGGGGTAACGGGCTGGGCCGGCCGGGAGAGAGAGAAGGGAGGGAGGGGAGCCCATTACTGTTACTAAGGTTTTCAGATTTAAAATAATTGCAGAAAATGGATTAAATATTTTGGGGTATTTCCAGAGTGGATAAAAATTTATAAAAATTCTCAAAAACATTTCTTGGCTTTAGGATCATATACAAAAATTTTTACCTCCTAGTTTGGCCATCTACTCTATGTTGTAGTTAAAAAGGGTATAAAGGAGTATTAAAAGTATTTTCAGGAATAATAATTCCAGGAAATTGAATTTAATAATATTTTTATTGTTTTGAAAATTTGGGGTGTTACACTTGCCCTCATCCCTCACCTCTATCAGGAGCATGCTTCCACCCCCCAAAACAGTCAATCTCTAGCTCCGCAACCACAGTAGCGAAAGATCGAGAGTCAACCAACCTGGAAGGAACCTGCAACACTCATCGAGCCGAACCACCAAAGTGTCGCACCTCCACGCTCCTCACCGGGAACCCTAGGTGGAGACTCGATGCCGATAGAGGAAGTGTTTTAGGGAATGAAACCCAGCGAACCCCTCTCCTTGCTAACCAGAAGCTATCTCCTAGGTTTTCAATGGACTCCCCTGTAGGCCGAAATAGGCCCAAGAAGCCCAATCTAGTTGATAACTCACCGCCTTCAACCGCTTCGCAGCTCGAAACCTGGACTTCGGGGCTCGACACATGCTCTAAGTAGCCACCTTCATCCGTTCGTGCCAATGATAGCTCCCCGATGACCCAAGCACTTTCATGGCAGAATCTCCTTGCCGTGGGAAACAAGACTTCTAGAAACATGACGGCTTCCAACTTGTCTCTCTTGGGCACATTTGATTGAGTGTACATGTCTCATGTAAACTACTAGTGTTTCATAGTTACTTGTATATATAGTTGTATTGTATTGGGAGGTTGATCAGAGAAGCGAGATCTGAAAGGAAAAGTAGGATGACCATAGCTAAAACATATATATGATGGGGGAAATTCCGAGGGGGCGCAGGTCGCTCTCCCGATGGTTTTATACTCTTATCATGATATGGTTTTTGGTGGTGTTGATAGCAAAAAATGGCATTGAATGGTCAAGATTGTCAAAATATCAATTTTGGTAATTTGGGCTAAAATACACATGTTCTAGATCAGACTAAAGCCCTATAGGGCCGAAGGACCATTGAGCTCTGGGCTTCGGAAGCCTTTCCAGTAGGCCTATTAGCTTCAACCCGAAGGCCTTCGGAGGCCTGTCTCACCGAAGCTTCAGTCCGAGGGGCAGGCTTTGGCGAGCCCTGCCGAAGGCCCACTTCGGGCTGATAGAGTTTGAGTCTAATTCTGGCTAATTTTATCCCTACGCGTGATTAGGCCGAATATTAATAGATTAATCTTAGAGATTAGAAAACTATCCCTTATAAATATAGGGGTGAGGTCGGTTCATTAACCTCCCAACACAAATCAATCACAAAGCCCTAGCTTTGAATCGTACATTTACTTTTATTTTACTTTTCTACAACCTTCGTGGGTTTTCCTGGAAGCCCTCCGCCGGCCACGCTGAAACCGTGGTAAGCCTTGTTACTTCGCCTATGAAGTACCCGTTAATCTATGTAACAGATTGCTATCGCCTTGTTACTTTGCCTATGAAGTACCTGTTAATCTACGTAACAGATTGCTACCTTCGTTCCCCTATTGCAACACTTAGCAAATTCGGTCTCTAGGCCGAATCGACGCTTGATCTCTATTCTATTGCAGGTTTCTACATTCGGAGTCCCTTCGCCGGAGGTATCCGGAGCCAAGAGACTGGTGTCGGGGGCTGCCAGAACACCCCTCGGTGGGAACACTGCTTCGATTACCCGTGTCAGGGGTCGGTCCGACCAAGTCCCGCACGCCAACATGCTCCGCAACAAGCTTTGTCACGGTAGGATTCGCCACGTTTGTACCCCGCGCTAGATGAAGTCACGCCAGTGCGTTGCATTTGAGATATTTTGTTGTGTCAGAGACTTCGCACCAAACCCCGCTGTTCAGAAGTGATTTCGCGTCGAGATCTGTTCGGAGCCTGCCTTCGGCCAAATTAATCCGAACGCCGAAGACTACCTTCGGTGAGACCCTTTGCATCAGACACTGAAGGTACCCTTCGGTGAACACTTCGCACAGTACTCTTCGAATCAGTCAGGCTCTGGTCAGCGTGCTGGTTTATTTTATTTAATATATTTCTTTTCGGCTAATTGGATTATTTCTGTGTAATCTGATTACCTGGTGACTCCACCCCCTTGCCACTGTTAAGGGTAGTCGGAACATGACGTCAGTGTTGTGTTACGCTTAGGCTTGTCCCTAAGTATCCGCACACTTTTGGATCGTCGAACTAGCCCAAGTGCGGGAGCACGTTTTCGTGTCAACACACTTTTTGGCGGCTTTGCTGGGGAAGGCTACGCCAACATGACGGGTACATCTACATCGGCCGCAAGCACATCTGCAACGACTATTATGTCTACGATGTCGATGGATCCAATGGGAGGCACAGATATCGACAACTGCAACATCATGACGCTACCCTTGAAGATATTCCCGCAAAAGACCGATCAGAGATTGAGGCAAAGATGAAGGCACTCCAAGACCTCATGCTTGGAGGCTACGTTAAGACACGCGCAGGCTTCATCAAGAGCGACGTCAACGTCCTCGACCTCGCTCAGACCTAAGTAACACCAGTATCGCCTCGTTTATCTTCTTTAGAGATTGAGCAAAAAAAATAGCCGCATCGGTAGACCAAGCTGTTAGCGCTTCGCTAGCTAACCGTCTAGATTCAATAGTTAGCTCTCAGGTAGAGGCAACACTTAGAAGGTTCGTCTTTACCGAGGTCGTACCTCCAGCTCTGATTGCTAGCGTACCTCCAATAAATCACATTTACAACAGAATTGACGGTAGTACCAGCAAATCCATTACGTCTCCGGCCTCGATATCCATGGCCGAGACCAGTCACCATGCTTACGGCCAGACTAGCGTTGCCTACTATGCGCCACCTCCACCTACGCCCGCACCAGTTCTTCCCATGCTGCCCACGCCACATGCACGAGCGCATAGGCCCGAACACGTCATACATCCCGAGCTAGCGCATGAGGAAGAACTCCGCGGCCAACACGCCAATATACCGCCACGTGTCGCTCCCCCACATGAAAGATGTGCACATGCGGTAGGCCAGGATGACATTGAGGAACGGATCCGCACACTGTTTAGGGAGTGCACCAGCTTCATGCCTAGGGGTCGAGCTAGGGTTTACCGAAAGCCGTATCCCGACCATTTCAACACGATACCTTACCCTCGCGGCTATAGAGTCCCTGAATTCACCAAGTTCGGTGGTGAGGGTAACAAAACCACACTAGAGCATGTCAGTCAGTTTTTAGCACGGTGTGGAGAATCTAGTGGGGCAGACGCTTTAAAACTTAGACTATTTTCTCTCTCACTATCTGGCACCGCTTTCACTTGGTTTTCGGCGCTCCCGCTGAATTCTATCCAAACGTGGGTTGAATTAGAACAGAAATTCCACGACTACTTTTACACAAGTGAAACAGAACTTAGGCTTTCACACTTGACATCAGTTAGACAGAAGTCTAGCGAGAGCGTCTCTGAATATATCAAGTGCTTTCGAGACACCAAAAACCGATGTTTTAGTCTTAATATATCGGAAAGAGATTTGGCAGATCTAGCTTTCAGTGGGTTACACTCTGAAATTAAAGAAAAACTAGACAACCAACACTTTTTAGAGGTTAGCCAGGTCTTGCAACAGGCTCTGGTCCAAGAAGGCCGAGCCAAGGATAAAAAGTTTATTAAGACATTTAACAAGCCTAGGGCTGAGGTCCATGTCATGGAACATTCCGACGAGGAAGAATTAGAGGAGGAAGAAGATTCGGCTGACATGTACGCGGCCGAATGGGTTTGGAACGCTAAGAGCAAACCTATTACTTGCTCCGAGTTACGGCTGTCTCCCACCAAGAATCGGCCTAGCGAAGTCAAGTACTCGTTTGATATAACTAAGTGTGACAAAATATTTGATTTCCTCTTGAAGAATCAACTTCTCAGGTTGCCTAAAGGCCAAGTCATTCCACCTACCGACGAGCTGAAAAAGCACCCATACTGTAAGTGGCATGATTCGCATTAGCATTATACTAACAACTGCAATGTTTTCCGTCGACAGGTTCAATCGGCCATAGAGGAAGGACGATTGAAGATAGACCCTAGTCCAAGGATGAAGCTGGACAAAGACTCCTTTCCCGTGAACACTGTCGACCTTGACGAAAAGAAGGTGTTGATTCGGCCAGAGCAGGACCAAGTCCACTAAAGGGAAAGCGGTCGTCATTGGAGCATCACGTACACGCACACTCGTACCTAAGAACCCTGAAGTAGGAGTGTGGAATGGAATGTCAACACGTCTCCTTCGGCTAGGGATCGCAAGAAGTCGAAGGTGACATATTGAATGATGTTAAACAAACACCAAAGAAAAGCTAAGGAAACAGGCCCCCGCGCAAAAATGCTAAGTCAACCGAAGGGGCCAAAACAATCGAAGGGTGGTTTTGGACCACAGTGGCCGAACCCTCCGCACGATAACTTCGGGCCACAGTGGCCGAACACTCCCTATAGTGGCTTCGGACCCCAGTGGTCGAGCCCTCCGTATAGTGATTTTGGACCCCAGTGGTCGAACCATACGTAGAACGAGTTCGGACCCCAATGGCCTAACCCAGCTCCGCTTTGGACGGACCCTCCGGCGGGAGTCTTCGGCCCACGATGGCCAAACATACCTCCGGCCTGGCAGGACCCTTCGCTGATATGGTCCGAGGTACCGTCGACCTGGTCGAACCCCCCTCCAGGTGGGTTCGGCTCACAGTGGGCAAAGCCACTGGAGCCGCCGATGCCTCCGCCATACAATTGGGCGGCGACCCCGTCAGCTCCGTACATATCACAATCAGAGCACCCTCCCCAACATAACACTGTCCTCGTGGGTGAAGTAGCTCCGGTGCGTGGGACTTGACCAGACCGACAACAGCGTGATGGATCCGGCACGGATGGACGAAGTGAGGATTCGCCGAAGGGTGCTCTGGCAGCCTTCGAAACCAGCTTCCTAGTTCCGGAAACCTTCGGCGAAGGGAGCTCCGAACATGAAACCTATATCAAACAAAGATCAAGTGCCAATTCGGCCTAGAGACTGAATTACCAAGTGTTGCAGTATACAAAACGAAGGTAGCAATCTGTTACGTAGATTAACGGTTAGTTCACAAGCGAGCCAACAAGGTGATAGCAATCTGTTACATAGATTAACGGATGATTCACATGCGAATCAACAAGGCTTACCACTGTTACGGCGTGGCCGACGGAGGGCTTCTAGCGCAAACCCACGAAGGTGTACTAATCTAATGCGAAAAGGTAAAGAAAATAAAGGTACGGTTCAAACTAGAGTTTGAAGAGTTGATCTGTGTTGGGGGGTCCTATGAACCGGCCTCACTCCTGTATTTATAGGGGCTAGTCTTCTTATCTCTAATTCTAATCTGATAAGATTCGGTCTAATCAAGATTAGAGATAAAACAACCTGAATTTATATCAGACTCCTTATCCGGAGCCTACCCGAAGTGGGCCTTTGGCAAGCCCTGCCGAAGGGTGCTTCCTCGGGCCGAAGCTTCGGCGAAGCAGGCCGCCGAAGGGCCTCCGGGCCGAGGCCAAGCCTGCGGAGCAGGCCGCTAAAAGGCCCCCGAGGCCCCATGCAGATGGGCCTCTGGCACTTTAGGGCTTCGGTCTACCATGACTTGTATATTTTCAGCCCAAATTACCAAAATTGATATTTTGACAATCTTGACCATTAATGTCATTTTTTGCTATCAACAATGTGATAAGGCTACATTTAGTAGACTTTGTTTGTCATATATATTTTTAATTAAAATATAATTATTTGGTATATTATTTTAATGAGATAAATATTTTAGAAAGAAAATTCAAAGGCATGTCATCTTATCCAGATTTTAATTTTGATGATCCCATCCATATTTTTTTCGAATCTCGTTACCCAACATATTGAACAGATATTCCTCTATAGTCATCATATCTCTCTAACAAAACAGTTAACTTCTCTAAACATCCTATCCAGAGATATAAACCAAAACTATCTTATTTTCCAGTGAGCTTGAAAAATGAAATTCACAGACACACCTAACTATCTGAAAAAACAATAAAAATGGATGAGCAGATAAATATAATCTGCAGTGCAGGAGATTGATTTCCCAGACTGTATTTGATTACCTATACATTTAGTTTTGTCAGACATGCAGTAACAGATAATCCTGCTAGTTGTTATCTAACCTCTGATGTGGAAGCTTCTCTTCTGAAGGCCCTTAGAAAGATTGTGGGTCACCAAACAAGGCAAAATGTGAACAGAACAGTACATAACAAAGCAAGCATGCTCTAGCTTGGTTGGTTGCTAGTAGTTTTGCACTTCTGCTCATGCTCATCCATTTCCTACCTTGCCTGATTAAAAGGAGAGGGGGGCAGTCTACTTGGTTTTCTCTCTTAACCTGTCTCTCTTCTCTCTCTCTCTCTCTCTCTCTCTCTTTCTTTGGGAGATGGAGATCAGCAGTGAGGAGAGGATGGAGATGTCCATTGTGGAGCAGATGCCTCCTTCCTCCCATCACAATGGGGACAGTGTTGAGGTTGACATGGAAGAGGACCATTTGTGGCCACCAAAGATGGCCCTCTTCCTATATTCCTTAAGGTGTGTAAGTATAGCATCTCCTCTTTCATTTTCAGTAAGTGTGACAACGGATCATGTTTGTACTTATTGATGATGTCCCTGTGTAGTGTCGCATATGTGCATGTTTGATCAACTGAATAATTAGTGCTACTACTTGACAGAATTTTTTATAGTAGTGTTAATGGGACTTAAAATTCTTAAAAATGGTTGTGAGCTATAAAAAACTATCGTGAACATGAAAAAAAACTATAAAGTTATTTAGTTGGAATAGTTGTGGATCTATGATAGAGTGATTCTATAAAGTTTAACAAAAGGAAATAATGATTACATATGTAATTGACAATGAATATAGTAAGTTTATACGAATTGGCGAAGGGATTGAGTAGTGCAAACCATAAAGTTATGAAATCTAGGGGATGAATAACTTTTACTTTGTATTGGCAAAAAATGGCCACAGTTAAAAAGCTAGTTCCATCCAATATTTCTTTAGTTAATCTTTCAGGTTTCTAAAAAAGCTAGTTGGAAAAACTAAACCAAATACACCCTTAGGATATTAAAGGTTTAGCCAGAATTAGTCATGAACTCATGGTTAAATCTTAGAAGGTTTGTATTGATGATTCTTTATGTATTTTATAGACTCTAGCTAGTTTTTCACTTACAAGTTTAGCTTCCTCCTGAGAGCTGTAAAAATCACCAAACAAGGGGAAAACCTGAACTATACATACTTAAGTAGGGAAGTTGCAAGTTAGTTGGTTGGCAATTTACATGCCTCATTGTTCAATAGTTTGTTAGCTAATTGCAAACACTTCTTGCATGATGTTTTTAATTTTGATCATGCAACAGAGCTCACAAAAAAATACTCTTGGTGCTAAATCCTCAGTCAATTTTTTTTGCAAAGTGCAGTTTGAGGATGTGGAGTACAAGGTGAAGCTCACTCCAAAGAACCCAATTACAGCTGCAAGAGTGGCCTTTGCATCTCACAAGAGTTTGGATCAGGGCAGCTGCAAGCACATCCTGAAGGGCATAGGAGGCAGTGTTGATCCTGGTGAGATCCTGGCATTGATGGGCCCATCTGGCAGTGGCAAGACCACATTGCTGAAGATTCTGGGAGGCAGGCTTAGTGGTGGTGTCAAGGGTCAGGTTACCTACAATGACACTCCCTACAGCCCCTGCCTCAAAAGGAGGTAATTGTAGAAGAATTATAATTCTTTCAGATACTACATCCATTCCACAATGTAAGTCGTTTGATACACACTAAAACATATTTAACAGTTGATTTAATGAAACTAATTTGATGTTGTAATTGTTAGCATATCTTTTCAGAAAATTGTTCAAAGTTTAAGAAGTTTAACTGTTTTAAAAAACAAACGATTTATATTGTGAAATGGAGCAGTGCTAGTTACTGCAAGACATAATTTCTGGATAATCATGCTTGCCTTCATGAACCAATGAAGCAGATCGAGTAATACCAGCATATCCATTGCAGATTTACAGCCGCTGTGTACTGAAATCTTCAGTTAACAACAAAGCTGCTTGCATTTTTTTTCTGCAGGTGTCAGTTAAGTGAAAGAGCAGAAACAGTCAAGATTAATCCTTTGCTTCTGTTGAGTGCAGAATTGGATTTGTGACCCAGGACGACGTCCTCTTCCCTCAGTTGACAGTGGAGGAGACCCTCGTGTTCGCTGCGTTCTTGAGGCTCCCAGCTCGCATGTCCAAGCAGCAGAAGCGCGACAGAGTCGACGCCATCATAACCGAGCTTAATCTACAGAGGTCAGTAAGTGTCAATCTTCAGTTAGCTTTACCTGAGCTTTAGCTTCACTGAATAACATAAAGTTGGTGCAGTTGTTTAGGCCCCCAAAACTTAGGACCATAAATTTACAGGACAACATAAAGTTGCTAGTAACATAATGGTTAAAGCCCTTTAGAATGAAGGAAGGGTGCATAGTTCGGATTTTTTTAATTAGTATTTTAAAAAAACATTTCAAATTTGTACGATGAATTCAAAAAATTGCAAAATAGCATTCGGTTGGCCAACCATCGACTGATTGGTGCCACGTGGCAGCCAGTCGGCACTTGGTCCGCCGTATCTGCCCTGTGCCCCCTTGCCTCTCGCGCCCTACGACCCCTCGCCTCCTACGCCTGCGCGACCCCTCGCCGACCGTGCCCGTGCGTGCCCCGCCCCGCCCCCTTGCCTCCTGCGCCCGCCGCCGGTCGCCTCGGCTCCGGCCCATCCACGTGGCGCACGGGGCTAGAGCCGAGGCGGTGGGTGGCGGGCGCGGGGGCTGCTGGTGTGGGAGGTGAGGGGGCAGGGAGGGGGCGCGCGGGCGCAGGGATGCGGGAGGCGAGCAGGCACGCGTGACGCGGCGTGGCACGTCGCATTTCGGGCGTCAGTCGACCACCCATCAGCCGACTGGCATTGACGTGGCGTCAGTCGGCCGATCAAGTTCTAACTGGCTGTCACGTGGCACCGGTCGACCGATGATTGATCGACCGGTTGCTATTTTTGTAATTTTTTTATAATCGCCGTACAAATTTGATTTTTTTTTTTTAAAAAAATCCATGGTTCGTGGATTCGTGCAAGGTCAACTATTTTTCATCTTCTTTTCCTTGCGCTAGAGTTCGCGGAATGGCCTGAAACAGGCCGGACCGCATTAGCATTTTAAAACCATTTCAAAATTTCATATAAAATTTGAAAATTCATTTTAACTCCAGTATTATAGCTTGATTTTGAGACCGGCAACCTATTCTAGCAAACAGAAATCCAACTGAAAAGCTGACATGATATGTACATAACCAGTAACATATAAAAAAACTTTCTTTTAAGAAAGCACACACACATTTTTTATTTTTCAATAAATAAGGATCTGTTTGATAAAATTTTAGATCTTGAAATCCTACTTCAGTTTATTTTTTGAGCGTTCTCAGCGGATCTCATGAAAATTATTTGACTTGACTTCTGTATTTACATAATATAGTGTTCCGTATATTGTCTCAAAAAGTAGTCGTATATTACATCGTGAAAACCTTGCGATAATTTGACGTTTGATTTGAATTTCACTCGTATATATAGGTGCCGGCACACGAAGATTGGAGGAGCGTTTGTGAGGGGGGTGTCGGGAGGCGAGAGGAAGAGGACGAGCATCGGGTACGAGATCCTGGTGGATCCGTCGCTGCTGCTGCTCGACGAGCCGACGTCCGGCCTGGACTCGACGTCGGCGAGCAAGCTGCTCGTCGTCCTGCAGCGGCTCGCCAGGGCGACGCGTCGGACCATCATCACGACGATCCACCAGCCCTCGAGCCGGATGTTCCACATGTTCGACAAGTTGCTGCTCATCGCCGAGGGCCAGGCCATCTACCACGGCAAGGCTCGCGACTGCATGCTCCACTTCTCCTCGCTCGGATTCGTCCCCGGGATCCCCATGAACCCCGCCGAGTTCCTGCTCGACCTCGCCACCGGCAACCTCGACGACATCGCCGCCCCCGATTGCCTCCGCCCCGCCGCCGCCTCGCCAGAGCCCCACGAGTTCCGGTCCCAGGTCATCAAGGTATACACCTGTCTCACCAAGAATCCAATGCGCACGCGCGTATTATAAGTTATAACTGTTTGTGGCTGACTATGATGGCCATTGTTGGTGCCTTGGTGGCATCGCGCGCGTCGCCGGAGTGGCGCGTGCGTGCAGTACCTGCAGGTGAAGTACAGGGCGGCCAGCGACGAGGCGGCGAGGGGCTGCGGCGGCGGGAGGGACGACGAGCTGGCAAGGCGGCCGGGCGGCGAGCAGCTGAGGCTGGCGGTGCGGATGAAGAAGGAACGGCGCCGGGGCATCAGCTGGCTGCAGCAGTTCGCTGTGCTGTCGCGGCGGACGTTCCGGGAGCGCGCCGCCGACTACCTCGACAAGATGCGGCTCGCCCAGGCCGTCGGCGTCGCCCTCCTCCTTGGCCTCCTCTGGTGGAAGTCCCAGACCGGCACCGAGGCCCAGCTCAGAGACCAGGTACATACACAAGCCGACATCTTCCTGCTCCTCTGATCCTCTCTATCACCCGCCATTGCCGACGACGGCGCGGCAGCGGCATCAAGAACTCAAAAGATCCATCAATGTCGATGCATGCAGGTGGGGCTGATCTTCTACATCTGCATCTTCTGGACGTCGTCGTCGCTGTTCGGGTCGGTGTACGTGTTCCCGTTCGAGAAGCTGTACCTGGTGAAGGAGAGGAAGGCGGACATGTACCCGCTGAGCGCCTACTACGCGAGCAGCACGCTGTGCGACACCGTGCCGCACGTCGTCTACCCGGTCCTCTTCATGGCCATCCTCTACTTCATGGCCGACCTCCGCCGCACCGTCCCTTGCTTCTGCCTCACCCTCCTCGCCACCCTCCTCATCGTCTTCACCAGCCAGGGCACTGGCGAGCTTCTCGGCGCTGCCATCCTCAGCGTCAAGAGGGCCGGCGTCATGGCCTCACTCGTGCTCATGCTCTTCCTCCTCACCGGCGGCTACTATGTCCAGGTAAATTTAAATTTAAATTTTGCTTCTTGTCTTGATTTCTGAAACAATATATGTGCAAATTAAATTAAATTCTTTGTGTATTTATATATAAAGTATCTTGTATCATTATAATCTATGTTGTCAAATTATATTTAACAGAATTATTTTAAGATGTGTATAAATTAATTTTAGTTTTGCGTATTTAGAGAGCATTATATATATGATATTGAAATCTATGTTATCAAATTTCTATAGAATTTTCAACCGTTTAAACGATAGAGGCACACTGATACGAGTTGTAAATTAAATACGGAATTTTTCAAAATTACAATACTGATATATTGATTTTATAGTAAAAATAGACGTCGACACGAAAATATGGACGATTGAGCTGTCGATCGGGTCTATTTTGTTCATTTTTTATCCGTGTACCCAAATTGTAATTTTAAAAAGAATCATTATTTACAAAGAATATACATGAAAAACATTTGAAATTTTGTGCAGCACATTCCGAAATTTATACGGTGGCTGAAGTACGTGTCGTTCATGCACTACGGTTTCAACCTGCTGCTGAAGGCGCAGTACCACGGGCATCTGACGTACAACTGCGGCGCCCGGGGAGGGTGCCGACGGCTGCAGTCGTCGCCGTCGTTCGACACCGTCGACCTCGACGGCGGCATGCGGGAGGTCTGGATCCTTCTCGCCATGGCCGTCGCCTACCGCGTCCTCGCCTACTTCTGCCTCCTCAAGAGGATCAGCATCATGCCCATGTGATTGATCATTGATCAAATTTGTCTAGGCCAAATGTGTATGAACCTTACTAGAAATATCTACGCGCGTTGCGCGCCCAATCAATGAGTCATCATAATATCTTATTAACTTAAATGTATACAAATTATTGACTCATGTAATAAAAAAGTAGCATTAGTTTATATGTTGACTGAAAGTAATACAAAAAAAGTTTTAAAGCAAAGGCAATCAATCTTATTGCCTTCTTAATCAACCACAGTCGTTTGTGTCACTTAACTTGAGAGTCCATGACTTAGAGGATACATAAATAACTTGATATATATAACTCCATTATTTGTGAAAAGAATGCTCATAGTGACATGACCTAAAAAAAATCAAAGCCCCATACCTCATTATACAAAAATGTGGCATATTTGAGACCCTTCTCTAATTTCATGGCGAGCTCACAGACAGACAAGCGTTAATGTCAGTCAAGTAGGTCAGTTGTTTCCTTAGCAACAATCTTCTTAAGAGATGTTATTTCTTGATCATCTGCCAATTTGATATCTATCCCATTCAAACTCTTTTTATGTTGAGAAATTATTCCTGATGAAGTTTATAGGATGCAATGGCCCTGACCAATTATGTGTCCTCCGTCCAACATCAATTCTTCATGCTTGAGTCATCTATACTACACCCTTAAATAGTACAACATAGATAAACAAATCAGAAATATGCATATCTCCTATCAAGGATGGTTGAGGCTTAAAACCCTTGCGCAACGGAGAAACAATGTTCAATAACAATGCCGATGGACATAAGTTTCCTTATTGTATTTCTTACATAAATGTACGGTTATAATTAAGCTGTACGAACATTTTCGTTTCTTAAAAAAATTCAAATGTACTATTTATAAGATTTAATTTACTTTTCTTGCTAAATGAACACCTAAATTCAGATTACTTGGAAACTATAATTTATACCGAACTAAAATTAAAAATAAGCATACATCGAATTAAATTTAGGTTACATAATAATAATAATAACTCATAACTCATAATGTCCATGCAAAGTTAGCTATAAATATTGTATTTTACTAATTGTTTACTATGCATGAATTGTTTGTTATCGTGGCAATAGCACAGAGTATGATGATAGTTAGTAATTAGTTTGTTTTTATTGTCATCAGATTAGAAACTATTTACCGACTAGTGAGACAGAACATAAATCAATCAGGTTAGCACAGTTTTATGAATCTTAGTGTTAACAGTCAACATGTTTATTTAGAAGTGATTTTCAGTATCTATATTTTGATATTTTATTTTTTCACTGTAATTATTTTTTGTAAATGTCAGTAACTCATGTACTGATAAAAACAAAACTGTCGTACCTTCTCACTATCTTGTTAAAAACTATAAAATTTAAAACTTCTTTGTGTGGGACACAAGTGGTTACAGACTCAAAACCGTGCCAAGAATCATGCCACTCAGGCGGCACACATAGCAACCAAATTGTTTTAGGCTATCTAGAAGGCATCTAGTTAATTGTCTAGCTCATTGTGCTCAGTTTAAGAGCTGAACCTTTTCATGTCAGAATTTAGTTAACAGTTAGATTTACTGGTGCTAGAGTTCGCGGATTTGGACCACTGAATGAAGCAACACGTTGGAACAGAAGAAAACTGGCTCCAAAGTCCAAAGCCTACACTTGTTTTTGTTCCTTTGTGTCATTCTAGTCCAACTCTTACAGAGGCAAGCCACACTTCACACTGACAGAAAACGATGGCAATGTATGTATCTTTATTGAAAAACTGAGACCATCATCATCAGGTCATTGCAAGATTACAACCACAAAGATCTGAATATTATCAGCAATATAGTGTGAGAACCTGGTGTCGTAAGTTAATACTTTGCAATGTACTGATTCTACAAGCTTGACAGGCATCAGAACCAACCACTTATGACCCAAGGTTGTTAACAATAATGATTAATGCATCTCCCACATTGTGTTTTCACGTAGAGATGCCATGTACAGTACTGAGTTAAGCTAAAATTTGACCGAAAAATATATAAGGTATAAGCATCAACCAATAGTGAGGGAATATTTTTGTCATGAAATTGAAGGTGGGAATATCCAACATTAATGGAACTTGGTGGAATCAGCAACAGATGCCTAGACTGATTCCGTAAGCTATTATTGGAGTTGCTCGTTGGCTTGCAACTGGGTTGGAAGCTTTGGTTCCATTGTTTTGGTAGGTCTTGCGGATCCACCATTTGTATTGTTCGCTGCTTCTTAGCTGCAAGGAGCGCTGAATGAACATCGTTTACGAAATAAACAGTGTCAGGATCAAACATGCACTGATGACTTTGTATCTAAAATCTAGACAATCAATCAACTTAACACATTATGATTTTACGACAAGAGTTACAAAGCATTACGATTTATGACACTAGATTATTTGCCTACAATGGAGAAAAAACGGAAGGCATACCATTACTGAAATATTGGTAACCTTCTTGAAGCATCCATTTTGTAGCTTGCAGCTTGGCATTCGCCTGAATGGAATTTTGATCACAACGACTTGGCAGTTGCTACACCAAAAATAATATATTTTTACAACTGGAGCATACAAAAAAAGGACGTAGTGTTCAAAGAAATATGCTTACATTAGGCATACTGATATAAATAATATGCTGGGAATACTCAGTAAATTATCACTCAACAGTCTCTAATAGCAAGACATATTTTCTAATTACATATAACTGAAACTGAAGATGATTTATTAGATGCATCTTAGTCTTGCCAATTCTAGCTAATGATCACATTGTATTTTGAGGAGTTTTCATGGTGTTCATATCATTTAGAAATTGCATCACCTAAGCTATGTCGTCTCTGTCTCACTAAAAAAATAACAGCAACATAATTCCAGATGAGAACGAAGCTCAATAAGATTTGCACATGCATATCTCAGTGATGGAGGAAAAAAACAGAATCCATGATGTCAATTAACTCGTGTTCATAAAATGGTTAGCAAACAGAGTGTTAGCTCCTACCAAATGGTTTGGTCTTAATTTCTGACAGAATATTATATCTCAGGGTGCATGAAGTGCTAATGAAGTTAGCAATAGTAGTAACACAACTGAGTCTGGCATGTAATGACTCTTTAATTACCTGTGTTCTCATCCTGAATCCTGTTGTAAGGTCTTCTAGAGGAGCACACTCTCCTGAAGCATAACATCAAAGATGTTGTTAGATCAAATAAAAACATATCTCCATAGGAAACTTGGGAGTAGACCAAAAGTATCATCAGTCTGCTTATATTGTCAAAAGCACTCAAGGAAGATTAGAATGGGATCTTTTTAAGGTCTGAACTTTGGGTGGAACTCAAACCGTAGAACCCTTTTAGATCCTCCACCCCTGTAATTTACACACAAATGAGAGAAGGCAAAACAAACAGAGAAAGAAACCGACACTAATCAAATGCAACCCTGCAAACCTGGCAGCCCACGCAGAAGGTAAAGATGAAATATGTCTTCCATCCACACAAAACGAATCATACGAAGGACAACAAGAAACACACATCTCGCGCATATGAGGCCCAGGACGAGGGGGACGAAGCAATCGTCATTTACCAGTAACCCGTCAAGGCGGTTCACACTTCACATACACAGCTACACACAGATCAGACGCGACAAGAAGACGAATTAACGCATCAAAGCAAATGAGCCAAGAACCACCACCCTTCTCTTTTCCTCCCCCAAGCTTACTTCCATTATCCCATTCAGAGTTCACCGGAGACGACCGGATCTGCTCACCTCACCAGATCATCTGAGGGAGAGGCCGCCGGTGGAGTGGGGGAGAGGCCCTACGCCGCAAGTGGAGACGGTGGCGAGTAGCCCACGACGGCGAGCGCCCAGGCTAGGGAGCTAAAAATCGTAGATCTGGACGACGGGTGGGGGACGGGAGTGGAGATCGGCGTAGTGACTGGCAATCGGATCATCCGGCCGTGCGACGGGCAGAGGCAGGTGCGACACGCGCTGTGGCACCCGACGTGCGGAGGGATGGGGCCAGCGAGCCACCGCCGGCCACGAGCGGCCACTCCGGAGGGAAGCGGCGGTGAACGCATAGGCGGGGGAAGTGGGGGTGAGGCGCGCCGTGGTCGGCGGCTTTAGGTTCATGCACTGGAGGTGGCTAGGGTTACGCATGGGGTAGTGGTGGACGGGGACAACTGAATGGGAGAGCAGGAACGAAGGCTCTGGACCCTAGCGTCTGGATATTTTGTGACAAAAACCCCGTGTTTTTCAATATCAGAGCGCGCTCCTGATGTTTGAATTTTCTCTCCTTCGCATATAAAATAACAAGAAACAGGGGCTCATACGTAAAAAACGCAACTCAACAGAAAGTACGGTGCAGAATCTTCACGCAATTACCGATAAAATGAGGATATTTTCGTAAAAACACAGGCCCGTCCAGGGCAACGTGGTGGCGCGCTGAGGCGTCCACGACAGCCAAAATGGACCGGGGTCTTAATGAATTACTGAAAAACTCAAGGGGCTTTTTGCAAAACGATGACGTGGCTTGCTGTGGTGCTAGCAAAGGGCAGCTCCTTTTAATGATTGCAATTTTCTTCTTTATTTCATAAATGTTGGGATTTGTGTGTCACTCGGTTTGAGTAATTGAGTTTGAAGCAAGTTTCTCTGCTCAGAAAAATAGAAAAATAAACTGGATTGCAAATTTGCAGAGTCACATCATCTTGAAAGAAAAGTAAGTTGGAGGGACAAAATTCAAAACTAATTGAGTCTTGGTTGTTGGTGTTAGAGTCGTCATATATAGTAATAGGGATGATATTAGATATGATTAAATTATATCTAATGTTTTTATTACTATATATATCCAACCTACCATACACACATACCATATATTATAATTATCGGTGGGTCGACAAAAAAACAAGATTTTAAAAAATTATATATGAGCATAGTTGACCGAATAACTTTTTCTAGCACACATCAAAAGGTACGATTTCTCAAAAAGAATTCTATATCAGCATTGTGTTTGCGTAACTTTTTGAGTGATCTTTAATTTTATATTGTTTAATTCATCCGTATGATATCTCGTTCATCTCCATAATCTATCCACTATCATCAATAAGAAACATGTCCTAATAATTGCTCATTCCAAAGGATGAGATGAATGGATGTTTTCATTCTTTGGACAAAGGCGAAAACAAACAAATTTAATACTAAAAAAATTATAAACGATTTTAAAACGATTTTTTATATATTTTTTTAAAAAATTACACCGTTATCACTGTAACCGTCCATCCACTCATGACTAGAAACCATAACTTCAGCAGCTTTTGAAACCCTTGTAAAATCCTAGCGAGAACTGTCCCTGACGCAAGTTGATAAAGACCCACAATTTTGTCAGAGTTCGTCGGAGAACGTTTATCACCTGAACGTTGGCGATCACCTGAATCAACACAACTCACGCGAACACCAGAGTAAGAACACAAGTTTGGTGATGCGAACAAGTAGCAGTGTTTTCGGTTTTCAATTGACTCAAATATAACTAGTAGTACAGACTCATGACTCCATCTGCCATGCAAGCTACAACTGCAACATGACGGACATAACTCAGGACCTCGTTCAACCGAGCACCAAACGCGCATAAACTGATCATGCCCACACTGGCTAACAGAAACCACCTACAAGACTAGGTAAAACACTGACAAAACGAAAAGTTCAGTGAAAACAAACTAACTTATTCAAAGCTAAATGCATGACGAGTATTATACGACAATTCTCCTCCTAAACCTTGTCATGCTCTACTGAAGAAACTTCAAGCCAAAACGATAGTGAAACTCACTGAATTTTTGCTTGCTCAAAGGTTTGGTGAGTATATCACTTAGTTGTTCCTCTATTATGATAAACTCAACACTGATTTGGCCTGAATTTGCATACTCCCTGATCAAATGGAATCTAACATCAATATACTTAGATCAGCTGTGATGAATTGGATTTTTTATCAGGGATATGGTAGATTTATCATCCACCCTCAGCACTGGCACTTCCACCTCTGCATCCTTCAATGCTAAAAGTAATTGTGCCAACCACACTTTCTGGCATGCAGCATTTGCAACAGCAATATATTCAACTTCACAACTTGACAACGCCACTACCCTTTGCTTAGTTGATTGCCAGCAGACAACACTTTTCCCAAACAAGAACAAGACTCCTATTGTGCTCTTCTGACTGTCCAGATCACCTGCTAAGTCACTATCATTGTATCCCAGCAATTCAGCCTTTCTCCCCTTTCCTCTTAGATAGAACAATCCTAACTTCAGAGTTCCAGCTACATACCTCATAATCCGCTTCACTGCTTCCAGGTGATCATTGTGAGGCTCCTCCATATACATACTGACATAACCCACTGAAAATGTTAGATCAGGCCTTGTATTAACCAAATATCTCAGACTTCCTACCAAACTTCTATATTATGTAGCATCCACTAGTTTCTCCTTACTTTCCTTGCTCAACTTTGTCTTCGGTTGCATAGGAACCAGACATGGATTGCAATTCCCCAGTCCTCCTTTCTCCAGGATCCTTCTAGCATAATTACTTTGTGACAGGAAGAGCCCATCATCTCCTTGTTTCACTTCAATTCCCAGGTAGTAAGTGAGCAAACCTAGGTCACTCATCTTAAACAGTCCTGCCATTTGACACTTATTGTTTAATATTGTCATTTCTAGAACTAGTAATAATCAAATCATCCACATAAACCCCAACTATGAGACTCTCATTTCTTGTACCCCGACAATAAATTGCAAAGTCAGAAGGACATTTAACAAAGCCCAAAGTACCCAATTTCTCATCCAGTTTCTGATTCCAAGCCCTAGGTGTTTGGTGCAATCCATATAAAGCTTTGTGTAATTTCAGTACCTTGTGTTCTTCTCCCTGATGAGTAAAATCTAGAGGTTGTTGAACAAACACCACTTCTTGAAGATATCCATTTAGAAAAGTAGTCTTCACGTCCATATGATGGACTTCCCACCCCTTGTGTGCCGCCAGATCTAGGAGCAACCTCACTGCCTCCATGCGTGCAACTGGTGTGAAAACTTCATCATAGTCGATCCCTTCACGCTGTGAATACCCCTTCACGACCAGGCGTGCTTTGTATCGCACCATCACTCCATGTTTGTCCCACTTGACCTTGATACCCATTTGAGTCCTATGTCCTGCCGGTCAGCAGGTAACTCCGTGAGTGTCCAAGTGTGAATTTCCTCGATGGCTTTCAGCTCCTCCGCCATAGCCTTGCACCACGATGCTTCCTGCCCTGCCTGAGTCACCGAAGTCATCTCCTCATCACTCAATGTGTACATGCGATCACAGTAGCTGCTTGCTAGCTCGCGCTCGACCCAACCTAGTGGAGCAGTAGGGCCGATGAGCTTGCTCACCGCCCGAAACCGCAATGGCGCATCATCGTAGTAAGCATCAAGATTTTCTTCCACGTCCGGCTCGAACAGAGGGTTGGATTGGTGCCCCCCGTCCCTAGCGTCGTTGGACTATCCGGCTCCTAACAGTCTTCGTGTTCATCCATCATCACTGATCACCACCATTTTCTTGATCTGGAGTCACCACGTGTCTGTATTGCACTATAAATTCGCCACCATCATGTTTGATCATGTTGTCCTCCCCTTCACCATCTTTACACTAGCTCCAACTTGCAGACTCGTCGAACACCACATCACGAGTCACAGTGACCCGATTTGTGATCGGATCATAAGCCCTATACACCTTGCTCCCTCTTTCATAGCCTACGAAGATCATTTTTCGACCACGATCGTCAAGCTTCCGCAAGTGTGGAATAGTGTCCTTCACATACACAATACACCTGAACACCTTCAAGTGATGGACTGCCGACATCCTCCCATACCACAGCTCAAAAGGTGTCCTGCCATCGTTTGCCTTACAAGCCACCTAGTTCATGAGATATACGGCAGTGGCTACCGATTCCCCCCAGAACCACCCGGGAGGTCCTTTTGCCTTCATCATGCTTCGGGTAGTGCCGATCACCATCGCATTCCGATGCTCGACGGCGCCATTCTACCAAGGAGAGTAAGGTGTTGTCTGTTGACGGTCAACACCACCAGATGCACAGTGCTCGACAAACTCCTTCGAGTTGAACTCATCGCCACGATCGGTGTGCAGCATCCTCAGCCTGCTCCCCGACTCCCCTTCGAACCGCTCCTGGAACACCTTAATCACTGCCTCTATATGGTCCATCGATGGCAACGCCGTGAGCCACATGAAATGGCTATAGTCGTTGATGAGTAGTAGGAAGTATGAATTCCCGCTCGTAGTCTCCGGTGAGATGGGTGCACTGAGGTTTCCATGTACAAGCTCCAGTGCACGTTCCGCCTGCCACTGAGCTTGCTCTGGGAATGGTGATCACTTCTGTTTTCCTGCTAGGCAACCCTCACAAAGACCATCCACCTGATCGATAGAGGCAGGTCACGCACTACATCTCTGCACACCATTCTCTGTAGCTCAAGCATGTTCACATGCCCGAGCCTGGCATGCCAGCGCCTTGATTCTGCTTCCCTTCTCGTAGTAAAGCACACCTCCTGTTGTGCAATGTCGACGTTGAGCACATAGAGGTGATTTTTCTCCCTTCCCACTCTTGCGAGTAGGTGACCATTAGGTTCTCAAATCTCCATTCTCCCCTCCTTGACGTGAATGTCGCAATCGGCCTCATCGAGCTGGCCGACACTCACTATGTTCACTGTCAGCTGGGGTATGTAGTACACCCACCCAGCTTGCGGTGCTCTCCTATCTTGCATAGGAACTCTACCATGCCACGCCCTTCGATCTCAGCCACAGAGTCATCGCCAAAGTGGACGGTGCCACTTATCTCCCTGTCCAACTCTGTGAACGCTGCTCGAGACTCTGACATGTGATTCGTGGCCTCGGTGTCACAGATCCATGACCAATAGTCATTCTCCCTCTTCTCTTCGAGCTGACCGAACACTTTCTCCTCCTACAAAAGCACATGATGTGCCTCCACAGTGGCCACATCCAAAGCGCCTGTGCTCGAGATTCTCCAGGTCCAACACCACTCGCTGGAGCTCGACCCCTGCTGACCTCACAACCGACACGGTCAGTGTCGAATCGGCGCCGCCCAACCAACACCTCATCTTGGTCCACTAGTGGCTTGATTTCATTTTTGGGAGAAGCTCGCAAGTACACGAGCGTCTCCTCCTCCTGGGATGCATAAGCTGCCTCCTTTTTGGGCTTGGACCTGCACTCGTTTTCCCAATGGCCCATTTTGCCACACTTGCGACATTTATCAGGATGAAGCTTTCTCGACCCTAGTGCAGACGAGGAGGAGCCATTAGAACCACTCCTCCCACCCCCATTTTCGTGGCCCCTTCCACGTCATCCTCCGCGTCCATGATCGCTGTCGTCGCCATGACCTCCTGATTTCTCTAGAGGGCGCAGCTTCCACATCTCCTCCCACGCCTCCTACGATAAATACAATTTGCCGGTGTGATTCACAGTCATCGGCGGTGCTTCGAGCTCCTCCTCCACTACTTTCAAACACCTAGTTACATTCGCCAGTGTCAAAGTGTTGACATCGAGGAGTGTTTGAATCATGAGGACGATCTGCTTGTACTTCACCGTCACACTCCTTAGGAACTTGCCGACAACTTTGGCCTCTTCCACAGTCTCACCAAGGGTGGCCAGGTGTTGTACTATCCCAAACAGACACAATGAGTAGTCTTCGACGCTCTCGCCATCCTTGAATGCCGCATCCTCGAATTGCTGGAGTAGCATCTGTGCTGTTGACACCTGAACACGGTCATCACCAACTCGCATTGTCTTGATCGCCTCCCAAGCTTCTTTCGTGGTCTCCTTGCTTGCTACGGAGGACACCATCTCCATGGGGACAACACTCGACAAGATATCAAGTGCCATCATGTCCTCCTGGACATCACCATCGCCTTTCTCCTCCATCATCCAGAGTCCGCGAGCTTTGAGTTTCACCTTCATCAACAAGGCCTAGTTGGCGTAGTTCATTTTTGTGAGAGTGGGGTAGTTACTCCCTCCTCCCACCTATCGAATTACCCGCTAGATCACGCTGCCACTCGATGTCTCCTCCTTGCCGGCAATGGTGTCACTCTTCCCAGACGACATGGAGTACTTGATGGCAGGGTCGTGCATCCACTGCCAATACCGATCTACAATCGAATCCACCACCGGGTCCGCAACCTGGAGCTCTGATGCCACTTGTCAGAGTTCGCCGGAGAACGTTCACCACTTGAATGCTGACAATCACCTTGTGAATCAACACAACTCACGCGAACACTAGAGCAAGAACACAAGTTTGGTGCTGCGAACAAGTAGTGGCGTTGTTGACACCGAAATTTGGCATTAATGGTCGAAATTGTCGAAATATCAAGTTTTGGTAATTTGGGCCTGTTGACACGGAAACGTGCTCCCGCACTTGGGTCAGTCCGGCGATCCAAAAGTGCACGGATACTTAGGGATGGGCCTAAGCGTGACGTAGCACTGACGCCGCGTTCCGACTACCCTTAATAGTGATAAGGGGGTGGTGTCGCCAGGCAACCAGATTACACAAAATAAACCAATTAGCTGAAAGAAATAGATTAAACAAGTTAAAAACAGCAAACCAGTCGGAGCCCTCCTAGTTCGAAGTCTAATGCGAAGGGTGCGCCGAAGGGTACCTTCCGCGTTTGGTGCGAAGTGCTCCGCCGAAAGGTGCTTCGACGTTCGGACTGATCCGGCCGAAGGTAGACTCCGATCAGATCTAAACACGGTGATCACCTCCGGACAGCGGGGTTCGGCGTGCGATCTCCGAGGCAGCGAATTATAGAGTAGTGACGTGAAGGCCACGTGCGGGTGCAACTTTGTCTTGGTGCGGAGTAGGGTCGCGACGAAGCCTGTTATGACGAAGTGTGCTGGCGGAGCCTATTGTCGAAGCCTGTGGTCCTGTCGAAGGGTGTCCTGGGGACCTCTAGAACCGATCTCTCAGCTCCGAACACCTCCAGTGAAGGGGCTCCGAACGTGCGAACCTGCAACAAAGATGATGCGAAGTACCAATTCGGCCTTAGGACTGAATCTTGCGAGGTGTTGCACGGGTGGCGAAGGTAGCAATCTATTACGCAGATTAGCGGATACTTCACAGGTGAAGTAACAAGGCGATAGCAATCTGTTATGTAGATTAACGGGGACTTCATGAGCGAAGTACCCAGGCTTACCACTGTTCCATAGTGGCGGATGGAGGGCTTCCAAGCAAACCCACGAAGAGGTATAGAAAAGTAAAGGTAAAAGTAAAGGTACGATCAAAGCATGACTTTGGTTTGGTTTGAGTTGGGGGGCTCTCCACGCCGGCCATGCCTCTCTATTTATAGGGGGTTAGCTCCTAATCTAATATGCTATTATTCCAGCCAGATAGAGATAGATATTGATCTAGAAACATGTCCAACTCTATCTCTGCCGAGGTGGGCTTTGGCCAGGCCCATCGAGGCCTGCTCCTCGGGCCGAAGCTTCGGTATCGTGGGCCTCGGCCAGGCCCGTCGAGGCTTGCTCCTCGGGCCGAAGCTTCAGAAGCATGGGCTTCAGCCAGGCCCGTCGAGGCTTGCTCCTCGGGCCAAAGCTTCGGCAGCATGGGCTTCCGAAGGCTTCCAGGCCGAAGCCCATGGGCTGGCTAGAGGCTTTCGGAGCCCATAGCCCAATAGACTCCGGCCCAGTAGGGCTTCGGACAGACCTTGGACACGTGTACTTTCGGCCCAAATCGCCAAAAATTGATATTTTGACAATCTAGCCGTTAATGCCATTTTTTGCTATCAACACATGCCCCCTGCCTTTTAGTGAACTAGTGAACTAAAAGCACAATGAGTTTAAGACGATACCATTTGTATCGGCTTTCCGACACTTTTAGGATGTTTGCCACACACTTGGGAAATACCTCTTCAAGTACCTACCATTCAAAGCCCTTCGAAACCGCTCTCCATGTAGGGATTCCAACACGTATGCGTTGCCGGGAGCGATTTCAGCTATCTTAAAAGGCCCTTCCCAACTAGGTGACCATTTGCCAAATTTGGGACTCTTCATGCCTAAGGGTAAAATCGTCTTCCATACCAAGTCTCCTATTTGAAACGATTTTGGTTTAACCTTCTTGTTGTAGGCTCTAGCTACTCTCTTCTTGTCTACTTCTATGGCCTCTAAAGCCCTTAGCCTCTTATCGGTCACCTCCTCCAGATTATCTTTCAGAAGAGCCTCATACTCGTCGACCGACAAGACGTCTTGCTTTAACACTCTTCAGGAGCCAAGATCTACCTCCACAGGCTGAACGACTTCTTGTCCATATACCAACTCATATGGACTGACCTTGGTGGCACCGTGCTTTGCAATCCTACAAGCCCATAATGCCTCGGATAGCACTTCATGCCACCTTTTAGGAAACTCTTCAATTTTCTTCTTAATAAGCTTAATCACGGTTTTATTACTAGACTCGGCCTGACCACTGGCCTGAGCATAGTAAGGTGAAGAGTTTATCAACTTAATGCCATAGTATTCGGTGAAGTCTCTTACTTCTTTAGAAACAAATGAACTTCCTTGATCCGTAGTAAGAGTTTGAGGGATGCCGAATCTATGTATGATGTGCTTTAAGATAAAATCGCGTACCTCATTATGAGTCATGTTCTTGAGAGGTATGGCCTCGGTCCATTTGGTGAAGTAATCCATCGCCATCAGCACGAACCGATGCCCCTTTGAGGAAGGAGGGTAGATCTGGCCGATGAAGTCTAAACCCCAACCTCGAAACGACCATGGCTTGACAATAGGATTGAGTAATGAGGCAGGAGCTAACTGGATGTTGCCAAACTTCTGACATGCCTCACACCCTCTGTAGTACTTGAAGCAATCTTCAGTCATAGTCGGCCAATAAAAACCCGCTCTTTTGAGCATCCAACTCATCTTTTGGGCCGACTGATGAGTGCCGCAAAGCCCCTCATGGACTTCTCCTGTAGCCACCTAGGACTGCTCATGGTCTAAACACTTCAATAGCACTCCGTCAATTGTTTAGCGATACAATGTGTCGTCTACCAACATGAATTTGAACGCTTGTCGCCGAACCTTCCGATCAACCCTTTGGCTAGGGTCTCTCAAATACTGGATGATTGGGACTCTCCAATCACCCTTACATGTTTCAGAGGGCTTCGCTGGTCCACCTTCTGGAAGAACTTCTAAAACACTGACTTCGAGGTGCCCCCCGAGCCATTCCAGCTCCTACCGAAGCCCGGCCGAAGTGGCCGCTCGGAGTGTGCTGGGCCGAAGCCCTTAGGAGGGTTCGGACTCTAGAGAGCCTTCCTCGTCCGAGAGACTTCGGACTATAGGCTTCGGCATGCCAGACCCCTCGGTGGGCGGAGCACTCCGATCCAGGGGCTCCGGCATGCGGTGGCCTTCGGTGACCTGAGGGCTTCGACCCGAAGGGTGCGCCTGTCCAGCATCACTGGCTTCGGCAATGAGACCAAACATCGGCTTTTTCAACACAAAAAATTTCCCTCTCCTGACTTGGTAGCCAGATGCTTGCTGAGCCAAATCATTAGCGGTTGAATTGTCTTCTCTTGACACGTGAGATATTTTGAAATAATCAAAAGTAGCAACTATGTCTAGGCATTTGTCCAAGTAGCTATTCAGTAGGCCATTAAAACATTGAGCATTCTTGGCTACTTGTTTACTACTAATAATGAATCACCGTACGCGTGAACATGCTTAGCGCCTACAGACTCTAATAGTTCAAGACCTAGCAACAAAGCTTCGTATTCGTCTTGGTTATTAGTGGAAGAAAACTCTAGTCGGGCCGAGGTTTCAAAGCACATACCATTAGGTGATATGAGAACCACTCCATTTCCCTGGCCATTCTTGCAAGCCGAACCATCACAATAGATTTTCCATGGCGCTACTTCAACTAGAGCAATAGTATTACTCCAGCTAGCATCTATGTGATGATCAACTATAAAGTTTGCTACGACTTGGCCTTTCATCGCTCTTAGGGGCTTGTAGGCCAAATCGTACTCAATTAACGCGTAAGCCCATTTTCCGATTCTTCCACATAGAATCGGCTTCTGTAACATGTGCTTTATAACATCGGTTTGGCAAATGACAACACATGTGGTGGGAAGAAGATAATGGTGTAACTTGGTGCACACGTAATAAAGTGATAAACATAATCGCTCCACAAACGCGTACCTGGTTTTGGCGTCCAGCAGGCGGCGGCTCAAGAATGTGATGATATACTCCTTCCCCTCCACCTCCTAGGTTAGCACGGCTCCAATCACGCTATCTTCAGCGGTGATGTATAGCTGAAACGGAATCCCGGCCTTGGGCGCTCTCACCACGGGCGGTGATGACAAGCATTCCTTGATCTTTTCAAAAGCATTTTTCTGGCTTGCCCCCCAAGTGAACTCGACTTCATTTTTTAGCCGGAGTATGGGGACAAAGGCATCAATCTTGCCGGACAAGTTGGATATAAAGCGACGCAGATAGTTCAACTTGCCTAGCAACATTTGCACATCTTTCTTGCATGCTGGCGCTGCAACGTTTCTAATCTTCTCAAGTCTCTTAGGATCAATTTCTATACCTCTCTCATGAATCATGAAACCTAAGAACTTACCCGCCGACACACCAAAAGCACACTTAAGCGGGTTCATTTTCAACCCATACTGTCGCATCCTATCGAATGCAACTTTCAAATCGGCTAAATGGTTCCCCATAGCGTCCGATTTGACCACGACATCATCGATGTAAACTTCTAACATGACTCCTAACAAGTCATGAAAGATCAAGTTCATAGCGTGCTGATACGTGGCGCCAGCATTTTTCAAACCAAAAGTCATGACGACCCATTCGAACAAACTGACAAAACTAGGGCATCGAAAGGTAGTCTTATAGACGTCCTCTTCGGCCATAAAGATTTGATTATAGGGTTAATTACTTCTGTGCCACCGTTATTCTCTGTTTCGCCAAAAATACCATCAAAATTTCGCGAATAGCCAATATGCCATTATTATTTCAGATTCACTGCCAAAATGCCATTTGGGACCACCCGCAGAATTTTTTTTTTTGCAAATGCCCATATTGCCCTTACACTTCATCTTCCTCCTCTTGCCCTCCTCTCTGTGCCCCTCCGCCGCAGTGGAGGCGGACCCTCTCCTGCCCGGTGTCGATGAGCTCCTCGCCGTGGCCGACGTCCTCCTCGCCTCCCAGACGCTGCTCCCTTCCGGCCACCCCAACCCGCTTGCCATCCTCCAGATGCCCCTCAACTCCAACCTCGCCGACCACGCCGCGGTCTCCCGCGCCTTCCGCCGCCTCGTGCTCCTCCTCCAGCGGAGAAATCCCCACCCCGGCGCGGACGTCGCCTTCCGCCTAGTCAACAACGCCTACGAAATGCTCTCCGATCCCTCCCGCCGCCCACCGCCTTCCGCCGCCGGCGCCAACGCCAACACCACTTATCCAGGTGCTCCGTCCCAGGCGGCGGCGGAGGGGCACTGGACCCGACCTTGCTCCACTTCGGTGGCCACGCCTGCACCATGGACGAACGGAACACCAGCGTCGGCAGCTCCTCGTATCTTCACGGCAGAGGCAACACGCTAAACTTCATCTACTTCTACTGCTTCCTCGCAGTTGTCTTCGTCATGGAAGCCATTTTTGTAACAGAGAGGAGGGGCACAGAGAGGAGGGCAAGAGGAGGAAGATGAAATGTAAGGGCAATATGGGCATTTGCAAAAAAAAATCTCTGCGGGTGGGCCCAAATGGCATTTTGGCAGTGAATCTGAAATAATAATGGCATATTGGCTATTCGCGAAATTTTGATGGTATTTTTGGCGAAACGGAGAATAACGGTGGCACAGAAGCCATTAACCCATTATTATAACCAGCAATGCCATCAAGAAAACTTAGTACCTTATGTCCCGAGGTGTCGTTGATCAGCATGTCGGCTATTGGCATCAGATACTCGTCTTTTGGAGTGGCTCTGTTCAGATCCCTGAAATCAATGCATACTCGTATCTTGCCGCTCCCTTTCTTCTCTACAGGCACAATGTTAGCAACCCATTCCGCGTACCTGCATGGCCTAATAAATTCAGCCTTAAGTAGCCGTTCCACTTCCTCCTTAACTCGGTCATAGACGGCCGAGTTAAAGCGATGGGGAGGCTGTTTATAAGGCCTAAACCCGGACTTGATGGGAAGCCGATGCTCCACGAGCTCGCGGCTTAGTCCTGGCATCTCGCTATATTCCCATGCGAAACAATCGACATACGACCGAAGTAACTTTATTACTTCAGCCTTTTCATCGGGCTGTAAATGTTGGTTTACAAAAGTCGGCCTTGGAATGCTACCATTGCCTATATCAACTTCCTCTAAGGGATCGACCGACGCAAAACATTGTCCTACTTTTTCTACTTCGCTAAAGTCCTCGATGGCTTTGGCAATACTGTCTTTATTAGACCGATACTGCTCCACTCGAGACTTTAGCCAATCTAGATTATTCTTGCTAGACATGACTACTAGTACAAAAATAGTCGTGCTACTCTAGCCGACTTTACAGACACTGGTACAAACCATCCTCCGGATATGCTAACAAAGTCATAGTTCGAAAGGTCTCTACCAGATAGACACTCTACTTTGTTATGGACGGCGTCAACTGACACATCGACCAAAGCTACTTGGGCTGAAGTATCCGCGAGAATGACTTCCACCTCATCGCCATCCCACTGTACCAAGCATTAGTGTAGGGTAGAGGGGATTCAACAGTTCACATGGATCCAGTCGCGTCCGAGTAACACACTATAGTTACCTTGTACGTCGACAACGAAGAACGTTGTTGGCAACGTCTTGTTGCCCACTGTCAATTCCATAGAGAGTACTCCCTTGGCTTTGGAGCTCTCGCCGTTGAAGCCGTTGAGCATCAAATTGGTCTTCTTCAGGTCATCTTCATCTCTGCCAAGTTTTTTCAACAATGAATAAGGCATTAGGTTAACTGTGGCACCGCCGTCGACGAGCATCCGGGAAATCGGCTTCCCATCGATGTGACCCCTGACATAGAGAGGCTTTAGATGGCGAGCTGAGTCCTCGGGCTTCTCGAAGACGGCACTGAGTGGACCGAGGTTTAATTGAGTGACCTCAGCCTCGTCCCGTGGTGGTGCAAACTCGGCGGGTAATGTGACGATGTTGATGTCCATCGCCTGAGGTGTGGGCCCCTCAGAGACGGGCGAGTAATCATCGTCAAGCATGTCGTCCTCGTCATCGCTTGGACTGGGAGCTGGGTTGGTTATCTTAACTGGCTTCTCTCTCCATACCTGCTTTGTGGCTGGCCGAGGGCGGATCTCTTCGAAGATAGCATCGTGCTCGGCATCAGCTACCTTCTCGCGCATTTCCTGTGCCCACAGCCTTCGTAGGCGTCTCTTCTGTGATTTGGACATGCCCGGAGGAGCCCAAGATGGCTTTGGTTTGGTGCCTAAAGCTACTGTTTGACCCCTGTTAATTCTGGCCGAAGTGTGCCCTTCGGCCTCAGGCGCCCTGTGTTCGAAGGGGGCTTCGCTGCGAACCCTATCGAACGGATCGGCCTTGTCCGGCCGATCGAACCAAGCTTCGACGCGGAGTCCGGCCAAAGCATGCAGCTTACCTCCGTTAGCCTTCGGTGACAAAGTCTTCGGGATTGGGACTTCCTGAGACCCAACTCTGATAGTTATAGCTTCGGACTCCCTGACTTCGGCCTCCGCGTGCTCGCACCCTTCGGCTTCGCTCTATAGGGTCCGATTCGGAGGTACCACAGACAGTCTGTTGATGATGCCCCCTCCGCTGCGTTTGTTTGCCCCTGCCATCCATAATACTCCGAAGGAAAACAAGGCATAGGGTTAGTCTGCGGAGGGTACCCTGACCCGGGTACGTACGGGGCCCACGGGGTCCCCGCCAAGTCATATGGAGGAGGCATCGACGGCTCTAGTGGCCTTGGCCATTTCGAGCCGAACCCGTCACCTGGAGGGGGGTTCGGCCAAGTCTAAGGTGTCTCCGACCACACCAGCGAAGGATCCTGCCAGGCCGGAGGTATGTTTGGCCAGTGTGGGCCGAAGCCTCCCATCGGAGAAGTCCACCATGGTGCGGGGTTCGGCCATTGGGGGCCGAAGCTGTCTCATGGGGGACCTGACCACTGGGGTGCGAAGTTGTCGTGCGGAGAACCCGACCATTGGGGTTCGAAGTTGTTGCACGAGGGGTTCGGCCATTGTGGCTCAGAACCACCGTGCGGAGCACCAGGATACCTCGGCCCGAAGCCTTCGTGCGGAGGGTTCACAACCTTCGGTCCGAAGGTACCCTTTGAAGGTTTTGGCCCCTTCGGTTGCTTTAGCCGAGCACGCGGGCCTGCTTCTTTGGCCCTCTTCTGATGTTTGTTCAACAACATGTTATATGTAACCTTCGGCCTCTTGCGAGCCTTAGCCGAAGGGGTATTGATGTTCTGTTTCCACACTCCTACCTCAGGGTTCTTTGGCACGAGTGTGAGAGTACGTGGTTCTCCAATAATCACATCTTTTCCTTTAGCAGACTCGGCCTGTTCTGGCCGAATAAACACTGTTGGCGTAAAAGATTACGCTAACAGGTTTCTGTAGAAAAGAAACTAACAAACGAAGTGTTTGCGGAGAGAACTGTTCTAAGCCTTCGAAAGGATAATAACTTAGAATAGTTCGAATGTGTGTATTGAATAACTTGTATTCGATCCCTATTACAGGGTGAAATGGGGGGTATTTATAGGCCCAAATATTAAGGAAAAGACCTATTTACCCCTCTATTACAACCGACATAATGGAAACTATTCGGTACCCTTGATAGGGCTAAAATGGTAAAAGACTAATCTAATAATATAAAAGATAAATCTTCCATCTTAGCTGACAATAAAGATCTCAAAGAGCCTTAGTTCGAAGATGTACTCCGAACCAATGCCTATCTTCGTACTTCGAGCTTGACTCAGGGTATCTTCGAAGATGGACGTCTGGGAACCTTCGAATCCACTATCTGCTTTTATGCTGTTGTGGCAATAACCCCGAAGATGAGATATTTTCCCCCAACAGTAGCCCCTCGAATACACTTCTCCGTTTAACCTGTAATGTTAGGAGAGCAGTATACGGAAGGAAAAAATAACCAGACATAGGGGTTATTAGATTTTAATTCATCTCTGAAATGTATGAAGATATAAACTCCGAATCAGTCTTAAGATAATTACTTTCGAACTATCTTAGAACCGACTCAGGAAGTGCGAAAGTCTTTTAGACTTAGAGGAAATAGCCGTTAGCTTTCTGTTCCTAACGGAAACCGTAGAAAGCGTTAATTTCGGAGAAAAGTAACGGGTAGGAATGCGAAACGGCATAGACTAACGGTAAAAAATGTAAAGTCTAGGCTATAAATAGATGACCTAGAACTTACCCGGTTACCTTTTCACTGCTTTCTCGCAATCAAACACCTTTTGAGCCCCTTGAGTTCTTTGAGCCCTAGCCTCCATTTTCCTCAGAGCAACCCAGTGACTGCAATGGTGAAGACCAAGGGTTCTGGAGCCCTTTCAGCCTTGGCTCGGCAGCAGGCGGCTGTAGCAGCAGCGGCTGCGACATTGGCGACGGCGGCTCCAGCATCGGCAACGACATCCATGGCAGCAGGAGGGAGAAATCCCCAAAATATCGATGATCAAAGTCTCTGCCCGCCATCGACGAAGTATCTGGACCAGTCTTTCCAACTGGGATCTTCTACCTGCAAAAGGGAATCGCTGGCAATCGCAGTAGAAGGAAAGATCAGTACCAGAGTTATGATCCACAAACTGGGAAAAGAACTCATTCCGTCACCGAGGCCCGGAGAAGTGGTCGTCTTTGAAGCCTTCTTCGAAGCCGACTTGGGCCTTCCTGCAGTGGACTTCTTGGCGGAGGTACTTGACTTATTCCATGTCACCCTTCCTCAACTATCTCTAAACGCAGTAGCTCGACTGGCTATCTTCGAATGGGCACTGAGAGCCGAAGGTTGTGAGGGGAGGGCAGAGATCTTCGCTGCGCTACATAGAGCCTCATGCCAGCCAAAAACCTTCATAGGCCCCGGAGGTGAAAAAGTAGTGGTAGCCTTCGGAAGCATCAATTTTAGGCTTCGGGACGAATATGCCCTACAATTTCCTGCTAAGGCCATCAATGCAAGATGGTACACTGACTGGGTTATGAGGTGGTTCTATGCCGAAGTTGGGGCGAGCAATCCTCTGGCCGGACCTCTGAAAGAAATCCAATTCCGGAAGGAAGCCTTAGTGCATCCAGGCCAAGGTCACCTCGAAGCTCGCCTCAACCTACTTCAAAGGATCAGCCGAAGGTTGAGCATGCGAGACTTGGCCGAAGAATTCCTTGGGTTACAAATCTCTCCATTGATGGCCAACTGGCCTATCATCTTCGAAGAGGATTCGGAAGGCGGTCTCCGAAAGATCACCTTGACTTCAAGCCCTGCAGGTAACTTCGAAGACAACATGTATTATGCATATTCATTCGAAGAAAAACTAACTTGATTTATTTTTCAGCTTCTTCAGCCCCTGTTACTTCGGAACAGATTATAAGGGCTTCGGAAAAGATTTTGGGTGCTACAACTCCGACCGAAAAAGAATGGAGAATCAAATTGGTCGGGAGTTGGGAAAGATTTAACAGAGTATGGGGAATGTTGGAAATCACTCCGCCCCCTCTGATGGATTGGGTGCCTTCGGAGAAAGGACCCAAGAAGAGAAAAGCCGAAGCTGGGACTTCGAGCTCCGCAAAGACTCCAGGTGAAGAAGGTGGCTCGGAAGCCAAAAAATCTTGCACCTTCGAATCCTGCACCTTCGAGCTCAAGGGCTTCAGTTTCTGACTCCCAAGAGGATGAAGGGAGATTGCTTGTGTGTCTAATAGAAGAAGATGAAACTCAAAAGACTGCACAAGCTGAAGTACCTGCGAATGTGCCGGAGTCCCAAGATAATCTTGAGCAACCAAGGACTTCGTCAGTTCAAGAAGATATTTCTCAGGACGAAGTTCCTGTGAATGAAAGTGGGGTCGAAGTCACTATGGCTTCAATCCCCGAAGAGGCAACGAGGACTGCTCAGGACGATGCTCCGGCAGTCCAAGACTTAACGGCTGATTCGGATGAAGATCTAGCCTTCGATCCGCCGAACAGTCCGATGATGACTCCTCTGCAACATGTCGAAGGTAGACTTCGAATAACTCTTTTGTGTTTATTTTGTATATTTATACAATGTATAATACTTTTTTTTACAGAGTCCACTCCTATGGAAGAGGTCCGCCAAGAAGAAATAATTCCTGGACCTTCGACGACTTCGGAGCCAGCCCAGAGAGTTACTCAAATGGGACCTGGAAGAGGCAAAAAATATATAGAGCCCCTCCCTGCTGTGAGTTCCGGATCAACTCCGTCAGATTCAACAGACGAGAGCCAATCTTCCGGGGGGGCCAGTCTCTAGTGGCTCCGAAGACCACAGGCCAAAGCTCCGGTCCTTCGCTGAACGAAGATGACCAACAGGCAATAAGCATGCTCCCCTTGCTAGCTCCTTTCTTAGGGCAAACAACTGGTCTTCAGACTTTGCTCGAACCTTTGGATCGAGCTAGCCGTGACATAGGGGAGACCAACTTAGTGGCCATTCTGAGCAAGGCTGACAGGACGGAGCTTAATGCCGCTATAGAACGTGCAGCCTACCAAGTACGGAGCATCTACTAAATATCATAAAATTCATCTACGAATAAATATTTACCTTAGTTTTTATTTTTGCAGCAAACTGTCTTGGCCCGAGCTGCGAATATATGCAATGACGAAGAGATCGCTCGTCTTCGGGAGGAAAATAATGTCCTTCAAAGGAATCTTAACATATCCAAAAGTCGAGTGGCTCAAATGGACAATATAGTGTCAACAGAGCGAAGGGCCAGGCAAAGTTTGGAGGCTGCGAATAAAGAGCTCGAAGCAGAAAAAATTGTGCTTCGAGCAGAAGTTGAAAAGTTGCGGGCGGAGCACGCTACTGCGGGGTCCGAGCTTGTTAGACTCCAAGAGGAAGCTAGCCAACTGTTAAACCAGAAAAATATTTTGACCACTGAAAATGCTAGACTTTTTGGGTTTTGGGCGAAGTCACTTCGACGAAGGACGCGTTGAACGAAGACAAGCTGAAGTCTGAGAAGGTGGCTGTGGAAGTTATGAGTCAGTTGTTAGGTGTCCTGGAGTACTTCGGTACTACTGGGATACTTCCTTCTGACGATAACATCACTCTTCTGCGCCGGTTAAAAAGGATCCAAGGAGTGGCGAAGCAAATGAAGACAGCGGGCATTAGATACAGAGAACTCTCCAGACAAGTGGCTGCTGTCGGCCTACTTTGCTACTACGAAGATCTGGGCCGAACGATAACTCCGGAAGCAGGAGGGGGCCCAATCACCTTCGACGACGAGTGACTTCTGACACCTTCCGAAGGTGTGGCTGCTGCCTGTCGAGCCTTCCAAACTTCATGGAGAGCCGAAGGTCGTTCTGCGATCAAGGCTTGGATCGACGAAGGCCAACGCCAGAAGCAAGTTCGGACCCAAGCTTCGAGCAGTCAGCCTCCTCCGAACCCGCAGGTTTAGAAATACCTTAGGATTTTTGGCCATGTAAAGCTTTATGCTTATAAACATTTATCAATGAAAATTTGTTTGTAATATTTTTAGGCTTTGCCTCTTATGGAAGATATCGAAGTGTTAGACTTTAACGACGAAGTTCGCTCATTATGGACCACCTTCGATCTTCTAAAAGCTTATAAACGTCCTCGATTTCTAATTCCTTGGGATGACTCCGGTGTAATTGCGCCCGAAGTAATCAAAGATATACTGTCTTATATTAAAGAGGAAGAAAAAGAGGTTAACGTAAACACTTCGTCTTCTGAAGACGTTATATGGTCTGAAGACAAAGATGAAGCTCAAAATAAAAAGCCTGAAGAACTTGGAAGCTGGGAAAGGAGCCCCGAACGGCTTCGAACTTGGGCCGAACTTCAACAAGAACAGAAGGATTTTAGAGCTTCGAAGGGGAGCAAGAGAGTTAAACGCAAAGTTATTAGAACTCCCGGCACTGGAACTAGTCGTTCCACCCCTAGCTCTAGGGACCGAAGAGGTCTTCGATTCCTTCTTGGTATAGATACCAATTTTTCATAATGTAATCTGTAAACACATTCGTTTGAATAATGAATACCGATTTAAAATTGTCTCCATATTTACTAGCCCCTCTTTGGGAATAAGCAACTTCGAACTGTATTCAAAGATGGTTATGCGCAAAGAAAAAACTTCGGAGTACAATTTTTTGGGGGTTCGGAGCCCCTCTGTAATTTAAAGATCTTTTAAAATCTTATAAAATGTCTTCGACTATTTTTAGTCGGAAAAATGGCAACTTAGTACCTTTGATTTTTGAAAGAAATCACTTGAGATAACTTTCAAGATACCTTAGTATCTTAGATAATTTGTCACTTTGGACTGTGTTAACAGGCATTCGAAGCTCATGGCTCAAACTCTGTTTTGCTTTAGCCACCTTCGGCTCATTTTTGCGATCTCTGTCGAACCAATGGTTCGGAGTTTGCAATGGTCTCTTTGGACTCTTTTTACGGATGTCTACCAGCCAATGGCTTGGACTCCGTATATTTTGGCCACCTTCGGCTCTTTTTGCGGAAGTCTACCAGCCAATGGCTTGGACTTCGCAGGTTTTGGCCACCTTCGGCTCTTTTTACGGAAGTCTACCAGCCAATGGCTTGGACTCCGCATGTTTTGGCCACCTTCGGCTCTTTTTACGGAAGTCTACCAGCCAATGGCTTGGACTTTATATGATGTGGTTTTGGGCTCTTTTACGGATGCCTACAAGCCAGTGGCTTGGACTCCGGATTATGTCAGCCCCCACGTCGGAAGCTTCGAACCAATGGTTCGAAGTCCGAAAATACAACCCAGCTTCATGACACTTCCCTCTCGGTCGACCCCGCGGTTCTAGTGCGTCCACTCGGAAGCTAGAAGTCTATGAGGGGAAGGCATTATCAGGATCATATGCTTTATTAATTTGGAAGATGATTACAAGTGAGTTACAAGGAGTCCTTATGCGAAGTATCGCTTTAGGTGCTCCGCATGCCAAGTATGCGCTAACTCTTCACCTTTTAAATTAGCTAATTTAAAAGAGCCAGGGCGTCCTGAACGAACAATTAGGTATAGACCTTCCCATTTATTTCCTAACTTCCCTGGCGCTATAATGCTTCGTAGAACAAGATGACCCGGTCTTAGTTCATTGAGCTTAACCTTCGGGTCAAACCAAGCCTTCGTCTGCTGATGATACTTTGATAAATTTGCCACAGCTCGAAGTCTTGTTTCTTCTGATAAATCTAACGAAGCTTGTCTTTCTTCTTCAATTTCCGGTTCGGTGCTGCGAAACGATCCTCCTTTGAGCTCCGTTGGAGTCATAGCTTCATCTCCGAATAGTAGTCTGAATGGAGTAAAACCTGTGGACCTTGTTTGCGTAGTCCGAATAGACCACAAAATCTTCGGAAGCTCTTCGGTCCACAGTCCCTTGGCTAATCCTACTATCCTTCGATTTAGCCCTGACAAAATATTTCCATTGGCTCGTTCTACGGCTCCATTAGACTGAGGATGCCTCACTGCAGCAAAACATAACTGAATGCCTAGATCTTCGCAAAACTTCCTGAAGGGTTCTGCATCGAACTGTGTTCCATTATCAACTGTGAGTTGTCTAGGCACTCCGAACCGGCAAATGATGTTCTTCCAAAAGAATTTCTGTACATTGTTCGAAGTGATAACTGTCAACGGCTCTGCTTCCACCCACTTAGAAAAATATTCAATAGCTACCACTGCGAACTTCAGATTTCCCTTGGCTACTGGAAAGGGTCCAATTAAATCCATACCCCATCTGGCCATAGGCCATACCGGAGCAATGACTTGAAGAGCTGTTGGTGGGCGATGACTTCGTCGACCCATCCACTGGCATCCTTGACAAGTGCGGACTAAGCTCTCCGCATCAGCTGTTATTGTAGGCCAGTAAAGCCCCTGGCGAAGTGTTTTTCCTGCCAAAGCTCGCGGGGCTAAATGGCTACCACAAAGGCCTTCATGAATTTCTCGAAGAATTTCTTGACCTTCGGCTTGAGATATACATCGGAGTAGAGGGGAACATACTTCGGCCTTGTATAAAATACCGTTGATTATTTGATAATTTCTAGCTCTAAGCTTTAATCTTGACAGCTGTGGCTCTTCGGGCAAATTTGTTCCTCCCTGTAAAAGTTCCATGATTGAATTTTTCCAATCTGCACTAGGAATGCAAAGAATCTCTGCAGAGGGAATTTGTGGCACCGAAGGTATACTGAGCTCCTCATAGAAAGCTTCTTCTGGCACATCTACAGCTCCGGCTGCAGCTTTTGCTAAGATGTCCGCTTGCACATTTTCTGCTCTTGGTATACTCCGAATGGAAATACCCTTGAAGTGTGCTTCGATTTTACGGATTTCTTCTAAGTACTTTGCAAGCTGTGGATGCCGAACTTGGAAACTTTTATCTACGTGCCCGGCTACTATCTGAGAATCTGTCTTTATAATAATTCTTGTAGCCCCTAGAGCACGTGCTTTTCGGAGTCCCAATAAAATCCCTTCATACTCCGCTATATTATTGGTAGACTTAAAGTTGAGTCTTGCGGAGTACATTGCTCTTTGCCCTGAAGGCGAAATTAATACTGCTCCGATGCCTGCTCCGGATGCTTGGAAAGCCCCATCGGAGTAAACCGTCCAAACTCCGTCACTTGACTTCTCCGGAACCAAATTCGCAGGTGGAGTCCATTCTGCTACAAAATCTGCTAAAACTTGAGATTTGATTGTTGTCCTTGCCAGGAAAGATATGCCGAAGGGTGCTAGCTCAACTGCCCACTTCCCAATCCTTCCAGTGGAATCCTTACTTCGAAGCATATCTCCTAAAGGATACGAAGTTGGTACAATTACATTGTGTGCCAAAAAATAATGTCTTAATTTCCTCGAAGCCATTATCAGAGCATAAATGAACTTCTCAAGTTCGGAGTATCTTGTCTTCGCTCCTGATAATGCTTCGGATACGAAATAAACAGGATTTTGGACCAACTTCCCATTGAAATCCACTTCTCTGACAAGGACTGCACTGACAGCAGAACCTGTAGCTGCAAGGTAAAGGAGCAGGGTTTCGTCCGCAGTAGGCACCGTGAGTGTAGCAAGATTACTGAGATACTCTTTAATATCTTCGAAGCTTTTCTGACACTCCGGTGTCCATGCAAAATCTTCGGACCCTTTCAATGCTTTAAATATGGGCAAGCTTCTCTCCGCAGACCTTGATAAAAACCTGCTAAGTGCTGCTAAACGCCCAGTTAGCTTTTGCACTTGCTTTAAATTTTCCGGAGGAGCCATTTTTTGCAGCGCAGTTATTTGAGTAGGGCTAGCTTCAATTCCCCTGCTTGAAACTAAATACCCTAACAACTATTTCCAGCCTTAGCTCCGAAGATGCATTTTTCGGGGTTAAGACGGATCCCACATGCCCGAAGGCTATTGAATGTTTCTGCTAAGTCTAGGCTATGTTGGTGCTTTAAAGCACTCTTTATTACAATATCATCCATATAGGCCTCCACATTGCGACCTAATTGATGACCTAGAGCCTTAGCAACTAACCTCGAAAAAGTAGCCCCGACATTTCTTAAGCCGAAGGGCATTCTTACATAACAGAAGACTCCCGAAGGAGTTACAAAGCTTGTCTTGATCTCATCTTCGCGCTTCAACCATATTTGATGATAACCAGAATACGCGTCAAGGAAGCTTAATAACTCCGAACCTGCGGTGGAGTAAACCAATTGATCAATTCGGGGCATGGGGTAGGGGTCACGAGGGCATGCTTTATTCAAGGATGTGAAATCAATGCACATGCGCCACTTCCCGGAAGACTTCTTTCTGACGAAGACTGGGTTGGCTAACCATTCTGTGTGAGCCACTTCTCTGATAATCCCAGCCTTCAACAATTTCTCAACTTCGTCCTTCGCTAGAGCAGCTCTTTCTGCAGACATTTTCCGGAGTCCTTGCCGAACAGGCCGGGCCTTCGGGTTTACAAGTAAACTATGTTCAATGATATCCCGATCAACTCCGGTGATATCTTCGTCAGACCAAGCGAAGACATCAAAATTCTCTTCCACCACCTTCTCCAAGGAGGTTGCAACTTCTGGAGGTAAATCTTTACCAAATTGAAATGTATACTCTTTACCATCTTTAACAATGACCTTCGCTGTAATCTCTCCTTCAGGACTTGGTCTCGGAAAGGACTTCTTCGAAGCTTCGGAGGAGGCTAAAAAAATTTCTTCATTATCTTGTACATTATTTACTTGTCTTGGATCAAGAGGGGGGCCATGACCATATTCCGCTCTCCGAGCAATAGCTTGATCTCCGAAGACAGTAAGGACTCCTGCTTGTGTGGGCATCTTCATGCACAGATAATTGTGATGCGCCACAGCTCCGAACTGGTTTAGCATGCCTCTTCCGAAGATGACGTTGTAAGCATACGGGGCATCTACAACATCAAAGATTACTTCTTCAGTTCGGGCCAATAAACCTTCTCCGAAGGTAACTTCCAGGCCTATTTGGCCAAGTGCATCAAGCGGAAGGTCCTGCGAAGCCTTGCAAAGGATGAGCCGCTGGAAGGAGATGCTTTCTGGAGATGCACAATTGATCGAAGGCTTGAACAAAAATGATGTCTGCCAAACTACCTCCGTCAATTAATACCCTTCGAACTTCAGTGCCCGCAATATCAGCAGTGATAACAAGTGGATCTGCATGCGGGAACTTAATACCAGCTGCATCCTCCGCAGAAAAGGATATCAGTACATGAGACCACTCCGGCATTGCAGCTGCAGACGACGAAGTCCCAATATGGCCTACTTCTCTGACGTAGTCCCTTCGCTGTCTCTTTGACATGCTTCCGAGGGTACCTCCTCCGGAGATGGGGAGAACTACTCTTTTCCCTCGGTCTTGCCCTTCCTCTTGCTTCGGAGGTGGCATAATATTGGCCACTGGAGGGTGTCTTGCAGCATCAAAATTTTCTATCCGCGCCATAGCCTGGACCGGCTCTGGGCGCGTTGCAACTGGAACTCGGTCGGTAGTACCTCGACCCGAAGTTCTTTCTAGATACTCTCCCCTTAGAGTAAGTATAGCCTTACAAGTATCAGTTGCATGGCTTCGATTCTCTCCATGGATGCAGCAGAAAAGGGTCTGGCCCTTGCCAGCCGTTTTCCCTGGCGGCCTCCAGCCGCTGGTCTTGTTCCCCGAAGACTGTGGGGCTCTGTGTGTAAACTTCTGTGGGGGTGCAATATTCATGACTTCAGAACGAGGGTGCTTTTGCCCTCTTCTTCGATCATGTTGAACTTCGAAGACTGGTTCTTGCGGCTGTACCGAAGTTTTTACTTCTACTTTGACTTCCTGCAATATGGATGAAGTAGCTGCAGTTCTTCGAAGCCAACCCTCTTCTGACCTCGCATACTCCTCGAAGTATGACATCAACTGAGAGACCGAGGAGATGCTTTTCCGATGTAGCTTATTCAGGAGACCTTGATGAGTGACGCCCTCCCGAGCTGCATCAACTACCGAAGATGTGGACAATCCCTGGATCTGCGACTTCGTATGAGCGAAGCGCTTGAAATATTGCCTCAATGTCTCTCCGGGGAGTTGTTTCACCTGAAAAAGGCTTCCTGTTGACATAGGAGGCATGAAGGTGCCTTGAAAATTGCTTATAAACTTCTTCTTCAGCTGCCCCCATGAATTAATTGATCCTGGCCTTAAAGACCAGAACCACCTTAATGCCACTCCTTGAAGAGCTAAGGGGAAGCACTTTGCCATGGTGTCTCGAACTCCTCCACTAGCTTCAATTTCTAGGGCATAAGAACGAACGAACTCTCCGGGATCTTCGTCTCCGGCATACTTACAGAGCTTCAAAGTTTTAAACTTTGGATCAAAGCGAACTTTCTGCAGCTCAGGATGCAGCGGAGATTCATTGTCGAAGGAGGCGTTCTCCGGGGCTTCGGGATAATCGGGTTCATCGTCTTCGGGCACTTCTGGGATAGTTGGGATGGCTTGAGAGCGAAGCCTGTTCGCAGCTTCTTGTCGCCACCTTGCTACTTCAGCTTGAAGGTTGGCCATTTGAGTGGCCATATCTCCAAGATTGTCTTCATCTCCTCCGGAAGGATCTTCCGGGTCTTGAGAGCTAGTAGGATCAGTTCGAAGTGGGATGGAAGGTGGAAGAGGGATTCCAGGTGGTCGAAGTATGGAAGGATTTGGCGGAGAAGCTCCGTATGTTCGAGGGATGGAAACTCCTTCCGGAGTTTGAGGTGGAGGGAAAGTCGAAGGCCCTCCGACTTCGACCGTGTCGGACGGGGTCTCTCCGGAGATCCGAGAAGACCTCCGAACAGGGTTACGAGGTGCGCTCCGCTTAGGAGGCATGATGTAGGAAATTGGTAGAGAACGAAGTTTTTCGAACTAGGTTCCCCACGGACGGCGCCAACTGTTGGCGTAAAAGATTACGCTAACAGGTTTCTATAGAAAAGAAACTAACAAACGAAGTGTTTGCGAAGAGAACTGTTCTAAGCCTCCGAAAGGATAATAACTTAGAATAGTTCGAATGTGTGTATTGAATAACTTGTATTCGATCCCTATTACAGGGTGAAATGGGGGGTATTTATAGGCCCAAATATTAAGGAAAAGACCTATTTACCCCTCTATTACAACCGACATAATGGAAACTATTCGGTACCCTTGATAGGGCTAAAATGGTAAAAGACTAATCTAATAATATAAAAGATAAATCTTCCATCTTAGCTGGCAATAAAGATCTCAAAGAGCCTTAGTTCGAAGATGTACTCCGAACCAATGCCTATCTTCATACTTCGAGCTTGACTCAGGGTATCTTCGAAGATGGACGTCTGGGAACCTTCGAATCCACTATCTGCTTTTATGCTGTTGCGGCAATAACCCCGAAGATGAGATATTTTCCCCCAACAAACACCTTCTTCTCTCCGAGGTCGATGGCGTTGACTGGAAAAGGATCTTTATCCAGCTTCATTTTTGGATCATGGTCTATCTTCAATCGTCCTTCTTCTATGGCTGATTGTATCTGTCGTCGAAAAACATTGCAATCATTAGTATTATGAGAATGTGAATCATGCCACTTACAGTATGGATGCTTCTTTAACTCGTCGGCACGTGGGATAACTTGACCCTTAGGTAACCTGAGAAGCTGACTCTTTAAGAGGAAATCAAATATTTTATCACATTTAGTCACGTCGAACGAGTACTTGACCTCATTAAGTCTATTCTTTGTGGGGGATGGTCGTAGTTCGGAGCAAGTGACAAGTTTATTTTTAGCGTTTGTAACCTATTCGGCCGCGTACATGTCAACCGAATCCTCCTCCTCTGACTCCTCTTCATCAGAGCGTTCCATGATGTGGATTTCGGCCCTAGGCTTGCTAAATGTCTTAATAAATTTCTTATCTTTGGCTCGGCCTTCTTGGACTAGAGCCTGCTGTAGGACTTGGCTAACTTCTAAAAAGCTCTGGTTATCTAACCTTTCTTTGAGTTCGTAACGCAACCCGTTAAAAGCTAAGTCTGCCAAGTCCCTTTCTAAAATATTAAGACTAAAGCACCGGTTTCTAGTATCCCTGAAACACTTGATATACTCAGAGGCGCTCTCACTAGATTTTTGCTTAACCAATGTCAAATGCGAAAGCCTAAGTTCTGTTTCACCTGTGTAGAAATAATCATGGAATTTCCGCTCTAAATCGTCCCACGTGTGGATGGAGTTCGGCGGGAGCGCCGAAAACCAAGTGAAAGTTGTGCTGGATAGCGAGAGAGAAAATAGTCTAACCTTGAGGGCATCTATCCCGCTAACCTCTCCACACTGCGCCAAAACTGACTAACATGTTCTAGTGTGGTCCTGCTACCCTCGCCATCGAATTTAGTGAACTCGGGGATTCTATAGCCGCGGGGGTAGGGTACTGTATCAAGATGATCGGGGTATGGTTTGCGGTAAACCCTAATCCGTCCCTTGGGCACGAAGCCGGCACACTCCCTAAACAGTGCGCGGACCCGCTCATCTAAATCATCTTGGTAGTTTGTTTGCATGCGCCTCTCATGTGGGGCGCGACACGCGGTGGGATATTGGCGTGTCGGCCATGTGCTTCTTCCCTACGCGCTATTTGTATAACGTGCTCATGTTCAGGTGCCTGCATGTGTGGTGCAGGTAGCGCGGGTATTGGCGCAGGTGTTGTGTGGTATGCAGTATTAGTTTGACCATATGTATAATGATTGGCCTTGGCCATAAGTGATGAGGCCGGAGACATGTTTGTTGGAGGTGCACTAGCTATAGGAACCGGGGGTGCGGCCTCAGTGAAGCTAAACCTTCTAAGAGTCGCCTCTACCTGGGAGCTAACTGCTGAATCTAAACGGTTGGCTAGCGAAGCGCTAACGGCCTGATCTATTGATGCGGCTATTTTTTGCTCAATTTCTAAAGAAGATAAACGAGGCGATACCGGTGTTACCTGGACCTAAGCGGGGTCGGGGGTGACGATGTCACGCTTGACGAAGCCTGCGCGTGTCTTGATGTAGCCTCCAAGCATCATGTCTTGGAGCGCCTTTAGCCTTGCCTCGATCTCTGCTCGGTCTTCTGCGGGGATATCTTCAAGTGTAGGTGACATTATGTTGCGGTTGTTGATATCTGCGCCTCCCATTGTGTCCATCGGTGGTTTAGACGTAGTAGTTGAAGTAGATGTACCGGCGGCCGATGTAGACATACTCATCGTGTTGGCGTAGCTTTTCCCCAGCGGAGTCGCCAAAAAGTGTGTAGACACGGAAATGTGCCCCCGCACTTGGGTCAGTCCAGCGATCCAAAAGTGCACGGATACTTAGGGACGGGCCTAAGCGTGACGTAGCACCGACGCCGCGTTCCGACTACCCTTAATAGTGATAAGGGGGGTGGAGTCGCCAGGCAACCAGATTACACAAAATAATCCAATTATCCGAAAGAAATAGATTAAACAAGTTAAAAACAGCAAACCAGTCGGATCCCTCCTGGTTCGAAGTCTGATGCGAAGGGTGCGCCGAAGGGTACCTTCGGCGTTTGGTGCGAAGTGCTCCGCCGAAGGGTGCTTCGGCGTTCGGACTGATCCGGCCGAAGGTAGACTTCGATCGGATCTGAACACGGTGATCACCTCCGGACAGCGGGGTTAGGCGTGCGATCTCCGAGGCAGCGAATTACAGAGTAGTGACGCGAAGGCCACGCGCGGGTGCAACTTCGTTTTGGTGGGGAGTAGGGTCGCGGTGAAGCCTGTTACGACAAAGTGTACTGGCGGAGCCTATGGTCCTGTCGAAGGGTGTCCTGGGGACCTCCGGAACCGATCTCTCAGCTCCAAACACCTCCGGCGAAGGGGCTCCGAACGTGTGAACCTGCAATAGAGATGATGCGAAGTACCAATTCGGCCTTCAGACCGAATCTTGCGAGGTGTTGCATGGGTGGCGAAGGTAGCAATCTATTACGCAGATTAGCGGATACTTCACAGGCGAAGTAACAAGGCGATAGCAATCTGTTACGTAGATTAACGGGGACTTCATGGGCGAAGTACCAAGGCTTACCACTGTTTCGTAGTGGCGGACGGAGGGCTTCCAGGCAAACCCACGAAGAGGTACAGAAAAGTAAAGGTAAAAGTAAAGGTACGATCAAAGCATGGCTTTGGTTTGGTTTGAGTTGGGGGGCTCTCCACGCCGGCCATGCCTCTCTATTTATAGGGGGTTAGCTCCTAATCTAATATACTATTATTCCGGCCAGATAGAGATAGAGATTGAGCTGGAAACGCGTCCAACTCTATCTCTGCCGAGGTGGGCTTCGGCTAGGCCCGTCGAGGCCTGCTCCTTGGGCCGAAGCTTCGGTATCGTGGGCCTCGGCTAGGCCCGTCGAGGCTTGCTCCTCGGGCCGAAGCTTCGGAAGCGTGGGCTTCGACCAGGCCCATCGAGGCTTGCTCCTCGGGCCGAAGCTTCGGAAGCGTGGGCTTCGGTCAGGCCCATCGAGGCTTGCTACTCGGGCCAAAGCTTTGGCAGCATGGGCCTCTAAAGGCTTCCTGGCCGAAGCCCATGGGCTGGCGAGAGGCTTTCGGAGCCCATAGCCCAACAGACTCCGTCCCAGTAGGGCTTCGGATAGACCCTGGACACGTGTACTTTCGGCCCAAATCGCCAAAAATTGATATTTTGACAATCTAGCCGTTAATGCCATTTTTTGCTATCAACATGGCCAAAAATAAGCCTTCCTTGGCACAGGCCGGTCCACCCGGCCATAGTAGGCCAGTCCGACCAGCCATGTAGGCTCGGTCAGACCAGCCCAATGGGTCCGGTCAGACCAGCCCAAGTCTAGAATTATAGATAGAGTTTGATTTCGGGCTGTTCTTATCTATAAATAAATCCTAACCACTTTTGGCTGAATCCTACTCAGTTTAGGAGTCGGGGAACATGAGACCAACCCCTATAAATATAGGGGTGAGGCCGATTCAAAGAGTATCTCCACAGATCAACTCAAAACCCTAGTTTTGAATCGTATCTTTACTTTCAATCTACCTTTTGCCCTAGCATTACTTTACTCCTAGCAGTAGATCTTTCTCGATTTGATCAGCAAATTGTCCATACTTCGCCACGCTACAACGAGTTCTTTAGGAATCACCTTCAAAATCATCGCCAAGAAGATTGGGAGTAATTGATATTCATCTACAAGGGCGCTGGAGCCCCTAGGCGATCAGACCGGAGTCTGTCGGTCCGACCGACGGTACTTCACCGGTCTGACCGAGTGTTGCTGTGCTGGGCCGTCAGGCTGTTGCCGGCACAGTCCTCGCAGCCCTCCACACCGTGCGCGCCGAAGCTGTGCTCCCAAAGCCATCCCCGGTTCGACCACCGTCCCTTCGCCGGTCCGACCGGGATCCCTCCACAGTTGAGACACTTCGCACCGAAGCGAGCTCGAGACGGACCCTATGGCGCCAGAGCCCTCAGTCTGGCCGAGGTCTTGCCATCGGTCCGACCAAGAACATTTCACCAGTCCAACTGCTCGGAGTCCCGATTGCACCCCTTCGCATAAAATGCCGAGGCCACCTTCAACGACCACCTTCGAAGGCGTCGGTCTGACTGGGAGTCCTACTCCAGTCCGACCGTCCAACAGGCCGAAGCCCCCCTTCGGGATGCTTCAGACCCCTTCGGTATTTTTCGGTAGAATTACCTACACGGCACGGTCCGACCGGCTTAACTTGGCCGGTCTAACCGCCCATTTCATTTTTCTATTCAATAGGCCTTAATTGGCTGATTAGATCTAACACTATTTATTTTGGTTAATTAGGTTATATTTTCAAAGATATAATTAAATTTCCTAGCGACTCCGTTATCCCCTTATCATGATTTAAGGATTGTCGGAATGCGATGTCAACGTCTCGCAACGTTTTTGGATCATCGAACCGGCCCAAGTGTAGGGACACATTTTCGTTTCAACAAGCATTTTTAGTTTTCAATTGAGTCAAATATAACTAGCAATACAGACTCGTGAATAACTAAGGACCTCGCTCAACCGAGCACCATGACACACATAAACTGATCATGCCCACAGTAGCTAACAGAAACCACCTACAAGACTGGGTAAACACTGACAAAATGAAAAGTTCAGGCAAAAACAAACTAACTTACTCAAAGATAAATGCATGACGAGTATTATATGACAAATTTTTTATCTAGATATTACTACCATAATTTAACTATACATTATCTCTCTTAACTTAATATAATACATTACGCATAACTTAATAAATAGTGTAGTTAAGTAAGGCAGTCTATATATTAGTTTAATTTCACACCTCTTTTGTTTTACTTTGACTTTGTCATAGGGAGTATGGCTTCGACTCGCGCCAGCTCACGCAACTTGCCTCGCTGGCATTTTCCTCCTTGTGCCTTGCCCCTCTAAGGTACAGAGAGGCTACGTTAGTAATAAATTCAAAATTTTCTATCTAATTCATTCAAAAACCATGCGTGTAATTGGATCATGGATTTTTGCCTCTAACGTGAGGCGCACTAGTGTGGTAGAAGAATAGTTAGAGAAGTGTGTCCTTGATTAACTCCACTCAACTTCATACATTTGTCGGCGATAAATACGACGTAACCTTGCAATCTTCATAGGAATATTGGCACTGTAGTAGCAACGACGCCCCTACGGTATCCACAAGTATATGGATAGAATTATCTCACATTGGTATTGAGAAACCAAGTGGAGTTTCACTATAGTTTTATCTTAATGATGAGTGATTGACAAGTTTGCTTGGTTCAGGGTTTGGGCATGTGATTGCCTATTTGAGTTCACTGAAGGGATCAGTGTGCGTGGAGATACGTGGTTGCGTGGAGATTCATGTTTTGTTTGTCTCATGTTGTGCAGGGTTGAGACGTGAGTCAACTGTCAGCGGCGGGTGATCATGGTAAAGCGGGGAACTTGATGCCAAACGATCAAGGAGGCCAGGTGAAGTTGAGGAAGATCTTAGGCATACACGTGGAGATGAAGCAAGACATGGATAGACGGATGATTGAGACAGCGTGTTGACCAAGTCAGTGAAAGGGAGGATAGTGCAAGTGACAAGGTAGTTCGAGGGATCGAGAGCGGGAGAGATTTACTAGCGGTCAAGCTCACGGATTGGTGACACATGTCTAAGATCTGGAGGGCTTTGTCGATTTCAGCTCAAAACTGTCAGATCGAGATCGAATAGTCCTGAAGCAAAGCTATAGTTGCTATGAAAGTTCCGTGTAAGGACAAACTGTTGATGCTAAAATCAGCCGACCAAGAGCCAATCACACCGACATCATTACGGCGATCCAAAAGCACGTAGACAATTGAAGTAGTCCTCCAAAAGTCACACAACGTCGACGCCGCGTTCCAATGACCCTTGATTGTGACAAGGGAAAATATGGGTGGAGTCGCTAGGCAACTAAACCGCACTACAAGAATACGATTCAATTAGCTGAAGTATGGAAAGAAACAATCAAACCAGCTAAGGGTGATCCGGTTAGACCGAAGTGTAGAGGGCGGTCAGACCAGTCAAAACAGGCCAGTAAGACTGGGCGTGTACCGACGGTCGGACCGGCGGTGCGAAGGGGGTCTCGCTGGATCGCCTGCACAGGACGGTCGGACCATCCTTGAGCCGCCGGTCAGACTGGCCTATGTCAGCACGACCTGGTCAGACCGGTGAGAGTTGGCCAATCAAACTGATAGGATGTCAGCGATGACTCTGGCAGTGAGGGCTCGGTGCAGGGCTTCATTGCGGCGTAGATGAAAGCATAGGCTCTGCAAAACACCAAGAAATCAAAAGCAATTCAGCATTGAGACCGAATTACCGATAAAACCGATAAAAATACGTTACGAGGATTAAACGGACGATTCACAATAGAATCGACAAGGATTACCATGATTACGACGTGATGGATAGTTTCATGAGTGTCCTTGAATCGGTCTTGCCCCTATATTTATAGGGGGTTGTCTTGTCTTCCCTAGGCTTGACTTCTACTCTAATTTGATTATGAGACAAATCCAAGTCGTTAAAAATTGATTAGAGATAAAAATATCCTGAAACCCACTAAATCTACTCGGACTCAAGTTGGGCCGATTTGACCGAACCCACATGGCCGGTCTGACTGGACCCACATGGCTAGTCTGACCGGACCTACATGGCCGGTTGGACCGGCTAGTCCCAAAACAACCCAATTTGAATCGTACTTAGACTAGTTCGGTCAGATCGAAGTGGAGCCGGTCAGACCGGCTTGTGCCTGGAATTGCATATTTTCGGCCAAAAGTACCAATTTTGACATTTTGACCATTAATGCAATTTTTTCTATAAACACATGCCCCTTCCTTTTGGCAAACTAGTAAGCCAAAAGCACAATGGGATAAGGGCGATATACTCCATATCGGCCTTACAGCACCTCAAGCATCTTGCCACACACTTGGGAAGTACTTTTTCAAATATCTACCTTTTAAAGCTCTACAAAATCGCTCTCCTTGCAAAGACTCTAACAAATATGCATTACCTGAAGCGATTTCAACAACTTTAAAAGGACCTTCCCAACTAGGCGACCTTTTACCAAATTTTGGGCTTTTAGTGGCTAAAGGCAAAATCATCTTCCAAACTAAGTCACCAAATTGAAACGATTTTGCTTCATGTTCTGATGATCATTGACACATGAAGACCACCATGGAAGCTACTGTCATGCTGTTGAAGCAATGGCAGCACACTCCCCTTTGCCCAAAAGCCCCCTTCCCTAGATGGAGAGATGAGGAGTCCTCATGTCATTCAAGCTCAGGACGTTCTCGTTCTCATTCACCGCCTCTTAGGACTAGAGAACAACTTCAACCCTATTCTAAGGAGGATTTTATTGCTTCCAACATGTCCTTCCTACTTCGGACGATTTCCTAGGAGCTCCGAGTCAGGGACCTGATGTTGGATGAGATGGGTGCTTCAAAGCCAGGTGTTATCCTATAACTAGATATTGTCTCTCCTAACTCTGGTTTGTAGGTTCTGCCACTAGCTACCTATCTCGCGCTAGTTTTGGAAGCAATGCATGCCAATCCTCTAGTCTCCCCACCAGCTTCACCGACTGGAGCCTAGTGCTCCCTCCCTTATTGACATGGTTTTGGTCCCATCTCTAGACATCTCTTCTTCGGAGCACAAATGTGTGGATTCACCATTAACTGCCTTTTTGAATTCTTCATTCATGTAGATCACCCTGGCCATCCTTAGGGATAGAAATGGTACCCATTTACCCATTTATCCATGAGTAAAAACCCTATTAGGATCAGGTATATTCCTCATACCATACCTAACTGGTAAATGGGTACGAGTATGGGTATTGACTACACATATCTACTTCACCCATTTACCCGATTGCATTAGGTATAAAAATCAAATTTAATCCTAGCCTTCCACTTCTCCCTTCTCTCCTCCCTCCCCAAACCTCAGCTGCAACCCACTAGAGTCTAGATCTAGGTCCTAATTTTGAGCCATCCATAGCACTACCCCTCGCCAAACACCACCAGCTCCCACCGTCGTGGTGAGGCTACACCCTACAACCATCCCACGTGCCACCACCAACGGTGAGACCAGACACCTTCCGCACCTGACGCACGCTAGCACCACTGCACCAACCCACCTCCATCCTTCTCAACATCGGTGGTGGGAAGGAGATGGTGCGGGGTAGTCTCGACAGTGATGTGGCTGCCAGCTCTAGCCCTCGCCATCGTAGTGAGGCCACACCCTCCGTCCATCCCGTGCATTGCCCTCCTGCTCTATCAGTGAATCATGCCACTAGTCATGTCGCTACGGCGAGCCTCCATCATGCCCTCCACAATGGTCCTCTTGTCAGTCACTCCACACCATTTCATGGGTAAATGGGTATGCCCATGAGTACACAACGCCTACGGGTGATGGATATGGGTACAAGTTTTTACCTGTCAAGTAAATGGGTATGGTTATGGGGATGCACTAGTGCCCTACCCGTACCCGTTGAGAATTACTTAGAGTTCTTCAAGGGTCTGCTTACTGATGCGGAAATGGAAGCCATAGTCTCCCTCATGAGACTATCCATCTAACCACTATCTGTTTGAGAATTATTAGCGATGTGTAGGTTTTGTATCTTCATGTCTAGTTGCATGGTGTCTGTTATCTATGGTTTGTTGCTCCTATATTTCAAGTTTGGTTGTCATCTTGATACTTAGTCACGTTTAGTAACTTTTGATTGTTCACTGGTTGTTGCCCTGTGGATCAGCACTGTCGGGTGCTATAACCATGCCTCTGATCATGTTTCGTCAAAACCCTATATGCTGTCTAAATAAAGTCCAAAATGTTTCCGATGCCACATTATTTGTCTCCAGATGCACATCTTTGGTTTGCTCCAATGCTTTGTTTGCATTGCTATTTTGGTACTCCCTCTTTAATGACAGTCAAGTCAGTGTGGTTCTGCCTAAGGCTCCAACGACCTATTGTTTCCTAGTTTTTCAATCTTACGTCGGTCCTAAGTGCCACCTACCGACTCCTTCCTTCTCCCCAACTGAGATCCCTTATTCATGATGCAAGATAATTCAAGCATTCTTTCATGGAATGTGCGAGGTTTAAATAACCTAAACATGCACCACGCTATCAAGGGGAAATATCCTATGTAATCACTCATTTGGTGCAAGCATGCAATCAAGCGATCTGATACATCCAATCAAGTGATCCAATGGTTACATCTGAAAGGGGCTGAAACCTAGTACTTTTTTAATTTTAACTCCTTTCATATGTAATCATTGGATCGCTTGATTGGATGCACCAGATCGTTTGATTGCACGCTTGCACCAAATGAGTGATTGCACAGAATATTTCCCCCGCTATCAAGTCTTTCATTCAGAACACAAGAGTAAAAATTGTATGCCTCTAAGAATCCAAGCTAGATGCAGTCCCCATGACTTATTGCTGAAACCCTGCTTGGCCTCAAGTTCAAGTCTTTCTTCTTCGCGCTCCCTACTATCCACACTAGAGGAGGTATAATCCTCACCTGCGATGGGGATTTCTTTGAGCTATCGAACCCTCTTTATGGTCACCACTCAATCTCCGCCATGCTCCACTCAAGAGCGGATAACTGATCCTGGAATCTCACTGGGGTATATGGCCCTCAGGCTGATCCAAACAAAATTGCTGTGTTGCACGGATACACGATACGGGTACGGCGATGGCGATACGGATACGGCGATACGTAATTTTCAAAAAACATGAATACGACGATACGACAAGTATATACATATATAAAAATAATAATCTAAAAATTAAATACATTAACCATTAACATGAAGATATGAGCTAAGAGGGGAGGGGCAGGCCAACGGCGTTGAAACAGAAACCTAGAGACTGGCGGTGAAGCGGGGCGGTAGGGCGGTAGGGCGGCAACAAGCTGACGGTGAACTTGGGAGTCGGCAGGAGAGTGCGGCTGGGGTGGGCTGGGTTGGTGAGAGAGAGTTAGGGACTTAGGGTTTATTATTGGGTCAAAGTTTCAATGGGCTGGTGAAGTATCGGAGTATCGTGGAAGTATCAGAAAAAGTATCAGGAATTATTTTGATTTATTTTTAATATTTATTATCCGATACGCCGCCGATACGCGTATCGGAGGCGTATCGCCGTATCACCGTATCAGATATGTATCGGATACGGGAATGTGGACTTTGGGAAGTATCAGTGCATCAGAGCAAAATTGCATTCATCCAGGAACTCAAACAGATCGGCTCTAATCTACAGTCCCTATGGCTAGTTGTGGGGGATTTTAATTTAATCTATAGGGCCCAAAGACAAAAGCACCCCCAAAAACCATTCAGATCCACCTTAGATTTGCTTGATCTTTACGGGATCCACATATCAGGATGCTGATTTTCACGGTCCAATGCAACGACCTCTCCAGTGATGTCAAGAATCAACCATTTCTTTTGCTCCCAAGATTAGAAATCCCTCTACCCATACTGCTCCCTTCAAGTGTTATCCTCCCACTGTTTAGATCATTCCCCACTCCTCCTAACAGGTGATGTGGATTCCTTCCCCTCTACCTCCTCTTGCCTAGAACATTTTCGGATGAAAATGGAGGGGTTCTAGGAAGTGGTGGACTATTCCTCTTCATTCCACAAAAGCGTTCCAAGCCCTCTTCGTGTGGCTTAAGCGCACAGTTTCTAGCGTCAAGAGATGGAGTAGGTGCCACATTGTGGACATTCGTCTTTAGTCCATCATCATCTCTAAGATCATTTTCCAACTAGATACGACCGAAGAATGCCGACCTCTTGAGAATGGAGAACAAGCATTATGGGATCATCTCCAGCTTTGAATTCTACGGTTGGCTACTGTGGACAAGATGAGGCTTATGCAACGCTCTCGCCAAATCCACATCAAGGAAGGGACACCAATTCTTGTTACTTCCACCTTAAAGAAAATGGTCGTTGACGGTAAAATTGCATCCTGTCCTTGTAGGTCAGTGACAAGGTTGCTTCCACCCATGAGGAAAAAGAGGCTATCATCCATGATCATTTCTAGAGCTCCCTAGGTGCTGAAGCATTGCATCAACTCTCCTTTATTTGGGACTCCCTAGACCTCCCACATCACGATCTTAGGTGCCGTATGGTTTAGAGATAAGGTGGGATGAGACAGTTATGTCCTAGTTTTTTGGATGGAATCGTCTTATCTCGTGTTTTGTTGCGAGAGATGGGGATGTCCTAGTTTTGTGTTTGGTTGGTGGGTTGAGAGAAATGAGACTCTGCCCCAAAACCTCTGTCCCACATCGAAACATCTTCAGTCCGTTTTGAAACCTCCGGCCCATCCCTAAAGCCTTCGTCTCGGAATTTTTGGCCCGCCACAGAACCTCTAGCCCCGTCCCGAAGCCTCCGCGCACGAGGTGGGACGAGCTCGTCCCTCTTTTTTGGGGAGCAAGTTCGTCCCGAATATTGGAGGAATATTCCTCGGTGGGATGACCCCGTTCCACCTGACTTCGAACCAAACACTATAAAAAACGGGACCGTCCCATCCCATCCCACCTCGTCCCTTGAACCAAACGTCACCTTAGTGAGTTTGAGTAGCCTTTCATGGAGAAAGGGATTAAACAAGCAGTATTTCTTCCGAACCCAGAAAAGGCATCGGGCCCTGGCGGTTTCACCCTAAATTTATTTCACTTCTTCTAGGACTTGATTAAACCAGATCTCATGGCGATTTTCTCTCAACTATACAACCTCCATCTTGGGAAGGTCCACCTCCTAAATGATAGCCACATCACTCTCATTCCAAAAAAATTAGCTTGCTTCTCTCTTGAGATTACCGTCCAATAAGCCTAATGAATGCTACTTCCAAGATTATCACCAAAGTGCTCGCTTCTCGCCTGGCAAAAATGTTGGATGAGTTGATCCCCCTTGCCAAAGTACCTTCATCTTCAAAAGGGTGATCCATGAAAATTTTGTTTGTGCAACAGCGGTGAAGCTCCTACACTCCTCCAATTTGTTGATAGAAAAAAATGGCATTAATGGTCAAATTGTCAAAATGTCGAAATTGGTACTTTTGGCCAAAAATATAGGCCTGGTCAGACCGGCCATATGGGTCCGGTTAGACCAGCCTAGTCCGAGTCCGAACTGATTTGATATGTTTCGGGTTGTTTTGATCTCTAATTAAATCCTAATGATTTAGACGCGTAATTTAGTCAATTAGAATCCCAGGAACATCCAGACCAACCCCTATATATAGGGGCAAGGCCGATTAAAAGGGACTCTCTCTCAAAAACCCTAATATATCTAATCTATTGTTCCCTTGAATTGTTCTTTTCAATCTACTATTTTCCTTGCCCTAGGATTAGCCATAACGTCTATCTTTGTTTGTTTGCACTGTAAACCATTCGTCCATCGCGTCGTAATGACAGTTAATCCTTATTGATTCACTTGTGAATCATCCGTTCAATCCATGTAACATATTTTTATCATTTTTATAGGTTTTTATCGGTAATTCGGTCTCTAGGCCGAATTGCTTCTGATTTCTTGGTGTTTTGTAGAGTTTTTATCCTCATCTTCTTCGCCAAGAACCCCCTGCACCGAGTTTTTCCTATCGGCGCCATCGCCGGCGAGCCAAGGAGGACACTACCTTGCCTGTCGGTCTGACTGGCAATCTTCAATCGGTCTGACCGACGCGTGCCGGTAATAGTCGGTCCGACCGGCGGCCCAAGGCCGGTCTGACCGTCATGTCTCGATCGACCTATTCACCCTTCTAGCTCGTCCGTGCGCCATCCCCCCGCATCACTGGTCCGACCACCACCTTTAGGCCGGTCTAACCGACTCCTTCACCACGGTCCAACCGACCCTGCTTTGGATGGTTTGATCGCTTCTCCTACAATTCGGTTAGTTGGATTGTGTTATTGCAATATGGTTTAATTGTTTGGTGACTCCACCCATATTCCCTTGTCATGGTCAAGGGTCGTCGGAATGTGGTTTCAGTGTCACGTGATGTTTAGCGGGCCACCCCTAGGCATTTGTGCGCTTTTAGATTGCCGAACTGGCATCGGTGTTCGTTGGTGCTTTATCGACAAATTTTAGCATCAACACACTTTTTTGTGACTCCGCTGGGGACATAGACGCCAAGCACGACTATGTCGACGACGTGTATGACTACTATGACTACATTAACAGTACCGTCTACATTGGCAAACATGGCGGGGGGCACGGAGATTGGCGACGACAATGCCATCCTCCCCACCATCGATGATATCTCCGAGGAAGACAAGGCTGAGATCGAGGCCAAGACGAAGGAGTTGCATGCCCTCATGCTTGGACGCTACACGAATACTCGTGTGGGCTTCGTCAAGCGTACCCCTGATCTCCCCAATATCTCATGGATAATGTAACGCCGCCTCCCCCTCTATCATCTCTAGACATTGAACAAAAAATAGCAACAACTGTAGATCAAGTGGTTAGTGCCACATTTGCAAATCGTCTAGGGCCTGAGATGGAGGCAATGTTTTAGAGATTTGACTTTTCCGAGGCCATTTCTTCAACTCCGATTGCTAGTGTACCTCATGTTCATCACATCCACAGTAGAATCGATGGGAGCAGAAAAAGTATCACGTCTTTAGCCTCACCATCTATGGCTGAGAAATCATTTTTTCCTATCGGTCAGACTGGCCGTTGGGCCAGTCAGACTGAAGCGTGCCAGTTTTCGCTACTGACAACCATCGGTCCGACCGGCCTTTAGCCCAGTCAGACTGGTGTGTGCCATCCTCCAGCACCGGGCACATACTTTGGCGCACCCACACCTATTACCATGGTCAGTCAGACTGGCTACCAGGTCGGTCAGACCAGCTTCTAGATCGGTCCGACCGTCCCCTATACATTCGGTCAGACCGGCCCTATGGCTAGTCATACCACCCCCGCAGTATTCTATGCGCTGCCTCCACCAGCACCTACACTACCTCTACCCGCGCTACCCACACCTCCTGGTCCCGCACACCCGCATAGGCTAGATAACGCCGCATATCATGAGCCGACACAAGAAGAGGGCAATCAAGGGGAGCCATACGACTGACACGTCGGTATACCACCACGTTTCGTGCCCCCACACGAGAGACGCGCACAAGACAAAGGCGAGGATGGCATAGATGAGCGTATCCGCGCACTTTTTAGAGAGTGCATGTGTTTCACACCTCGGGATCAGACTAGGGTTTACCACAAGCCGTGCCCAGACCATTTTGATACAATTTCATATCCTCACGATTTTAGGGTTCCTGAGTTCACCAAGTTCGACGTCGAGGGTAACAAAACCGCATGGGAGCACATAGGTCAGTTTCTAGCGCGGTGTGGTGAGGCTAGTGGGTCGGATGCCTTTAAACATAGACTAATTTCTTTGTCGCTATCCAGCACTGCTTTCACTTGGTTTTTGACACTACCGCCGAACTCCGTTCAGACTTGAGCCCACTTAGAGCAGAAGTTCCACGATTACTTTTATACTAGAGAAACTGAACGAGTCTCGCACCTGAAATCGGTTAAGCAGAAATATAACGAGGGCGTCTTCGAGTACATCAGGAGATTTAGAGACACCTGAAACTGATGTTCCATCTTGAACATTTCCGAGAGGGATTTGGCCGACTTAGCATTTAATTGTTTGCATTATGAGCTTAAGGAGAAGCTAGAGGGCCAGAACTTCTTAGAGGTTAGTCAAGTTTTATAGCAGGCTCTGGTTCAGGAAGGCCGAGCCAAAAATAAAAAATTCACTAAGACATTTAGCAAGCCCAAGGCCGAGATACACGTCATAGAGAACTCCGATGAGGAATTGAGAAACCAAGGGTTGGTTTCGGAGTCTGTGATGAGTGATTGACAGATTTTACCCTCTGATTCGAAGGGGTCCCTCCGAAGGGGTTCGGAGGTTGTTTCACCGAAGGGTTCGGTGGGTCTGATAGTACACGATGACTGGGTTGTACCGAAGGGTTCGGTATTTTGGGAGGTACACCGGAGTGTGTATCGGAGGTTGCTTACCCAGAGAGGTCTCCGGGGTACTGGAAACACTTGTCTGTCTATCTGTGGTGCGTAGGGGACTTCGAAGGCGACGGACGGTTCATAGCAGGTGAACCTGGGTCAAGCGGGAGGCTTGATGCCAGGGGAGCAGGGAGCTCTGTCTCGAAGGCTGCGAAGGGGTCGAGGTCGAACCTTAGGTCGAGGTGCGCCAGGAGAAGGCAGTAAGTGCGGAGTGTGGCTCTGGGTGAAGGTACCCCGAGACGAAGTCCTCGGAGGCGAGGCACTTCGAAGGGTACTCCGAATGAAGTTACTTCAAAGTATGGTGGACTAAGTCCTCAGCAATGAGGCAAGGTGTTCGAAGTGTGCTCCGGAGGGAGACACTCGAAGGAATACCCGACGAAGGTCTCAGAAGTCGAGGTGCATCGAAGGCATGATCCGAGTGAGGATCGTCGAGGAGTGTGCTCGGGGAGAGACACTGCGACGAAGTGCTCATGGAATGCTTCATGCGGAGGCCTTGGACGAAGGAGGGACTTCAAAGGGTGGTACTCCGAACTGAGGGGCTTCGGAGTGAGGCTGGCTACGGAGTGAAGCAGGCTTAGGAGTGAAGCTGTCTTCGGAGTGAAGTTGACTAGGCTAACTTCGGAGTGAGGCTGGCTTCGGAGCGAGGCTGACTTGAGGTACTTCAACCTTGCATGGCTTTGGTACATGGACTGATGGAGTTCGAGCTGGGAGAAGCTGTGAAGCCGTGGTGGTCCACTCCGAAGGTGTTGGTGCAAAGGCCCTAGGGCTTTGATGGCTTCGGCTCAAAACCGTCACTGTATCGAAGGCTGACTTCGGTGAAGCGAAGGCCATCAGGCTCAAGGATTCTCACCGAAGCTATCGCACCCCTCACGTGTGAAGGGGGGCTTCAGAAGGGTCCAAAACTGCAAAGGCTGACAGCGTCTGCTCTGCAAAAGTTGGTGATGTCCCCTCTGCGAAGCTAACAAAAGAAGCCTCCAAATAAAGTAGACTACCAGTTGTACCCCCCTGTTCTGATGAGACAAAAACAGTGTAAACCCTAGGGGTAAAGTAGTCTATTCACAGGGCTGAATAGTGCCTATAAATAGTGGAGGCTGGCTAGGTCACATCAACACTTTGAGCAGCCATTGTAGAACTCCTGTGCTAGCCTCCACACTCTTGTATTCATCCTGTGAGTTCATTTTGTGTTCCCTATTCAAGCAATGAAGATTTGATTCTATTTTCTTTTACTGCTTGAACTTGTATGCATACTTCTCTGCATGCTTTGATTTATCTGTGCACCATCTTCTTGTGAGTTTTTCTGGAGAGCTGTGTGAGAAGTCTGTCTGGGTGAAGTGTGTTTTTTAGTGTCTGTTCGCTCTGTGTAAACTGGAGGCTAGGCCTCTCTGATTACTAGCGAAGCGCTGTCTCTGTGCTGAATCGAAGCCCGTTTTCTTCCCTTGTCGAAGTCCTCGGCGAAGTCTATTCAGTGTGCGTTTAGACCTTCGAAGTACGAAGCCTAGCACCAGTTGTTGTCGCTGAGTATTTGGTCGAAGTCCGCAGAGAGAAGTCTGCTCTTGCGAAGGGTGTAGTGTGAAGCCTGCTCGAAGGCACCTAGTGTGCGGAGCCTGCACTGCCTTAGCAGAACAGATCGAAGTCCTCAGAGGGAAGTCCGCTCTTGCGAAGGGTGAAGTGCGAAGCCTGCTCGAAGGCACCCTGAGTGCGGAGCATGCACTGACTTAGCAGAGCTGAATTTTCGGGGTTGTGGGTGGAGCGAAGTCTTCTTGGCTTCGAACTTTTGCTCCTTACGAAGCCTGTTTTCGGAGCTGTAAAATACCTCCGAACCATACCTTTGAAGGGTGTGTTCGAAGCCTGTTCCACAGAAGACAGAATTAAAACAAAAGGCTATTTTTGGTCTAAAATTTTAAAAGCTCCCATTCACCCCCCCTCTAGCCGCCATTTTCGGTCCAACAATTGGTATCAGAGCAGGTTAATATCACCAATTGACCTTAACCGGTTTTGTGATCTATTGGCGACATGGACATAGTTAGTAAAATACCTCTGTTCGATGGGACGGATTTTCCATACTGGAAGGTGCGCATGGAGGCTTACTTGCTAAGTCAAGGAAATGCAATTTGGGAGATTGTGGACTCACAATATTCCATCCCTGAAACTCGCACCTCTCAAACAGAGAAGGATCAGTATAATGCCAACTCCAAGGCTAGAAATATACTGTTCATTGGTTTGAGTCGGAGTGAGTTTGATAGGGTGCAACACCTTAGGACAGCTAGGGAGATTTGGACTATGCTCACTATTTTTCATGAGGGCTCTACACAGATTAAGGCTAGGCGCCAAAGCACATACAATCAACTGTATTAGCTGTTTGTGCAAGAACCTGGTGAATCTATAGATGCCATGTTTTCTCGCTTTGATGTGATAGTGAGTAACCTGTGGTCCAACGGGATGCTTGCTTACAATGATCATGATAGGGCTATCAAGCTTCTCTATGCTCTTGATCGTAGCATATGGGAAGTGAAGATATCCAGCATTGAGGAGTCGGCAGGTTATGACACATTGACCTGTGATGAGCTCTTCAGCAAGCTGAAGTCCACAGAGATTGCCAAGGCATCTCTTGCAGTGCATAGGAACTCTTTGCCACAGCCATTGGCACTAGTTTCTAGCACTAGCCGTGGCACCACTACAGAACCAAGCACATCAGGCACTTGTGTTTTTGCAGATGGTTTTGCTTTGTCCTCCCTGGTCTCTGTCACTAAGGAGCAGGTGGATACTCTGGATGATGATGAGCTTGCTCTCATTGCCAGAAGGTTCACCCGTTTTCACCATGAAAGACGGGATCAGCGGAGAAGTGGTTTTAGTGGTTGTTTTGAGTGTGGCGACACCTCTCACATCAAGGCAAATTGTCCTAAACTCAAGAAGAGAGATGAGAGTGAGCGCCCAAAATACCATAAGAAGGAGAGGAAACCCTTTGTGAAGGGCAAGCGCGGCAAGGTGGCTAAGAGAGTAGCCAAAGCTGCTTCCAGAGCTTTTGTTGCTGCTCTCAGCGACATCGACACTTCCTCAACTGAGGAGTCGAGCTCTGATGAGGAGGAGGAGTCCCCAAGGAAGGAGGAGAAGAAGGACAAGAAGGGACGAGATTTCACCGGCCTTTGCTTCATGGCCGACAGCGATCACAGCGGCGATGAGCTTGACTCATCTGAGGTACCACTATCCTATGACCAGCTTTCGATTAAACTAGATGAACTGAATGAAGTAGTTCTTGGTCAGGATAGGTTACTTGTGCAAGGCGCTAGAGATAGAAAAGACCTTAGACTTAGGCTAGAATCTGTCTCTACTGATTATGACATGCTTAAGTCTAGGGTTAATGATGCTGAATGTGAATCTTGCATTGTTGTCATGGGTGAGCTTGCTCAGTTGCACTTGTGCATGCTCAAACTCTTTCTGAGCTTGAGACTGCACAGAAGCAGCTTTTGATGGTGGATTCTAGTCCTCATGATATAATTGAATGCATGAACTGCCCCTTATTACGTGAGAGCATTGATTTACGTGATAAGCATGTTCAAGATTTAAAGGCTAGATTGGAGAGGGCCGGTAGTTCTAAGGATGTGCAACCTGTGTGTGACACTTGCATAACCCTTAAGGACCAGCTAGGCACTGTTAGAGAGTGAGCTGAGAACCTAATGACTGAAAATGAATACCTTCTTTCTGTGGTTAACAATTGCACTGAGGGAAAGGGTGGGATGAACTTGCTCTTGGCCAAGACCAAGATGTGTGCCGACAGGGCAGGGTTAGCTCTGGGTTTGGGTTTTGAGAGGATTTCCTCAGATAGTGAGAACAAAACTATTTTTACCTCTTCCACTACCTTAGAGAAAGAAAGAACCCTGTTAGACACTCCTTCAGCCAAAAAGCCTACCCGGAATCTAAAGAAAACCACTCCTCCTGCCAAGAAAATCCCTCCCAAGAAAACCACTCAGTAGAAGCCCAAGGAGCCTGTGAGGATTGCTCCTATGACCCATGAGAGCGCCCCTAGAAGAGTTTTTCATTGTTCCTATTGTCAGCGGGCGGGTCATCTAGATGGGTTCTGTTTTCGTCGCATCAAGGATGAGCGACGCTCTCAGGCGATGAGGTTCCACAACATGCATTACCCATCTTTAGGTATGCATGAGTCTGAGTTTTACTCACGTCCTGCTTTTGAGGCTCCTCATGTTTCTCGGAGAGGTTTTGCTCCTCGAGGTGTTCACCATATTCCATATGGTGGTAGACCCCGGGCAAGTAGCTTTGTACCTCGTCAGAGTAGGCTACCTCATCATGTAGGTAGACCTCGCACTTTGCATCATTCTGATTATCCTGTGCGTAGACAATCTACTTTTACTGTGCCTACTACTCGTATCACTCAGTGTTGGATGCCTCGTCATGTATTCACTCACCCCAGCACTGAGCGATTGAGATTTTCTTATCATGTGTAGGCGTCAGACCGAGGCTTGGAGGGCACGTCGATCATGGACTCCGGTTGTTCGCACCATATGATCGGAGATGCAACATGGTTCTCCAGCCTCACAACAACCAAGCAAAAGAAACATATCACCTTCGTCAATAATCGAAGGAGTAGAGTGAAAGGTAAAGGTGTGGTAAGAATCAACTCGAATTTCACTCTCAAATATGTTGCATTGGTTGAAAACTTGGGATACAATTTACTTTTTGTATCTCAATTGCTTGATGAGGGCTTCGAAGTGCGATTCCATCGCGATACTTCACAAGTACTCAATTCTGATGGCGTTGTTGTCTGCAAGATTTTTAGAGTTGGGAGAGTTTTTGGAGCTGATTTTTCTGAATCGTCTGGTTCTTCTCATTGTCTTGTTGCACATTCTACTTCTGAGCTTTGGAAGTGGCATAGGAGACTAGGTCATATGAGCTTTGAGTTGCTTGCTCGCTTGAGTGCCCTAGGTCTAATCCGAGGATTGCCCAAGCTCAAGTTTGAGAAGAATTTAGTTTGCGCTCCATGTCGACATGGAAAAATGATTGCCGCTTCGCACTCGCCAGTCACCACGGTGATGACTGAGCAACCCGGAGAACTTCTCCACATGGACACTGTAGGTCCTTCTCAGGGTTAGTTCTTTAGGCGGCAAGTGGTATGTATTAGTCATTGTTCGACGATTTCTCTCGCTACTCTTGGGTCTTCTTTCTTGCCAGCAAGGATGAAGTGTTTTCACACTTTCGGAGCTTGGCTTTGAGACTTTTCACTGAACTCCCGGGTGCATTGAAATTCATTCGAAGTGATAATGGCACTGAGTTCAAGAATAGTCTCTTTGTTGACTTTTGCATGGAGCATGGCATAGAACATCAATTCTCTGCTCCGCGGGTTCCTCAACAGAACGGTGTTGTTGAGAGAAAGAACCGCACTTTGGTTGAGATGGCTAGGACGATGCTCGATGAGCACAGGACTCCTAGAAAATTTTGGGCTGAGTCCATGAACACTGCATGTTACATCTCAAACCGAATCTTCTTGCGTTCAATTTTAAATTTGACATCTTATGAGCTACGTTTTGGGAGACAGCCCAAGGTTACTCATCTTCGAGTTTTTGGTTGTCGTTGCTTTATCCTAAAACGTGGTAATTTGGATAAATTTGAGTCGCGTTCTTCTGACGGGATCTTTTTGGGTTACACTACACATGGTCATTCTTATCGTGTTTATAATTTGGAGACTAACACTGTCATCGAGTCATGTGATGTGACTTTTGATGAATCAACCCCCTCTGTTAGTTCTGCTCTTGAACAGGCAAATGAACACGATATGAAATAGACTATCTTCGAAGAAGAAGATCCCGGAGATTTCGAGGATGAACCCCTACTACCCTCGACATCAACCCCCGAAGTCGACCCCGCTTCGACCACTTCAACACAAGGTCCTGAAGCAACTACCTCGACATCGGTCATCTTGGACCACTCCAACGCACAAGTTGAGGGGGAGACTGCATCCCGCCGCGAGGCTCCACACCATGTTGAAAGGATGCATCCTCCCGAGCAGATCGTTGGTGAGCTTGATCAAAGGGTAACACGTTCTTATGCTCATTTCATTGATTCCGCTTTTGTTGCTTCTTTCGAGCCCTTAGATGTTAGTCATGCACTTTCTAATTCTAGTTGGATCAATGCCATGCATGAAGAACTTGAAAATTTTGAGAGAAACCAAGTCTGGACTTTACTTGATCCTCCACCAAATGTTCATTTCATTGGAACAAAATGGATTTTCAAAAACAAACAAGGGGAGGATGGGACTATAGTTAGAAACAAGGCTAGACTTGTAGCTCAGGGTTATTCTCAATTAGAAGGGGTTGATTTTACTGAAACTTTTGCACATGTTGCTCGTCTTGAGGCCATTAGGATTTTGCTTGCCTTTGCGACATCCCGGGGATTCAAACTCTATCAAATGGATGTCAAAAGTGCTTTTCTTAATGGTTTCATAGGCGAAGATGTTTATGTAAAACAACCCCCTGGTTTTGAAAACCCCAAATACCCACATAAAGTCCTTAAACTTCATAAGGCTCTTTATGGACTCAAGCAGGCCCCTCAGGCATGGTATGACAGACTTAACTCTTTTCTGCTTGAGCGGGGGTATTTGATGGGATCTGTTGATAAAACCCTGTTCACTCTCAAGCATGGCAAAGATTTCATCCTAGTTCAGATTTATGTGGATGATATCATCTTTGGTGGCTCTTCTCATGCTTTGGTTGCCGAGTTTGAAGATGCCATGAGCAGGGAGTTCGAGATGTCCATGATGGGCGAACCCACTTTTTTCCTTAGTTTGCAAATCAAGCAAAGCAAACAATGTACTTTCGTCCACCTGACGAAGTACACCAAGGACCTGCTCAAGAAGTTCGACATGGCTGATGCGAAGCCACTCGCCACTCCAATGGCTACATCTGTAGCATTGGATCCTGACAAAGATGGAGAAGCCGTAGATCAGAAGGAGTTCCGAAGCATGATCGGCTCCCTCCTCTACTTGACTTGCTACGAGGTCAGACATACACTTCGCAGTGTGTCTGTGCGCTCGTTTTCAGGCTTCACCACGAGCTTCGCACCGCCAAGCGGTCAAGCGCATTCTCAGGTATCTCAAACATACCTTAGAATTCGGCATTTGGTATTTGGCGTCTTCCTCTTTGTGTCTTCGAGGTTATTCCGATGTGGATTTTGTTGGGTGTAGGATTGATAGGAAGAGTACCTCTGGTACTTGTCATTTTCTGGGTACATCACTGGTTTGCTAGTCTTCCTGCAAACAATCTAGTGTTGCACAATCGATGGCCGAGGCCAAATATGTTGCTGCAGCTAGCTGTTGCTCTGAGATTTTGTGGATGGTTTCCACTTTGCGGGATTTCGGGTTAGATTATAAGAGTGTTCCACTTTTCTGTGATAACACTAGTGCTATTTGTATTGCAAACAACCTGGTTCAGCACTCCAGAACCAAACACATTGATGTGCGATATCATTTTCTCAGAGATCATAATGAGAAGGGTGATATTGAACTTCAATATGTTGATACCCAACACCAGCTAGCCGATATTTTCACAAAACCCCTCGATGCTTCTCGTTTTGCCTACTTGCGTGGAGAACTTGGTGTTTGTCACCCTTACGGCATTTTGTGAGGGGGAACAGATTTTAATTGTCTTGCATATGCTCATCATGTGTGAAATTGCATTTACATCTTTTGCACTTATATGCCTGATTATAATTCATGTAATCATGTCAGCTCAGCTCTCTTTTAATATATCTGAAACATTATGTGCATGATTTTTCTTTCCAAAATCAAATCATGCTCACTGCTTAGTCTTAAATCTAGCATGTTTAGGCCATACTGCTTTAGCTATCTTTTATCTGCTTGATAGCTAGACACCTTTTCTCTGGATGCTAAACATCGCAACTTGAAAAATTGTTCTACATACTCATGGATATTCATCAAATGCTAAACAACTTGTTCACTTAATCAAAATTCCAAAAATCCATGATTTGCATGCTTCAAAGCAAAAAGATCCAGGTGGGTTTGTTTGTCGCACTACTCTATTCTAGACTGCTTACCATTGCACTTTGGTCTGAACTGGGATAGTGTAGTGTATGCCAAAATCACCGCCTTAAGCTTCCGATGGCTTTCATGCCTAGGCTTGGCTTGATTGGAAAGTATAAGGTAGACAAACAAATAACCCCTGGCATTATGAAAAGAACAACAAATTAATTGATCATCAAGTTTGCTTTCAATGCTCCACTTGAACTGGACTTGTCTGTCTAGAGTAGAAATTGACTAGCTTTGCGCAGTCCCTGCTTTTACTTGTCTAGTTACCTTGATTGAGTGGTGATGCTTTTATTTCAAAATGATAAAATCACATGTTGTCATCATGTTTTTTAGAGAATGTTAAATTGAGCTAAGCACATGATTATTGGTATTAAAGTTGGCATATTTTTGCTTTATATGTCCTTGCAATTCTACTCGTTTCGAAACTTTGCATCTTTCGAGTGCTCCTTGATGCTTGCATTGCCAAAGGGGGAGAAATTGTTGAGTTCTCTGCAGCAAAAAGGGGGAAAATTAACTCAGGGGGAGTTTTTATCTTGCAAAGGGAAGTTTTGCCAAAGGGGCTTTTACTCTGTTGAAAAAGGGGGAGGAAAATTCTTTTGTCAAGTGACATGATCTGGCTCAGTTTCTGAGTTTTTATGGTCACTTGTGTGCTGAAATTTTTCAAATTTTCTTGAACTTGAAATTGGTTGTCAATGCACTCATCAAGGGGGAGATTGAGAAACCAAGGGTTGGTTTCGAAGTCTGTAATGAGTGATTGACAGATTTTACCCTCTGATTCGAAGGGGTCCCTCCGAAGGGGTTCGGAGGTTGTTTCACCGAAGGGTTCGGTGGGTCTGGTTGCTGCAGCTGTTGCAGCAGAATGTGCCTGTCAGAGGGGTCTGATAGTACACGATGATTGGGTTGTACCGAAGGGTTCGGTATTTTGGGAGGTACACCGGAGTGTGTATCGGAGGTTGCTTACCCAGAGAGGTCTCCGGGGTACTGGAAATACTTGTCTGTCTGTCCTATGGTGCGCAGGGGACTTCGAAGGCAACAGACGGTTCTTAGCAGGTGAACCTGGGTCAAGCGGGAGGCTTGATGCCAGGGGAGCATGGAGCTCCGTCTCGAAGGCTGCGAAGGGGTCGAGGTCGGACCTCAGGTCGAGGTGCGCCAGGAGAAGGCAGTAAGTGCAGAGTGTGGCTCCGAGTGAAGGTACCCCGAGACGAAGTCCTCGGAGGCGAGGCACTTCGAAGGGTACTCCGAATGGAGTGACTTCAAAGTATGGTGGACTAAGTCCTCAGCAATGAGGCAAGGTGTTCGAAGTGTGCTCTAGAGGGAGACACTCGAAGGTATACCCGACGAAGGTCTCAGAAGTCGAGGTGCATCGAAGGCATGATCCAAGTGAGGATCGTCGAGGAGTGTGCTCGGGGAAGAGACACTGCGACGAAGTGCTCATGGAATGCTTCATGCGGAGGCCTTGACGAAGGAGGGACTTCGAAGGGTGGTACTCCGAAGGAGGGGCTTCGGAGTGAGGCTGGCTCCGGAGTGAAGCAGGCTTCGGAGTGAAGCAGGCTTCGGAGTGAAGCTGGCTTCGGAGTGAAGCTGACTAGCTGACTTCGGAGTGAGGCTGGCTTTAGAGTGAGGCTGACTTGAGGTACTTCGGCCTTGCATGGCCTCGGTACATGGACTGACGGAGTTCGAGCTGGGAGAAGTTGTGAAGTCATGGTGGTCCACTCCGAAGGTGTTGGTGCGAAGGCCCAAGGGCTTTGATGGCTTCGGCTCAAAACCGTCACTGTATCGAAGGCTGACTTCGGTGAAGTGAAGGCCATCAGGCTCAAGGCTTCTCACTGAAGCTATTGCACCCCTCGCGTGCGAAGGGGGGCTTCAGAAGGGTCCAAAACTGCAAAGGCTAACAGCGTCTGCTCTGCAAAAGCTGGTGCTGTCTCCTCTGCGAAGCTGACAAAAGAAGCCTCCAAATAAAGTAGACTACCAGTTGTACCCCCTGTTCTGATGAGACAAAACAGTGTAAACCCTAGGGGTAAAGTAGTCTATTCACAGGGTTGAATAGTGCCTATAAATAGTGGAGGCTGGCTAGGTCACATCAACACTTTGAGCAGCCATTGTAGAACTCCTGTAATTGGAAGAAACATGTTTACTGTAAGTGGCATGATTCGCATTCTCATTCTACTAATGATTACAATGTTTTTCGTCGATAGGTTCAATTGGCCATAGAGGAAGGATGATTGAAGTTGGACAATAATCCCAAAATGAAGCTCGACCAAGACCCCTTCCCCGTGAATACCATAGACCTCGATAGGAAGAAGGTGCTGATTCAGCCCGAGTAGGTCGAGTCGGCCAAGGGGAATGTGGTCGTAATTGGAGAGCCTCACGCACAAATGTTTGTGCCGAAGAATCCTGAGGTAGGGTTTGAAAGGTGAACACCAATGCGACGTCTTCGGCTAAATCGTACCAGAATCCTAAGGTGACATCTGAGATGTTGCTTCAAAACCACAAGAAGAGGGCCGAGAAGGCGAACACTCGGCCAGGACCTCTAGCGAGGCCGAAAACTCCGTAGAGGAATGAGTTCGGTCCACGGTGGGCAAGACCACTAGAGCCACCATGCCTCCACCTCCGTACCAGTTCCCGACGGTGTAGTGGGCCCCATGTTACTTTCTGCCCGTTGGTTACCCATTCCCTTACTTCTTCACGGGTGCTCCATTTATGCCACCTAAGGTCCATAACATGTAAGGACAGATGAGCACAGTGGGGGCGACATCTTTAGTCGGCTGTCTATCGCACCACAGGGATGACCGGACCGGAGTTCTGAGACCATCGTCGTCAAGGTGGGTTCCCAGGATGTCCCAATCCTCGAGGGGACCCCACCAGAGTAGAATGGAGGCGAGCCGTAGAAGAAAGTCGAGGAGGGATCTACCGATCTAACCATAGCCTTAGGGCCGGTAAGACCACCTTCACCACCTCGGCCTGACCAGCCTACTATGGTTGGTCCGACCACCCGTTTTCGGTCACTAGGCAATGGCCGGACAAAATGACCCACCATGATCGATCCGACCGACAAGGCCTGGTCAGACTGGCCTAGTAAGGCTGGTCCGACCTATAGCATATAGGAAGGTACCTCCACTAAACGCAAATTGTCGAGGCCGCTTCGGTTATTTCCTATTCGGCCAAAAATTCCAGGAGCAAGTTCATGGCGCCCGGCACAAAACCACAACCTTTATGGGCACCTCTAGGCATGACCAAGTCCTAGAAGAGGCATCTACAGTGTCTTCGAGCCCAATATATGAGAGAGAAGAAGGTCGAGGATGAGCGGGACAATCTTCAAGGAGATTCATCCCCGACCAGTACCCAAGCAGGTATGGAAGCCCAAGCCGGTTGCGGTGGACAATTCGGCTCCCACTCCAAGTGATGACGATGATGACATGTTGGACGACAACTACACTCCCGTCTTGTAGGGACCACTCCCTCAACCGATGGCTGTGAATGTGGTAATGCTTCCCGCTAAGTTTGTACCGCTAGGAGATGAGGTCGAGGTCGCTCAACTAAACCTCAACCCGTGAGAAGCTATTTTGAGAAGTATCCAGGATGCTCGTAGACGGAGGCGCCACCGTCAACCTGATATCATACTCTCTTTTGAAGAAGCTCGGTAAGGATGAGGAGGACTTGATAAAGACCAACTTTACGCTGAACAGCTTCAACAGCGAGATCTCCGAGGCCAAGGGCGTACTTTCTCTAGAGCTTACGGTGGGCAACAAGACATTGCCTACGGCGTTCTTCATAGTAGATGTGCAAGTAACTACAGTGTGCTACTTGGGCGTGATTGGATTCACGCAAATTGTTGTATTCCTTCTACTTTGCACCAATGTTTGGTTCAGTGGGATGGAGACGATGTGGAGGTTGTGCCAACTGACACTTCGACCCAAGTTGCTTTGGCCGATGTGTCCATAGATACCATCCATGATAAGGTAGAATGTTTGTCAGGTAGAGACCTCTCGTATTATGATTTTGTCAGCGTGTCTGAGGGGAGGTTTGTGTAGCTCGGCTATCTCTAAACTAGTTGTCATGTCAGGTAGAAACAATCTTGATTGGCTAAAGTATCGTGTAGAGCAATATCAGTCTTCCAAAGATGATATCTCTAAAGCCATTGAAGATTTTAGCGAGGTAGAGAAGTTAGGTCAAGGTTTCGCGTCGGTCGACCCTTTAGAAGAAGTAGACATAGGAGATTGTAGTATTCCGAGGTTGACTTTTGTAAATCAGAATTTATCGGCTTGTGATAAGGTCGAGGTAATAAAGTTACTTCGGTCATATATCAATTGCTTTGCATGGGAGTATAGCGAGATGCCCAAACTTAGCCGCGATCTCATAGAGCATCAGATGCCTATTAAACTAGGGTTTAGGCCTTATAAACAGCCTCCTCATTGCTTTAATTTGGTCGTGTATGACCGAGTTAAAGAAGAGATAGAGTGATTACTTAAGGCTGAGTTTATTAGGCCATGTAGATATGCTTAATGGATTGCTAACATTGTGCCTCTTGAAAAGAAAGGGAGTGGCAAGATTCGTGCGTGTATTGATTTCAGGGACTTGAACAAGGCCACTCCGAAGGATGAGTATCCCATGCCGATAGCCGACATGTTGATCAACGATGCTTCAGGATATAAGGTACTAAGTTTTCTTAATGGTAATGTTGGTTACAATCAAATTTTTATGGCTGAAGAGGATGTTTACAAAATGGCCTTTAGATGTCCTAGTTTTGTCCGCTTGTTTGAGGGGTTTGTGATGAATTTTGGTTTAAAGAAGGGAAAATTACTCACATGCCATTATAATTTTCAAAAATTGCCTATATGCCACTGTCAGTGACTGTGGTGGCCCCCATCTGTCAGTGACAGACCGATGGCATATTGGCAAACCGTGAAAATTGTAATGGCACAGAAAAAATTAACCCTTTAAAGAATGCTAGTGCTACATATCAACGTGCTATGAACTTCATCTCTCATGACTTACTAGGAGTTATGCTAAGGACTATATAGATGATGTTGGAATTTGTTTAATAATATTTTTTTTAAAAAAATCAATTCTAGTATCCCATTTTGAAATATTACAAATCTAGCCCCCGTCAGTGCTACAACTACCGAACGTGGCCACGTGGCGCCACGTTCGGCAATTGGGGTGCCAAACGTGCCACGTCGGCCATGTTCGGTCGTTGCAGCACCGAACGTGGTCGCCACTTAGGCGCGCAATGGCTAGCCGCGTCGAACGTGGCCACGTCACCCATGTTCGGCGGTACAAGGGCCGAACGTGGGTGACGTGGCCACATTCATCCCGGCTAGCCGTTGTGCACTGACGTGGCACTAGCCATTGGCCACGTTCGGCGCTGTAACAACTGAACATGGCCGATGTGGCATGTTCGGCACCCAACTTCTGAACGTGGGGTGCCCGGTGGGGGCTATAAAAAGGGGGTCGAAGGCCCCCTCTCCACTACCCCACCATACATCCCTCTCCCTGCCTTTGTTGCGGGTGTTGGCTCCCACTGAGATAAGTTTTTTCTTTTTTTGTTCAGTTTTAATTTTTATTTTAGTAGTAGTTTAATAGTAGTTTAGTATTAATTTAGGAGTAGTTTAGGAATAATTTAGCGGTAATTTAGGAGTAGTTTAGGTGTAATTTAGATGTAATTTAGGAGTATTTTAGTAGTATTTAAGAGTAGTTTAGGAGTAGTTAGTTCTAATGTTATTTGACATATGCTTTAGGATTATTTTAGAGATAATATAGGATTATTTTAGAGATAATATAGGATTATTTTTAGAGATAATATAGGATTATTTTAGAGTTAATTTAGAGATAATTTAGGGTTGTTGTGTATTTAATGTAGGTTTACATTTGTTTGACATATGCGCACGTACTAATTTAGTTGACATGTTAACTAAACAATTTTTTTTATTGTTTGTAGCATTGTTCTGCTTGTTTAGTAAGTGTGCTGAGATTGCATCCGCTTAAGTCTTCGTTCAGTTCCAAGTATTTTCTTCTACATATACTTAATTTAGTACTATTTTCAGAAATAATTGTGTAGTATTTTAGATGTACATTAGTAGTATTTTAGAACTTAATAGTATATTTATAATAGTTTAGCTGAAATTTGATTAGACTTTGTGCATATGCTTGTACTATTTAAACCACTATAATAAGTAATGTACCTAAAATTTACATATGTTTGATAAATATTGTGTCGTAATTAGTATCGTAATAAGGAAAGTTTGGTGATGTGTACAATTCGGTCAATATTGTGGTGTGAATTTAATGTTTTCGAGCATTATGGATAGAACATATTTTAGGATTTACTATGGAGATGGTAAGTAGTTATGGGTCCAAACGTTGCTGATCTCAGTATTTTTCAATTTACTGAGAATAGTTTAAGTTGGGTGGAGGAGCGTGAAATTTCCAACATTAAGAAGTGGATGTATGGGATTTTTCGGTTAGATATGGAACAGTGGGATTTGCAACTGTATGCCCGGTGCAGCCGTGTGGCCCAAGGGGTATTTTGGGAGATTGCTCCTATTACCTCGAGTAACATGTGGAGGGGCTATATTAAAAGAGCGTTATAAATAAGTTGGGAACAAGTTTTGCTAGTCTACTTCACTCCTCGTGTCATTCCAAATGTAGAGCTGGAACCATATCACATTGTTCAGTCAGGCGTACAATTAGAGATCGGTGGCAGTAGCCAAGACCATGACGATATATCCGAGACAGATGTAGTAGCCGAAGGTAATGCTGATGAAGGGTTGTTAATAGAAGACATAGGTGAGGTCCTTGAGAGAGAGGATGAAGCTTTGGAGGAAGCTATTGAGAATGGTGCGGACATGAACTCTGATGAAGAAGGCAATGAAGAGAACAATGATGATGAAGAGTCAAACATTCTGATTCCCAACGAGTGGCAAACAAAAGATTTTGATGGTCTTTCTAATAGTGATGAGCGTCAGACTCGTTGGGAGTATGCACAAAATGAGGTGCATATGGGTGTTGTGTACCCTACTAAGGATGCAGTGCAAGATGTCGTGAAAGCATGGTCGTTGTCATTGCGACGGTCATTTTACGTTACGAAGTCAAACACTACTACCTATGACATAGTGTGCCAGAATCAGGACTGTTTATGGAGAGTTCATGCACACAAACCCAAGTGGGGAATTCATTAGGTCTGCTCAATTGTGGTCCAACATAAATGCTTAGTTGATACAGTTGTGACTAGGCATAGGAATTTAAGTGCAAGTTACATTGTCGGGGTTATGTACTCAGAGATCGTTGAGAATGTGAGATATGAGCCTTCGGCCTTAATACTTGCAATAGAGAGAAGATTTCAGTATACCATCAACTATGCAAAGGCATAGATGGCTAAACAGAAAGCATTGGAGATGAGGTTTTGTACATTTGAGGACTTGTACCATAACTTACCTTTCTGTTTGGATACGGTGCAGACGCGCAACCCTGGCACGTACTACACCTATCAGGAGAAGGATGCAACATTCCTAGAAGGTGTGAAGATTCTTCACCGAGTATTCTTTGCACTCGGTGCTTGCATCCGGGCATTCCAGTATTGCCATTCTATCCTTTGTGTTGATGGAACATTTCTGACTAGGAAGTATAGGGGTTAGATACTGACAGCAATTGGTGTCGACAGCAACAACCAGGTTGTCCTAGTTTCCTTTTCTTTCGTGGAAAGTGAGAACTACGAAAGTTGGTTGTGGTTCTTATGATAGTTGCACATTGCAGTAGTTCAAGATAGACCCAATGTTTGTGTATTGCATGACCAACATGTTGGGCTTCTAAAGGCAGTCGAATATATCAAGAATGATCTAGATGAGCCTTATCCTTGGACGGACATACAATCTCGGTGGTGTATGTGCCATTTAGGTGCAAATTTCTACCATCACTTCGATAAAAACAAAGAATTGACTAATCTATTCAAGAGACTTTGTGCGCAAAACCAAGAGAGAAAGTTCAAGACATTGTGGACTAAACTTGATGAGTTGACTGGCAAATACAAGCTTGACAAGGCCTCAGAACCAGAGCCAAACCTGCTATGTGCACTACCCATGGATGATCAGTAGATGATACATCGATAGAGGAGGACAAAAGTTCGCTGCTTCTCTGATTGGATTAAATTTGAGGATAAAGAGAAGTGGTCCCTACTACATGACACTCACGGCGCGAGGTTTGGCATCATGAAAACTAACCTTGCAGAGTTTTACAATTGGGTGATGAGGGGAATGTGATGCTTGCCTTTGGTTGGTATTGTGCAGGGCATAATCCATGGAACCACCCAGAATTTCGTCGATCGTCATACTATTGTGTCGGTCGTTCATAGGGATGAGCACCTTCTATATTGCAGAAAGATTGAAGAGTACCTAATCGAGAAAAGTAAGAAGGAAATGCAACATCGCGCCAATTAAACAAGTTCCCGACAACTCCGATTCGAGGTAACATGTTGGGACAAAGGGAGACGAGGGACAAACAAGGATATTATTATTCATGAGTGCATAATTATGGACACTTGTTGGTGCAGCTGCAACAAACCATCGTTGTACCACATGCCATGCAATCATGTAATGGCGGCATGCGCTACATTTCAGCAAAGAGAACGTCCTTCAGACTTGGAGCAGCGAAGTATGTAGTTATGGAGTTGTCAGCTCATTCATGACACCGCCACCAGTCCAGGAACGACGTTGGGTTCCTGATTTTGAGCGTGTGAACTCTAAGGTTGGACAAAGAAAGAAACGACGCATCTGAAACGATATGGATGAATCAGAAGGAGGCCGACGGAAGAAAAAGTGTACTTTCTGTAATACGGTAGGGCATACGTACAAGAATTGCACACAAGCCAGCACAAGCAGAACAGGTGCAACATGATGCTTCTATTGCAACACGACTCAAATTGTGTATAATAACAAAGCATGTAATGTATAGTTGTAATGTCACATTGTTCTATCGTCATATGTTTTTAAGCCTACTAACACATAGTTTCTGATTTTGTAGATGGCGGGTAACGATGCTTGGCCGTATGAGCTTCTCTCTCCCATAGTGGATGCCCACCATAGGGCATGAGTACTGACATCCCCTGGTGACGATGATGATCTTACTCCTTTTCGTATCCGAGTACCGATGCATTGCTGGACCATTCATCCCCGATGTGTTGGCAGGTCAGTTAATTGTGCATAATGTTGTGTTTCAATGTTTGGTTTTTAACACTAAAGTAACAACTGGTTGCATATAGGTTGCGAGCTGCCGGTTTACTCCCTCTAGCGCGGTTGGTCGACCAAGACAACAAGTTTCCATTCGACAGAGCTCTTATCTCTGTGTGGGTCGATAGGTGGAGACCAGAGACACATACGTTTCACATGCCGTGTGGAGAGGTCACCATCACGCTAGAGGATGTATCCATGTTTCTAGGGCTTTCCATTGATGGGAACACTAGTGGTTGGACTTGATGTTGGCCCTACCTGGCGGGAAGACATGCTTGCACGCTTCGCGGGTGTACACCCAATATTGCCTCAAGGAAAAATGTTGTAGGACTTCAATTCGGCACACGGGCCGACGCAGAGTTGGTTGCATCAATACCAGGTACGTTATTGCACTAAGTTACAACAAGTAAGAACTACTTTAATTTTTGTATAGGTCAATTGCTAATGTTTCCACTTTCGTAGGCGGAGGACCTTGCAGCTGATGCTGATGACTACTCAGTTAGCCATCATCTCGAGGCCTACATTCTATTTCTTTTTGGTTGGGTCATGTTCACGAACACTCATCATGACACCATGGACAGACACCTTGTGGCCTTTGCTCGAGCCAATGCCGATGAACCAGATGATGATGTCCCGCAATACTTCTGGGGCTCAGCTATGCTTTGTGCCACATATCGAGGTTTATGTGATGGGTGTTGATGACAAACTACACACAGATCAGTCGTAGGATGTTCGTTATTGATACAACTTTGGTCCTACAAGAGGACATGTTTTGGTCGGCCTCAGTTTGACCTTTCACCACACATTATGGTCGGACACAATGATGACATCGATCGTCCTACTATGGGATCCCTTTGGTGCCGTGGGCCGGTGAGTCTCCATGGTCCTTCGCAATGTATTACTTTTTATATTACTTATGTACTAACATATCTTCTTCTGTAGTACACTTGGGCACACGGGCAGACCCACCTGTCATACCTGGACTACACCGTGCAGATGGACCACCTTCGTGTAAAGGACTTTCGGTGGACCCTGTTCACAACGCAGGACATCCAATGACGGGCGTCTCATGGCCTCTCTTCGTTGTGCTGGTAGGACGTGGCGTTGTGGAGTACACAGAAGAGTCTGGTGCATAATGTCATGGTCGAGCCATATTGCGTACATCGTGTGTGCCGGCAATTCGGGAAAGCACAACACTTTCCGCTTCCTCTCAAGGTCGTTGTGCCTACAGACTTACACAAGTGGACCCCGTACTACAAACTCATCTTGCAATGCTATTTTTAATTACTCACAAATTGTTTTATGCAGCATGAAGCATGGTGGGACACGTCGTGCCAGTTCATGGTTTGCATTACTACAGCCATAGATGGAGGCGTGGGTCAATGTAGCTGATGACGTGCATGATGAGGAGGACGAGTACGATCCTACGACATACCATGACTATTATGGTGGTACTCCGTTCGAACTAGGGTGCGTCTTGTCACACCAGCGGACAATGAGGATCGACCAGCTCCTACTGTCCGTCAAAGACATCCTACTTTTTTTATGATTGTTCATTGTGTGTGCAGGTAGATAGTACCTAGGGTGTATGAAATGACCTCAGCAGCATGGTTGGAAGGTGGGAGGCGTCCACCGAAGTTGTGCACGACCCGCTTGACTTCGTGACATTACGTCGCAGTATTGACACGCTCGACCGAACTCTTGCCCTGACATCACCACGACCACCACCTCCAGCAGTAGGCGGTCAGCCGCCTCCTGCTGTAGCTCAGCCACCTCATGTTGGTGGCCCTCCGATGGTGCCACCTTGTTGGTATCTGTCGGCCCCACAATACTATTATGGCACAGATCCGTCAGGCGCAGGTCCATCACGCGCAGGTCCATCAAGCGCAGGTCCATCGGGTTATGGAGCATACCAGTCGCCCCCAGTACAACTACGGTGCATATACGACACCATGTGAGTATTGTGCTCTGCAACACATGAGTTCGTTATAATTTATCTTTGAACTAATCACATTTTTGTATAGCGTCATATCCGTATCACAACCTGTCTGGATCTCTCAGCTCACCTGACGGCATACAGTAGTCACCTGGTTTCGATGGTTGGGCTACTGGCTTCGACACTCAGGTGTTTGGGTCTTCGCAACTTCAAGGAGCACCACTGCCTACTCAGACTACTCAGCCGCAGGAGCACCTACCCACTAGGCCGACTAGGCAGCGTCGAGCACCAGATAGGCTTATATTGTCGGCGAGGCCACCGAGACAGACTCGTGGTAGCAGTAACCAGGACTAGGGTGCATGGATCACCAGATAGGACTCGAACATTTTGTACTAAATCTCAATATTTCATCATTACTCGTTCATTTTATTATGATTCTGCTTGTATGCACGTATTCATTATGACGTTCTATATTTCACCATGACTCGTTTCATTTTATTATGATTCTGCTTGTATGCATGTATTCGTTATGACATTCTATATTTCACCATGACTCATTACGACATATTACTATTTTAATTAACACTATGAAATTGTGATTATGTGATAAAATGTTCTCCTAGATGGCTTCCTCCATGATTTCAACTCATCATAGGGGGACAGAACATCCGATCGGAGTACCATTGTGGCTTAAACATCCAAAGGGTCACTACAGGGAACAATGTCAAGTAATGATTGTGACGTCAGGACAAGATGCTGGTAGACGATATTTCATATGTCCTGGCATCGATGATGACTTCGTGGTAAGAACATAAACATGGTAAGTGATGACAACAATTGTACATGTTTAATTTCATATGATGTTATAATGAAATAGTGATCTTACTACTTATTGTGCCAGCAAAATGTTAGGAGATGCTCATTCCATCGGTGGATAGATGTCACGCAACCTACATACGAGGATGATTTCATCACAGAGGCGGAAAGTCACTCTGAGTACGAAACGAGAAGGCTTGAAGCTGATGATAGAGCGAGGAGTGCGAGATGGAGTGAAGAAGACAGACAACTACGAGAATACAACAAGCAGAAACAACTTAGGTACAGGGAGCAATGAAGACGGGCTAGGCGAGAGAGAGAACAGAGAAATCGATAGGACAAAAGTTGTACTATCTAACTGTGTTAGACGATTTGTATGGATCTACGGTGTTTCCTGAGAAACCATGTTGAAGAATATGATTTTGATACTTCAGATGTGATGAGTGATTGTCAACGGAAGGTAAAGGAAGAGAAATGAAAACCTGCCGTGTCTAAGGCACGTGTGACTCAGGTACACGGGCAGCGAGCGACGGCCGGGCGGAGGAGCCGCGGAGTCGGGCTGGCCCAATCCGGGTACATGGGCTAGGAGCGGCAGAGGATCCACTGGTATATTGACTGGTTTTGACTCAGGTACATGGTCGGCGAGCGATTGCCGGGCTGAGGAAGCTGCGGGGTTAGGTCAGCCCAATCCGGGTACCCGGTGCGAAGACAGTGGACGCTTTGTCAGTTTCGGCGCAAAACTGACAACCTATGATTATTGTCTTTTTAGGATATTAATATTTAGTTTTTAAGTCCAGAATATTTTTATTCGAGTCAGTTGATTTTTCTAAGAATATTTTAGTAATTTTCGGAATTTATTTTAGAGTCAGTGTTAATTTACCCTAGGGGTAAATTAGTCTTTTCATGTATTAGGAGTCGCCTATAAATAGGCCCCTATCCCCTTGGGGATAGATGACTGTTTTTTTATCAGATCAATCTACAGTCCATCTTTTTGTTCGACCTTCGTGTTCCACCGAAAATTTTCTCCTTCTCCTTCGAAAATTACTTCACCGGCGTTGCTGTTGTTTTCGCGTCAGATAAAATTCTTCGTTCCAAGCAAGCGGCGCATGCAGCAAGCTGCGACAGCAAGCAGCTGCATAGCGTTGCACTGTGGCATAGCCTGGCTAACATCACACAATCCCATGCATGGCAGTCGAGGCAATTTATTTGCCTTCAATCTTGAGCAGCAGGCGCACGACACCCACTGCCCGTGCATCGTGAAGACTCCAGGAGAAAAAAACTGTGCAAGCAAATTTTCTTTTCCGGGCCAAGTTTTTTTTCTTTCACACAGATATGAGTTTTGTTGATTCTTGCAGCAGCTACTGCATCTCCAGCGGCAGCGTACAAGCCAGGCGCGTACAAGCAAGCGCGGTGCATCGATGGAGAAGATGCAGGTTAGTTGTTTCTAATCCCCTATTTTTAGCTGGTCGAATTAAATCAATATTTATTTATTCTTAATTAGCAGAAAATTAGTTTAGTACTTTCGTAGTTAATCTTTATCTGCTAGATATTATTAGTACTCGCATTTTTATTTAAATATTTTTAATCTAATCATATAAAAAAATTATTCAATAAAAAAATTATTATTAGTCGCAGTAATATTTTTATTCTAGTTTTTACGTGCAATATTTTAGGTTATCTCTGAATTAATTTTTTGAATGATCATGTTTTATTCATTTGATTAGTATTTTATTTCTAGACTACAATATAAATATTTCGTGATCTATCTAGGTGTTTTTATTTACTGTAGTATTTTTTATTTAGTTTATCTTTAATATCATTTTAATTAGGTCACTCGTAATTTTTAGGATAGACAACTTTAATTCCTGCAATTTGCTTGGCTAATATTATTTGTCTGGTTTATTTTGTTTGGGTGTTGGGATTAGGATATAGTTTAGAAAGAAATTTTTAGGCGCCCATTCACCCCCTCTGGTCGCTACTTTCGGTCCTACATTTCCTTAAAATGTTCGAGAAAAAACATGTAGAATTGAAAATTTATGATTAAACTAGTACGACTCAAAGTGAAAATTACGTACTAATTAAAACAATACATCACTAACAACATATAAAGGAGTACACAACATAACAAAGTACAACACAAATTTAAAAATACAAACTACGCTACGTGACTATTGAGTGCACCGAGGGTATTTCCCCTTCCGTATGGCTTCCGGTCCAGCTGCATGTGTACGATGAGCCCTCTCACGCTTCCTCTCTCTCTTAACCTCGTGCTCCTCTTTTTCCTTGCGCTCTGCCTCATCCCTCCTAAGAAATTTTTCCTCGAGCTCCTCCTCCCGCTTGCATCTCATCTCAAATATCTCCCTGTTGAACGCATGGGTCCTCATAAGCGAGGCCCAATCGTCCGGATGCACCTCTTTTTCGATCCATTCGACAAAGTCACATAGCGGAGGTGGCGATGGTGGAGGAGTTACCTACACGCAAAAATATTAACAGAAACATTGTAAGCGATTCATTCTAGAAAAAAATAAAAAGATAGGAAAAATTATAATATTGGTTTGTTTGCACGTGGTCCACACTTTGGCCTTGGCTTTGGCTTTCCGGAGTCCACAAGTAGTTCGCACACTTCCAATACCTCATCTCGATGGTGAGGTCATCCTGGCTTCGCATGAATTTACATGTGTCTCCACAGAAACACATGGAGAGTTGGACACCTTCCGGCGAACGATGATGGGGATCGTAACCGGGAGTCGATATATCCTTCTTCACCATCTACGATTGTATGTCAACATAAATATATCTATTAAATCTTGAAGTGATTATACTACCTAATTACAAAATTAAATAAATAACAAAAACGCATAACTGACTTACCTTGAGGAAGCCCGAAAAAATGCACTGAGAAGAATAGGGGGTGTGTGGTGGTGTGGTGGAGAGGGGGCCTTCGGCCCCCTTTATAGCCCACACTGCCCCACGTTCGGCAGTGTAGGGATCAAACGTGCCACGTTGGCCACGTTCGGCCGTTGTAGCACCGAATGTGGCCAACGACTAGCGCCATGTCAGTGCGCAACAGCTAGCCGGGCCAAACGTGGCCACATCACCCACGTCGAACGTGGGTGACGTGGCCACGTTCGGTGCTGTAACGACCGAATGTGGCCGATGTGGCACGTTCGATATCCCAACTGCCGAACGTGGCTGGCCACGTTCGGTAGTTGCAGCACCGACGAGGGGCTAGATTTGTAATATTTCAAAACGGGTTGTCAGAATTGTTTTTTTAATATATTATTAAAAAATCGATGATGTTGTAGTCAAATCGGATACTATGAGTAGCCATTTAGCCGATTTGAGAGTGACTTTTTGTAGGACCTGATCAAAATAGGTTGGCCTTGCAGTCAAAGGTGCATTCTTTGCGATCAGAAAGATGAATCAGCTGCCCACATCCTTTTTAAGTACACTTTCACCAAAGAGGTATGTTAGTTTGTCTTTATCTGGTAAGTGCTCTTTCCCCAATCTACCCCTCTACCAAGGAGCTTCTTGGATGTTCATTGGTGTTCAATTTCCTCATTCCCTCCGCCCGTTATCACTTCCTCAATAGTGTCTTCATTTACATCATCTAGAACCCATAAAAAGAAAGAAATTGTTACATTTTTCTGAATGCCACCTCTACACCAAGCCAAGTGTTCTTGCACGATGTGTCTTCCTAGCAGCTCCCCTTTGCTACAGAGCTATCTCCCCCTTCCTAGGTTTTCTCTTTTTCCTATTGTTTGTTAGTTTTCTCTTTTGCCTTGAGCGTTGTTCGGTTGTCATGTCTAGCTAGGCAGTCTAGCTTAAGTGACAGTATTGTTGTTTCTCTATCTTTTTAATATATCTGCATATCTCTCTAATTGACAACTAATTAAGGAGGATGTGATCCCGCTTCGTTATGCTCATTCTTTGTTACTTCGGCGACATGTGAACGTGCATGGGTGAATTCTATAACTCGATTTAATTTATTTTCTTAAGCTGCTCTCAATGGCACCCACACTTCAGCATATTTCTACTTTAATGATGTGCAAAAGCTAATCATATATGTGCCGGTATTTGGATTGTTAATGAAGCATTTCATTTATGAGCAAACCAATCTTCTACAATGCCCGCGGTGAAATTTTAGATATGCATAAACCTGATACATATTATAAATTGTTTAACCTTTTTATATGTCAAACTTATTTATTTTGATTAATTTTATAGAAAAATATACCAACAAACATGGAAAAAATAATATGAAACTGAGAGAATATATTTATTAACCAGAAGTCCAGAATACTATTCCAAAGCACATGGATTTTTTTGGGTTCGAACGAATTATGAAGCGAGATGAAAAAATATAAAATTATGTTATTTTTTTGGAAACCTGAAGCCGCCCAAGCAGCCCGGAGCCGCTGCCACGTGTTCGGTCGAAACGTCCCCTCCTCTCCTCGCGCTCCATCCCTCCCGCCGATCCAACGGCGGGTAACCCATCCCGCACGAATCTCGACAACCAGGAACGCACCAAAAACAGCCAATTCAAACGGACGCGGGGAAACCACCTCCCCCTTCTCTGCCCTCTCTCTCTCTCCAAATTCCCCAATTCGAAGGGGGAGAATAGCGCGAGCTAATCCCGTCCTCGCCTCGATTTCTCCACATTGCGCCGCGGAATCGCCGCGCGGGAAGGTTGGTGGATGTTGAAATCCCCAGCTGCCTGCGGGCGAGGCGGGAATTTCCTGCTGGTGATGGTTCCTCTTGGCGTGATCCTCGCATGACAAGGCTGCGGAGCGTGAGGTCGAGCGTGGGGTTGGCGGCGGCGGAGGAGGAGAGCGCGCGGCGGCTGGCGCCGATGAAGCTTCTGGTGCGCGTGGTAGAGGCGCGGGGGCTCCCGGCGGTGCACGTCAACGGCTCCAGCGACCCCTTCGTGAAGCTGCAGCTGGGCAAGCGGCGGGCCAAGACGGCGGTGGCCAAGAAGAGCCTGAGCCCCGTATGGGACGAAGAGTTCAGCTTCCTCGTCGGTGATATCGCTGAGGAGCTCGTCGTGTCCGTGCTCAATGAGGACAAGTACTTCAGCAATGACATCCTGGGGAGGGTCAAGGTACCCCTTGCCGAGGTCATGGAGACCGATGACCTCTCGCTCGGTACCACCTGGTACCAGCTCCAGCCCAAGAGCAAGAAGTCTAAGAAAAAATCCCGCGGTATAACCTTCTGCTCAAATGCAATTGGCAGCTTGTCATTTGCGATCTTGTTAAATTTAATGTGTTGTTTGAGTATCTCATGATCTGCATGCAGTAAATGATCATCCGAATGTTAATTATTTGAATATCCATGCCCCTTGTCTGTTTGAACTTTACAGCAACTTCTGTTTTATCTTTAATATCCGCATCATTTTAATTCTAACGTCTTTGGTTTATTACACTTAGTTGTTGATTTTTCTTCAATTACAGGAGAAGTTTGCCTTCACATTTCTTTGTCTACAAGAACACATGTGTCGGATGAATCGCAGAATGCTCCACATCCCACTTCAGATGACGTAGCTTCCAGCTCGGACAGGTCAACTGAAATCAAAGATGCAGCTTTATCGACCACCAGTAGCTACATTGACCTATCAGCCTGTCCCAGTTTGGACCGAGCATCACAAAGCAGTTTCGAACGATTGGTGGATGGCATTGTGGACCAACCACAGAGTAGCAGCATGGAGCAAGCATTTGCTGAACCTGGAGCACCTGCTGACAGTGATGCAATGGCGAATCCATCTTCAGTGGTAGAGGTCCTCTCTCGGTATTTCTTTGGGAAACCTGTGGATGTTGCACCTTCGACTGTATCAGATGCGGAATCGGTCGATCAGTTCCAAGAGCCAAAAATGTGCTCTGAAAATCGTGAAAACCCTGAAAATGTCACGTCATCTGAAGCAAGCCTAGCGAGCTACTGAAAACTATGGAGTCCAAAGATCAAGGCTGTGAAATGCCAGGGAACCTGCCTGGGGGTGTACTAGTTGACGAATCTTATGTTGCTTCACCAGCTGAATTGAATTCCCTCTTGTTTTCGGCAAATTCAGATTTCTGGACAGCGGTATCTGAGCTTCAAGGAACAAGTGGGTTTCAGATTGAACCATGGAAGCTTGATAGTAATGAAAGTTGTTTGCAAAGAACATTGACTTACATCAAAGCTGCAAGTAAATTAGTTAAAGCAGTGAAAGCCACAGAAGAGCAGAAATACTTGAAGGCAGCTGGAAATTCTTTCGCTGTTTTTTCTGTTGTTAGCACTCCTGATGTTCCTTGCGGCAATTGTTTCAAGATAGAGATATTGTATTGTATAACACCAGGTCCCCCGTTATCATCTGAAGAACAAACAGCACATCTTACTGTAAGCTGGCGGGTGAACTTTGTTCAGAGCACTATGATGAGAGGAATGATTGAGAGTGGTGCAAAACAAGGAATGGCAGAAGGTTTTTCACAGTTTTCTGAGATCCTCTCCCAGAAGATTAAAGTAGCTGAGGCTGATGATGCTAATTCCAACAAAGAAAAGATCTTAGCTTCACTACATGCTCAGAAAGAATCAGGCTGGAGGATAATTGTCCGCTTCCTTGGCAATTTTACCTTCATTTTTTCAGTTATCGTAGCACTATATGTCATAGCACACCTTCACTTGTCCAAGCCCAATGCGATGCATGGACTTGAATATTTTGGCATTGACCTTCCAGATTCAATTGGAGAGGTTGTGGTTTGTGCTGTTTTGATCCTTCAGGGACAGAATATCTGCAATGTAACAAAGCGCTTCTTAAATGCATGGAAACAAAAAGGTACCTATCTCAGAATCACCCTTGTTTTCTACTCTGAAATTGGTACACTTGAATATATCTCTATTTGGCTTATTGGCTAGTGATATATTATCTGGATTGTATATGCTCTACTAGTACAATGTAAGAGTGAATGCACGTCTCTCAAAAGGAGATAGGGTGAATGGTCTTCTACTACACCCAATGAAAACTTCTGTTCTACAAATCTGTTTTTAATCTTTTTACTGCTACAGTGCTACTTGATTTTCTCCTCTGTAGTGCCATTTGAGATTATACAGTATTGATTTTTTTCTCTGTATTAGGTAGTGACCATGGGGTCAAAGCTCATGGTGATGGTTGGTTGCTGACTATTGCACTTATTGAGGGCACTGGTATAATAGCTACTGGTTCATCTGAATTATTTGATTTGTATGCCGTCTTTACCTGTAATGCAAAGAGGAAAACAAGCTCAGTAAAATTCCGAACATCAGATCCAAAATGGAATGGTTAATTTCTTTCCCTTCTTTTATGATCCTTTTTTTTCAATTGTGAAAAGTTAGAGAATCGCCTTCTCACAGCACGTACTTGCTTCATTTGTTGTCTGAACTTCTAGAGGTATTTGAATTTGATGCGATGGATGATCCTCCATCAAGGATAGATGTGGCTATTCATGATTCTAATGGGCCATTTGATGAAGCCCTCATTGGTCACACAGAAGTGAACTTTCTCAAAAACAATTTGTCAGATTTAACCGACGTATGGCTTCCTCTTGATGGAAAGTGTGATCAAGCAAGCAATCCTAAGATACACTTACGAATATTTTTAAATAACTCGAGAGGAACTGAAGTTGTTATGAACTACCTGGCAAAGATGGGGAAAGAAGTTGGGAAGAAGGTACGGAATTGACAGCTCTTTTGTCTGACGTTTTATCTGTCACTTATTTTATTTGTTCAGTTACGTAGAACAAAATGTGCAGATACATTTGCGGTCTGCTCAAACAAATGCAGCATTTCGAAAGCTCTTTGCGCTCCCCCCAGAAGAGTTTCTCATCGATGATTTTACCTGCCACCTAAAACGAAAGATGCCACTTCAGGTTGGATTTCCTGCTTTTTGCAAATTTTTCTTAAAGAACAAAATTTCCCAGTGGTTTCATATGTGCAGGGTGCTATTATTGGGTTTTCATATATAGCATATTATTGAGTTCGTTTGCATTTCATGCGTGCCAAACTTTTTTTACCATGGAGGATCTGTAATTTTCAGTGGCTCATGATTCATTTGAATTTTCCTTCATTTATACGTTTACTCATTTTGCTTTTAAAAGTTAAGAAAACTGAGATCCTTTATTTTACAGGGGCGCCTCTTCTTTTCTCCGAGAATTATTGGGTTTTATTCCAACATATTTGGTCACAAGACCAAGTTTTTCTTTCTGTGGGATGACGTTGATGATATCCAGGTTATCCCTCCCGCACTGTCAATTGGTAGCCCATCATTGATGATCATCCTTCGAAAAGGTAGAGGTTCAGAAGCAAAACATGGTGCCAAGGGGACAGATCATCATGGAAGATTCAAGTACCAGTTTCAGTCCTTTGTTTCATTCAATGATGCCCACAGGTATTTGTTTCTCTTGCTATAGTGCAACGCGACATCTAGCATAGACTGCATAATAATATGTTTTGTTGTTTAGATTTTGACTTTTGTAGCTCCAGATTAATCCGTTCACAAGCAGCATGGTCTGATGTATTGAGCCAGATTCTTTTCTGAATACCTAGCTATCAATAATTTTGGACTCCACACCTATGATTGTAGTAGGTCTGGAACATTATTTCAGATTAATGATGTCACCATAAACTTATGAACTAACAATCACATCTTTTAGTGTGACATTGAGGTCACCAAAAATACTAGACTGCTATCATAAATATTAAATTAAAGAATGATACTTAGACCAATAATAAAACATTGTTGTCATGTGACAACTGACAACAAATCAACAATGCCAGAATATTGGATCTGCTCCCCTGGGTTTTAGGGTGGCACCAGGCTCAGACCTAGCACATATGCTGTCTTTTCTTACACTTTTAGGGAGTCTGACAATAATTCATATTCTGTTTCTTTGCATATTCAACCTACAAATAAGAAAACTGAGTAATAGTTGATCCATATCAGCTACAGAATCAGTAATTAAGCTATTAATTTGGAATAATATTTTTGTTCCATTAGCACCACTTATCAAATTATTCTGTTGCTTTGCTAATGTATGTATCACATTGAGAAGCCTTTTCCTGACAGAATAATCATGGCGATTTGGAAAATGCGATCACTGAGTCCAGAACAGAAGGGGGACACGATCGAAAAAGAGTCTGATCTGAAAGAACTTCAGCTCGACGAAGGCGGATCCTTATTTACCCATGAAGATGTCAAAATGTCTGAAATATTCTCGTCGGTTCTTTCTGTTGACGTGAGTGTTTGCTTTTACCTTTGCAACCTCATGCTTGAACTTGACACGACGTGCTTGTGCAAAAACAATCTGTTTTGAGCTTCCCCATGAACAAATATTTGCATTTGTAGGTTGAGTCCCTGATGGAGATGTTTTCAGGAGGGCCCTTTGAACACAAATTGATGCAAAAGGCTGGTTGTATGGACTACACAGCAACAGAATGGGAACTTGTAAATCGAAATATACACCAGCGGCAAACCAGCTACAGGTTTGACAAATCCTTATCTCGATATGGAGGAGAAGCAACCACCACTCAGCAGAAGTATGATCTAGTGAACCAAGATGGATGGGTCATTGAAGAGGTAATGACCCTCCAAGGTGTTCTACTCGGGGACTACTTCAGTGTAAGATACTATTTCATGCATTTCTTAATCTGTTTTGTACTCCTGTCCCATAATATCACAACACAACTTAAGATTAGATTTGATATTTCACAGTACAATGAATTTGGTATTGTCTAAATTTGTTATACTATGAAATGTCAAATCTGATTTTAGGTTGCAATATTATGGAACGAATAATACATTTATTACTCTTTTCTGTAGTTTTTCTCACCACATTTGAATATCAATGTGTTAGAATAGATATTGATTGTATTACGTGCTAGAGTCCTTTTACACCTCTTGTCTCTATTTCTGTATTAGAGTAGGATTAGAACTCTTGCACTATACATGTAACCCTTTGGTTCAATCTAATCCATCGTGAATTACTTCCACCTTCACAATGAAACTCTGAAGCTCGGATCTAGCAATGTAACCCGAGTTAGATAGCATTAGCATTTGTTTTATTTTCACATTGTCTTCACAGAACTTGTCGTTGACAAATATCGCAAATGATTCCTAACTTGCAGCTCCAGCTAAAGTACAATATGGTGAACGTACCGTCAAAACCAAACACGTGCAGTGTGCAGATTTTGCTGGGGATTGCTTGGTTAAAGAGCACCAGGCAACAAAAGAAGATCACGAAGAATGTCATTTCCAATTCCTCGAATAGACTGAAGGAGCTCTTTGCTGAAGCAGAGAAGGATCTTACATCGAGAAAGGTAACCTTTTCGATGCAGAAACTGACCCATATAAAAGCAATTCTAGCCTGCCAGGTGCAAACCTATATGATGATGCATTACAGTTTTGTGTCACTACCATGTCAAATAATTATTACCCCAAAAGTAGGTTAGGTACTAAATAAATTAATCTGGTTCAAGTGTTGACTGTGGTGTTTCTTTCAATTGACAATATAAATCAATGATGTTTACTTTGTCTTGGGCAAGATCGATACTGATTTTTCTTTCTGCAACGGGTTTCAGGGGCAAGCCGACATCTGTACAACCTAACTGTAGATTGATTGTTCACTACAGCAACCAAAATGTGTTTGAAGAGTCCTGTAGATACGGGGGATTGGGGCGAACTGTGGCCGATTGCTTGGCTTCAGCTTTATCAACATTCTAGCTGGAGTTACTTACACAGATGGCGAAGCCTGAAGCCCTGGAAAATGTTACATCAATGTGAATAGATTGTTTCAAAAACACTTTTTTTTCTTTGTAAATTTATGGTGTGGTATTACTACCTTCGTAGGAAGTCAAACATATTTGTATATGCACAACTGACCTATATTACACAAAATGATATGTTAAAAGGAAGATAGTTTTTGACTCATACTGATTTTGCTCAGGGTCATTAGATGTGCTGCAGAACAGCAAAGATTTTTACTTGTTCAGAATACCAAACTCCTTCCCTGTATTCCCTCCAGCGCTGCTAAGCTGCTGTCTAATGGCCTAAATATTACTCCGCAGCATCTTATATTAACAGATTTTTCATTTTTCATTTGTTCAGTGTGGTTCTTATTAATCTCACATGAAATCTGTGAAATGTACTCACAGAACCGGAAGTCTGGCTGTAAGACTGTAGTTGGTCCTTGTTCTTTTTATATTTAGAATGTTGGTAACTCTCTGGAATCCTAATAGTAGCATCTCATGTACAGTACTGGATTGACTAACCACACAGTCTGCATGATTGAAGAAAATGATCTGTTGCCCATCCCCTCATATTCTGCCTTTTTACATGGACATGACTGATGGTTCCTGAAAGATACTTCATACTTAATCAGTTACCACCACAATTGAAGTGTGTGAAGTATTTTTTTTGGCACAAGGTGCTCATTTAAACCTATGGTTACTTTTTATGGCTGTTGAATTAGTTACATGGCAATAGTCAATGGCTCAATGTTTAAGGTTATTTAACCTTTCCATCTACCTGGTTCAAAGTCTTACAACTGGTTGACATCCATCTCCTCTTTTGATGTATCCTAGCGCTTCTAGCTATTTCCTCCCTCTCAAAATAAGTTTATTTTTTCATTTGGTTATAGGTCAAAAAATTTTGAGTTTGGACAAATTTATAGATAATAATAATAATCACGATGATACCAAATGAGATCATTAAATCTATTATGAATTTTTTTCATGGATTATTTGTTTGAAATGCACTACAAGAAAATAATAAAATTTCGTCGGCTATTTTAACTTCCATCGGCATTTCCGAAAGCCGGGGGAAGTTAATTAACTTTCGTCGGCCTAAAGGAGCCGAGCCGACGAAGTTAAATTAACTCTTCCGTCGGCTTTTGATCATGGCCGATGGAAATTAAAGGGGATTTTTCCCCGCCCGGTATATAACCTTTAACTTCCGTCGGCCAGAACTTCTGTCGGCTTTAATGCTGACCGACGAAAGTTATGAAGATATTCCCCCCCACGCATACAGGGAAACCTAATTCCTTGTACGCGTGCGCCCTCCCACCCCTACCACCGCCGCCCGAGAGCCTCCCGACCACTACCGCTCGCCGCCCCCACGCCCACACCCGCCGGCAGGCCGCCCCTGCGCCCGCCCGAGCGCCCCGTTGCCGTCCGCCGGCCTCCACTGCTCATCGCCTCCGTCACGTCCAAGTAATTTTTACCCCTCATCTATCTAATTTCCTCACTTGTGATCGAATTGTTTAATTTGCGAATTGTGAATTGATTTGTGAATTTTGACCCCTGCTAGCTTGTAATGAATTGTTTAATTTTTCAGAAAAAAATTTAAGGTCATGTGCAAATAACTTTGGAGTATGACTTTTGATATAGTATGTGTTGTTTATGAGAAATAAAGAAACTATGCGATGTTAATATGCAATATACATTGTGATGTTAAAAAATTTGTTCATGTATTAATACTATGCTTTTACATATGTTTCATATGCGATGTTCATTTTTTCATATGCAATATATGTTGTGATATTATATATATGCTATTAATTATATTCTTATATTAATTTGTAGTTTATTGATGATTTCATTAGGGTGGCTAGTATTATATATATATTCTTATATATCATTTTCGTATGCAATTTTTTATTTGACAACAACGTAAATAGTATAACGAAACCTATGTGTCACCCGTTTATGATCAACATGTCTCACACGTGTCATGCGTGTGAGATGTGTAGGTTCAGAATTGTCCCTTTTTGGACATCCTCAGAGTGGGCGACAGAGCGTGGTATTTATGATGAGTCATGAGTCCAAATGAGATTTTAGTGTCATAACCTTGTTGTTCTCCATTGCACCACTATCAGGCGCGCAATTGGAGAACAGCGGGGTTATGCTATAGAAATTTCGTTCTGACTCATGGCTCATCATAAATATCACGCTCTATCAGTCACTCTTGGGTGGGTTTAGGACATATCTTTTCCTATAAACATAGGGTCGTGGTATGTAAAAATGTCTAGTACTTATGATGCATTCTCGATTGAATAAATGTTTTTCCTCTAGAATGACTGAGGACGACCGACGGTGGATATATAGTGGTTGGAAAAAAAGTGGAGCTCACACGAAGGAGTGGATGATCAACGCTGAGAAATTTATTGACCGTGCATTCACTTTGACAAAAACAACTGGTGCGAGGTGCCCATGCATGAAATGTAGAAATTCTAGTTGGCAAGAAAAGAGAACGTTGTCACTGCACATTTGCAAGTATGGTTTCTTGCCAGATTATGAAGTTTGGGTGCACCATGGCGAGACATTTCGTGAAAAACCGATATTAGTAGTGGAAGAAGATGATAGCACGACTGACGATAGGATGGATGAGATGCTTGATGCTATACGACCAGAGTTTGAAACAAACCCTAAGGATCCTCCTACACTGAAGGTTCAAAAGTTTTTTGACATCCTTAGAGCTTCAGAAGAGTCGTTGCATGAGCACACCATAGTAAGCGTACTCGCTTTCGTGACCCGTCTTATGGTCATTAAGTCAAAGTTTGCATTCTCCAACAATTGTTATAAGGCGATCATGAACCTGATCAGCGATGTCCTTCCTATGAACCATAAAATGCTGAAAGACATGTACCAGTCAAAAATGCTTTCTACTTTTGGTATGGAGTATGAAAAGATTGATGTGTGCCAAGATAGCTGCATCCATTTCTGGAAAAACATAAGAATGAGATGTAGTGCTTAAAATGTGGTAAACTGAGGTTCGTAGAGGTCATAAATGAATACAATGAAAAGGCGATGACACAGGTTGCTCATAAGCAACTTTGTTACATGTCTCTTACACCTCGGGTGAAACGATTGTTTCTCTCAAAGAAAACCGCTAGGCATATGAGATGACATAAGGAAGGTGTACGTGAGAACAACCAAGTAATGGTGCATCCATCTGATTGTGAGGTATGGAAGGCTCTAGATAATTTTGATGCAGGTTTTGCTAGGGATGTGAGGAATGTTCGCATTGGGTTGGCAATAGATGGATTCACACCTTTCAATGTAACTACATCGTTGTACTCTTGTTGGCCTATCTTTGCTATTCCATACAACCTTCTGAGAAACCAAGTTGAAATGTGCTTTGGTTTCAAGTCTATGATGAGTGATTGACAAGTTCTCTCCTGGGTGAAGGGGTCCCTTTAAAGGGGTTTAGAGGTGTTTTATCGAAGGGTTCGGGGTTTACTGGCTGCAACTGTTGCAGCGGAATATGTCTGTCGGAGGGGTCTGACATAATACGATGAAAAGTTTGTACCAAAGGGCTCAGTACTTTGGGTGGTACACCGGAGTGTGTATCGGAGGTTGTTTACCGGAGAGGTCTCTGGGGTACTAGAAACAGTTGTTTGCTTGTCGGTGGTGTGCAGGTGACTTTAGAGGCGACAGACGGTTCGTAGTAGGTGAACCTAGGTCAAGCGGGAGGCTTGATGCCAGGTGAGCAGGGAGATCAGTCAGGGAGGCTGCGTGGAGTCGAGGTCGGTCCTCGGGTCAAAGTGCGCCAGGCGAAGGCAGAAAGTGCAGAGGGTGGCTCCGGCTGATGGTACCCCGAGGCAAAGTCCTCGGAGGCGAGGCACTTCGAAGGGTGACTACGGAGGAGTAACTTCGAAGGATGGCGGACAAAGTCCTCAGGAATGAAGCAGGGCTCTCAAGTGTGCTCCGGTCGGAGACACTTGGAAGGACACCTGACGAAGGTCTCAGAAGTCAAGGTGCATCGAAGGAATGATCCGGATAAGAGGTCTCAGAAGTCAAGGTGCATCGAAGGCATGATCCGGATAAGGGTCTTCGTGGAGTGTGCTCGTGGCTGAGACACTACGAAGGAGTGCTTATGGATATGCTTCATGCGGAGGCCATTGAATGAGGGACTTCGGAAGGTGGTGAAGATACTTCGAAGGTGGGGCTTCAGAGTGTGGATGACTTGATGTACTTCAGTCATGCATGGCTTCGGTACACAGACTGATGGAGTTTGAGCTAGGAGTAGCTGCGAAGCCGTGGTGGTCCACTCCGGAGGTGATGGTGTGAAGACTCAAGGGCTTTGATGGCTTCGGCTCAAAACCGTCATTGTATTGAAGACTGACTTCGGTGAAGCGAAGGCCTTCGGGTTCGAAGCATGTCACCGAAGCCTCTGCACACTTCGTGTGCGAAGGGGGCTCCAAAAGATTCCACTTTGCAAAAGTTGATCGTATTTGCTCTACAAAAGCGATACAATCTCTTCTGTGAAGCTGACAAAAGGAGCTTCCAATAAAGTAGATTACCATCTGTACACCCGTGTCTGCTAGAGACAAAAATAGTGTAAACCCTAGGGGTAAAGTAGTCTATTCGCATTACTAAGTTGTGGCTATAAATAGTAAGGCAGGCTAGGTCTAGGCAACACTTTGAGAAACCATTTTCAGAACTCCTAGAGCCAACCGCCATTCTCATGTATTCAGTTCTGTGAGTGTTTTGTGTTCCCTGTTTATGCAATGAAATTTCAATTTTCGCTTTGATTCACTTTGCATGAACTTGTATCTGTTTTCGTTGCACTGTATGAGTTGAGTTCTCTGTCTTTCATTTCGTTTCTTGTAAACCCGAGATCCTTTATCTATGTTATTTCATACGAAGTGTCGTGTCACTCATACATGTAATTTCTGTGAGTTTGGTGCATGATTCGTTCTGTGTAAATCGGAGGCTAGACCTCACTGTTTACTAACGAAGCACCCTGTGAAGTTTGGCTCGAAGCCCATTTTCTCCTTTAGACGAAGCCCTCATTGCTATCAATTCTATCTATTCTCAGCACTCCGAAGTACGAAACCTAGTACCAGTTACTAGTGCAGAGTATTTATTCGGAGCCCATAGAGTGAAATGAACTGGTGCGAAGTACAGTAGTGTGAAGCCTGCTTGAAGGCACCTCGTGTGCAGAGCCTACACTACCTTTGCAGAGTACAGTGCGTTTACGAGTTTCTGAGTGTGAGCGAAGTGTTTTGAACTTCGAACTTTTACCCTATACGAAGCCTATGTTCGGAGTGTGTTCGATAACTCCGAACTAGACACTTCGAAGGGTGTGTTCGAAGCATGTTCAGCAGAACATAATTGAGGCCCTTAATTGAAGAGTTGAAACAATTGTGGAAAGGAGTTGAAGCATATGACTATGACTAGAAGCAAAAATTAAATCTTCGAGTTGCGTATCTATGGTCGGTCCACAATTTTCTGGCATACGATATTTTTTCTGGTTGGAGTTGTCATGGAAGGCTGACATGTCCGATATATGCTAAGGACACAGATTGTTTCCATCTTATCTTCGGGGGGAAGATTTGTTACTTTGATTGTCATAGATGCTTTTTGCACATGAATCACCTCTTTTAGTTGCAGAGGGACACTTTCAAGAAGGACAATGTTGTTGTGAAGGGACCGCCAAGGCGTTTAGCGGTCTAGAGATAGCTGATATGCTGAATGAGTTGGTACTTAATGAAAATGGGGATGGATTTGTAGGATTCAAAACCGAACATAACTAGACCCACATATGTAGCTTATGGGAACTACCATGTGTCAAATCGCTGATTCTAATACACAACATTGACGTCATGCATCAGGAATGTAATGTTGATGAAAGCATTATAAGCACATGCATGGATTTTGCGGACAGGACAAAAGATAATCTAAAGGCGAGAAGAGATTTAGCTGAGATTTGTAATTGACCAACTCTTGAGTTGACAAATAGTGGTGGTAAGCCACATGCCTCATTTTGTTTAAAACCTAAAGAAAAGAAACAAGTAATGAGGTGGTTGAAGAATTTGAAATTTCTAGATGGTTACGCTGTGGGATTTAGAAGAGCCGTGAATTTGAAGACAGGGAAGTTAAATGGATTGAAAGTCACGATTACCACATAATAATGGAAAGACTCCTTCCTGTAATGTTTCGCGGGTATTTGAATGATGATGTGTGGGAGGCATTAGCTAAGCTGAGCCATTTTTATAGACAACTTTGTGTTAAAGAAATTAAGAAAGAGATGATGGAGAAGTTGGAGAAAGAGACACCGGTACTTTTATGTAAATTGGAAAAAATATTCCCTCTAGAATTCTTCAATCCAATGCAATATTTACTGGTTCATCTTCCATATGAAGCTAAGGTAGGTGGCCCTGTGCAGTATAGGTGGATGTATCACATTGAAAGGTCCCTAAAGAAGCTTAGAGCGATGGTTGACAATAAAGCTAGAGTTAAAGGTTGCATCATGGAAGAATTTAAAATGAAAGAGATAGCATACTTCACCGGTGACTGGTGTATACTTCGCTGGTGACTGGTGTATACTTCACTGGTGACTGGTGTATACTTCACTGGTTACTGGTGTATACTTGCTGAGCCTCACAATGTGAACACACCTATTATGCAGTACCATGTGGATGAAGATGATCCTTGTAGTGACCTTCAAACTTTTTAGTGGAAGGGCATAACTGTCGGTGTCTCCATGACATATTATGTAACTCAAGAAGAATGAACATATGCCTTGCTCTACATGTACTCAAACATGGAAGAGATGGATCAATATTTCGCGTAAGTGAATGCTTTTTAATTTTATATTTTACTGACGATGGTTCATAGCTTGTTTGTTTACCTATTCATTTACAATGACAGTATATTCGATTTGAAATACTTGGCGTCTGGTCGTCAACCAACGGAGAAGCAATTAGATAAGCTGTGTCAGGAAGGAATAAATGGAGGGCCTAGTTTCCTCACTTGGTTCTGAGAACATATAAATCCTCACTTGACACGTATTATTTTACTCTATTAGGTTAATTATCTTATAAACCCGTATGATTTGCAGTGCGTGCTTGTCGTTAATATACATATGGACTTGCGACAGCTCTCTTACGGAAGTATTACTCCCAAAATTTACGGTCGATATGATGTGAATGGTTTCCGCTTCCATTTAGCTAATTTTGAATCGTCTCGACCTCTAGTGACAACAACTAATACTGGTGTTGTTACAAGGGTCGTTGATACCCAAGGACAGGAAACTAAGTATTATGGAATCATTAAAAATATAATCGAGTACAACTTTGTCAGGAATAAGGAGCTTAAAGTAGTCTTCTTCGATTGTGATTGGTTTGACCCCAAACATGGTACTCGAGAAAACTAATTTGGGATGGTTGAAGTCAAACACGTGGAACAACTACATGGTTGCGATAATTTTGTACTTGCTCACCAAGTCAAGCAGGTGTATTATATGTCATACTCATATGAAAAACTAAGTGCTTGGTGGGTAGTGTACAAAGTGAATCCTCGGGAACGTATACAGACCCCTGGTGATGGTGCTTATCAATTGGAGGTTGGAGAGGTCGATGATGTTTACCAAGATGATGAATTGCCGAGTTCGTTTAATGTAGAGCCAAACTCGTTAGTAGATTCTTTACTTGGCGATGCTAATGATGTAGCAGTTTTTGAGAAAAGGAAACAATAACATAAGAAGAAAAAAGTAACATGTCGTGCTTTGGGAAGAAGGGAACAAATTGATCCCAATTTTAATGATAATTGACAAGTAATTGTTATCATACATTGTGTATGTCAAATATATTTCATATTACATTTTTTCATAAGTTCTAACTTTTCATACTACTAAATAATCATTTGTAATTGTTTTCAATAGGATGTCGAAAAATATTAAGAGTATCACAAAGAAGTTTTTTGGCGGGAAGAGTACGACGAGTGAGGACACCCTATTCCAGGGTAGTTCTATTTCTTCAAGCAGGCGTCGTCAAGAGCTCTTGAGATACGTCGACCCAACATTGCGGGGTTAGCCAATTCCATTTCAAAGAGATGATGAGGTAACTTTTAAATTTAATTTTATGCTAGTCATTATAAACTATTACTAATTATTTTCATATTATTTTGCAGGATGAAGAGAATGACCTAGAGGGTGTGGGTCAGGAGGATGACCTAGAGGGTGCGGGCCAGGAGGATGAGGCTGAGGGTGCGGGAGAGGAGGATGACTTGGACGGTGCGGGGCAGGAGGATGACCCAGAGTGTGCAAGGAAGGAGGAGGGTGCGGGTCAGGCCGACGTAGAGGCTTCAAGGTCATCCTCACTTCGTTTTAGGATGAGCCATATAGTCACCCCACCTATAGCCCCATCAGATGGAAACAAGATCGAGATCACGCCTGTATGTGATGAGTAAGTCTCATACTCTAGTGTTTTGCTTTACTACCAAAAATTTCTTTCACTTTACTGACTTTATTTATTATGTATTTCTATATCTTGGATCGACTCTTGGTTTGACGACACTTAGAGGGTCAGGAAGGTTAACCAGGTATTGGGTAACCTGTGTCGTCTTCACTACCCAGGGGTGCTAACACTGCCGACCGGTGATCGTCAACTATGCACAATATGGGACCAATACCAGTTTGCTCCTGACGGGGCCCACGGAACTGCCCAAGGTGCAGTGTGTCATGATTTATGGGTATGATTTTTTCATGCATTGTTTTGTTTTGACGTAAAACTTTTAGAGTTGTAGTAGGTTACTAATCATGACTTCTGCAGTTATGTTTTTGCTTGCCAGAATCGGGCAATGACCATAATCATGCCCTTGTTGTCTTAAACAACAATGCACATAAGGTGGTGAAGGACGCAATTTCGAATGCCTAGATTCAGGCGAACAATGCGTACTATGAGGAGAAGTTAGGGCAATGAATGAGCAAGGTGAAGGGTTCTTCAGCAATATACTTGACTGAGTAGCAATATCGTTCGTTAAACAATTCTAACTCTTTTAATATTCAATTTTTTGAGATTTATTTTCATATAATGCATAAGCTTAACATCTTTTGGTTGAGGATTTTGTGGTTTGCAAACCGCGACGATGCCTACTTTGAATTCTGCAAGCTTTGGTCTTCAGATAAATTCAAGAACGTTTCTGAGAAGAAAAGGTTATGTCGTGGAACGGATCTGAAGCATAGATATGGATCTAATAGACATATCCGCTTGGCTAAATGCATGGTAAGACCTACACTTGTTACTTTATCTATATATACATTGTAATGTGACTAACTCATATCTACAGGAAGCTCAAACTGGTGTTGCGCCAAGTGACATCGATGTTTATATCGATGGTCATAAAAGAGTATATCATGCACATCCAGATACATCGTGCAGTCAGTCAGCCACAGATCATTTGGTGAGATGTTAACAATTTTAAGAGTTTGTATTATTTTTCTCCATCTAATTGACATTGTTGGTTTTGCAGATGCAATATGGTCAACAAATGGTTCAACTCCATGGAGAGGAGTATGATTGGCGAAAGCAACCTTTTGACCCAATGGTCATGTACTCTAGCGGAGGTGGAAAGAGTCATAGACGGTGAGATGATGTTTCTCAATGTTTTGTGTGTGATACTGCAATGGTAACTAATTATTTCAATGTTGCAAGTATTCCATGTTAAATGGAGTTATTGACTCAAGGGCGGTGAGAGCTCAGAAGTCAAGTCAATTATCGCAGGACTCATCAGGAGTTAGCTTTCGCCGCTCAGAAAACCCGCAAGTGCTTCAGCTGACAAAAGAATTGAGGAAGCGAGACGAGGAAATGAGGCAGCGAGACGAGGCAATAAGGCAGCGAGATGAGTATTATGCCGCTTGCTTAGTACAAAAATAGGCGATGATGCAAGTAAGTTTAGTTTACTGTATTATAGCTATATAGCATTTGACAATAGGTTTAAAACTAACTGATTGCATTACAACATGTATAGCAAACGACCCAACAGCTTCATGGATTTGACATGTCACAGTTCCAACCAATACCTGCCTCACCACCATTTATTCCATTTGGTCCTCCTCCTGCAGCTAAGATACCTCCTAACATGTTGTTACTTGAGTTACTTTAGTTAACGTTTAGATGTTTATTTCAGTTAGTTTGTTAGTTGACATTTTTTCTATTTTATCTATTGCTTCAGATTATCTATATTCCCGGTCAGGATGGACCTTCGACTTCAAATGTGAATGATCCGAGAGGCAACGGCGGCGGTGGTGTTGAGCGAGTATGTCTTATCTTGTTATGCATTTGTGAATGAGAATTTGTGACTTGTGTCTGTAATGTTGATTTGTGACTTGTGTTTGTAATGTTGATTTGTCACTTCAAATGGTTACGTTTTTGAATGTGGATGCTTTGTGGAAGTGGACAATGTTAATGTTGATTATTTTTGTGAATGTGTTTGCAGAGGTGAAGATTGTGGATGAATTTGTGAAGTAATGTGATTTTGAATGGTTGAATGTGTGTGGATGTGATTTTGAATGTGTAAATGTGGTTATGGATGTGAATGTGAATGTGTGATTATGGTTTGGATATGTGAATGTGAAATTGTGATTTTGTTGTTGGATTTGATTGTGAATAGGAAAACTAGAAAAACAAAAAAAATCCAGGTAACTTACGTCGGCTTTACCATAGCGGACGAAAGTTATTTGGCATTAACTTCCATCATCTTGACCATAGCCGATGAAAGTTACATGTTTTTGGTGATGTGGAAAAACCAGATAACTTTCGTCGGCGAGGCTAGGGCCGATGGAAGTTATGGCCATTTTCGCTGACATGGCACGCGGAGCTGATAACTTCTGTCGGCCACATGGAGTCGATGAAAGTTAGCTAACTTCTGTCCAACCGCTTACATCGGCGAAATACCGACGAAAGTTAGGCTTTTGCCGACGAAGGTTATCTTCTTCAGTCGGGAAAATCCTAACTTCCGTCGGCTAAGCCGACGGAAGTTCTTTGGATTCTTATAGTGATGGTATATCTTAATATTCTTTATTATAAACTTTATCAAACACACACTTATTTTGAGGGATTAGTTTTTATGGAAAAATGATTTGCTTCACGATGCATATGCTTCAACTATTTATCCAACAAAAATGAACTAGGTATGCTAAGATGCAAAAACTCTCCTTATTTTTTCATGGAAGGCAAGTGTCTAGTACATCAAGAAAGTTCCTTAATTTCTAAGTCGCTTGAAAATTCCATCATTCTAAACAATAAAAATAGACGCACAAAAAAAGTTGGCAACATCGTGCGAAGAATGTAATTACAACAATTTGCGCAAACACATCATATGGCTTTTCACTCAACCATAAGATTTAAAAGTTGCGCTCAATGAACTCACCATGGGAAAATATCATTTCATCCTTTTGGCTTTAAACAACATTTCACTTTTTTTTCACTTTTAAAATAACTATAGACCATTTTATCTTTAGGGCAACCATAATGTATATGTTGGCGTAAAAGATTACGCTAACAGGTTTCTGAAGATTAGAAACTAACAAACGAAGTGTTTGCGAAGGAAACTATTCCAAGCCTCCGAAAGGATAATAACTTAGAATAGTTCGCAAGTGTGTATTGAATAACTTGTATTCGGTCCTCATTACAGGGTAAAACGGGGGGTATTTATAGGCCCAAACATTAAGGAAAAGACCCTTTTACCCCTCTATTACAACCGACATAGTGGAAACTATTCGGTACCCTTAATAGGGCTAAAATGGTAAAAGACTAATCTAATGAGAAAGAAGATAAGTCTTCCATCTTAGCTGGCAAGGAAGCTCTTGGAAGAGTTCAAGTTCGAAGATATACTCCGAATTGGAGTCTGTCATCATACTTCGAACTTGACTCAATGCATCTCCGGAGTCATATGCTGGAAATCTTAGACTTAATCACCAACCCTTGTCTTGTTACTGCAACAACCCTGAAGATGGAATATTTTCCCCCAACAGTAGCCCCTCGAATACGCTTCTCCGCTAAGTCTGCAATGTTAGGAGAGCAGTATACGCAAGAAAAATAATCATGCACAGGGGTTAGTAGAATTAAACCATCTCCGAATTACATGGAGATGTAAACTTTGAATCAGTTTCTAAGAAAATTACATTCGAAGCAACTTAGAACTAACTCGAAAAGTCCAAAAGCCTTTTTAGACTTGGAAAAAATAGCCGTTAGCTTCTTTATTCTAACGGAAGTTACGCAATGCGTTAATTCTGGAACAAAGTAACGGTCAGGAATGCGAAACGGCATAGGCAAATGGTAAAAAATCGGGGTCTGGGCTATAAATAGAGGGCCCAGACCCTTCTTGGGTACCTTTCCACCGCTTTCGTGCAAACAGACCATCACTCAAGCCTTAGCCTCCATTCTTCCTCCGAAGTAATCCACGAGATCTAATGGCGAAAACCAGCTCCAAAGGTCCCGGAGCGGCTTCAACTTTGGCCCGACAGCAGGCTGCGGCAGCAGCGGCGGCTGCAACATTGGCGGCGACGACTCCGACACCAGCAATGGCTACAATGGCGATGGCGGCAGGGAATCCCCAAAATCTTGGCCCTCAAGACCTCTTCCCGGCGTCGACAAAGTACATGGACCAGTCTTATCAACTGGGACCTTCAACCTGCAAAAGAGAATCGCTTGCGGCCGTAGTAGAAGGCAAGATCACTTCCGGGGTTATGATTCGCAAACTTGGGAAGGAAATCATTCCATCACCGAGACCCGGAGAAGTGGTCGTCTTCGAAGCCTTCTTCGAAGCTGGTTTGGGGCTTCCGGCGGTTGATTTCTTGGCGGAGGTATTGGACTTGTTCCACGTCACTCTCCCCCAACTCTCTCCGAATGCGGTAGCGCGTCTCGCCATCTTCGAATGGGCATTGCGAGCCGAAGGTTGTGAAGGAAGGGCGGAGATCTTCGCAGCACTGCCCAGAGCTTCGTGCCAACCGAAGACCTTCGTAGGCCCCGGAGGTGAGAAGATGGTAGTGGCCTTCAGAAGCATCAACTTCAGACTTCGGGACGAGTATGCTCTCCAGTTTCCTGCCAAGGCCATCAACGCCAGATGGTACACCGACTGGATCTTGAAGTGGTTTTACGCCGAAGTTGGGGTGAGTAGCCGCCTAGCGGGACCTTTGCAAGATATCAACTTCCGAAAGGAAGCCCTTGTGCACCCGGATCTAGGCCAACTCGAAGCTTGTCTGAGCTTGCTTCAAAAAATCAGTCACCTCTTGAGTATGCGAGACTTAGCCGAAGAATTCCTCGGGCTTCAAATCCCTCCCCTGATGGCCAACTGGCCGATCACTTTCGAGGAAGATTCGGAAGGCGGTCTTCGTAAAATTTCTTCAACTTCGAGCCCTGCAGGTAACTTCGAAAACAACATATACCATGTATATTTATTCGAAGAGTTAACGAACTTAACTCATTTTTTAGCTTCTTCAGCCCCTATAACTTCGGAGCAGATTGTACGAGCTTCGGAGAAGATTTTGGGTGTCCCAACTCCGACCGAGAAAGAATGGAGAATTAAATTGGTCGGTACTTGGGAGCGCTCCAACCGAGTATGGGGGCTACTCGAAGTTGTTCCACCCCCTCTGGTGGATTGGGTGCCTTCAGAGAAAGGGCCCAAAAAGAGAAAAGCCGAAGCTGGAACTTCAAGTTCTGCCAAGACTCCGCTCAAGAAGGTGGCCCGAAAGCCAAGAGCTCATGCGCCTTCGAGCTCAAGAGCTTCAATCTCCGATTCTTTGGAAGATGAAGGCAGGATGCTTGTGGGCCTGATTGACGAGGATGCAGCCCGAAAAGATGCACATATTGATGATGCTGCGAGCGTGCCGGAGTCTCAAGTCAACCTTGAGCAAGTGAGGACTCCGGCTGCTCAAGAAATTTTACCTCAAGACGAAGCCCCTGTGGACGAAAGCGGAGTCGAAGTTACTGCGGCTTCGATTCCGGGCGAAGTAACAATGGCTGCTCAAGAAGATGCTCCAGCAGTCGAAGATTTGACCGTTGACTCCGACGAAGACTTTGGAGTAGCCTTCGACCCGCCGAGCAGCCCAATGCTTACTCGTCGCCAAAATGTCGAAGGTAAACTTCGCATAATTCTTTTGTTCTTTTTCCCTACAAATTATACAATGTATAATACCTTTGTTTTTATAGGATCCACTTCCGTGGAAGAGGTCTTTTCCGAAGATATAATTCCTGGACCTTCGACAACTTCGGAGCCAATTCTAAGAGCCACTCAAATGAGGCCTGGAAAAGGCAAAGGGAAGATGGACCCCCTCCCTGCTCCGAGCTCAGGATCAACTCCGTCTGAGTCAACAGATGAGAGCCAATATACTGAGGGGGCCAGTCTACCAGGGCTCCAAAAACCATAGCTCAGTACTCCGGGCCTTCGCCAAGCGAAAATGACCAGCAAGCCTTGAGCATGCTCCCTCTTCTAGCTCCTTTCTTGGAGCGAAGAACTGGGCTTCGGACTTTGCTCGAGCCTTTGGATCGAGCTAGTCGCGAAGTCGGGGAGACGGACTTGGTGTCTATCTTGAGCGAGGCGGAGAGTTCGGAGCTTAACGCTGCTATGGAACGTGCAGCATACCAGGTACGAAGTATCTGCAAAACAACATCAAATTTATATACAAATAATTTCTCACCTTGGTTTTCTCTTTTCGCAGCAAACAGTCTTGGCCCGAGCTGCGAACATCTCAAATGAACGTGGAAGTGTTCGCCTTCGAGAAGAAAATGCAACTCTTCAACGAAATCTTTCTAACTCTAAAGGTCGAGTGGCCCACTTGGACAACATGGTTTCAACGGAGCGTAGGGCCAGACAAGGCTTGGAAGCTGTGAACAAAGAGCTCGAAGCAGAAAAAATTGTGCTTCGAGCGGAAATTGAAAAGATGCGGGCGGAGCACGCTACCGCGGGGGCTGAACTTGTTAGGCTCCAAGAAGAAAAAGCCAAAACTGCCGAAGAAGCTAGCCAACTGCTCAATCAGAAGAATTCATTAGCTACGGAGGCAGCTAGGCTCTTTGGAGTAATAAGAGAGCTAACTTCGACGAAGGATGCACTAATTGAAGATAAGCTGAAGTCGGAGAAGGTAGCTGCGGAGGTCATGGACCAATTGCTAGGTGTTTTGGAGTACTTCGGTACTACTGGGACGCTCCCTTCGGATGACAACATCTCCCTACTGCGACGGTTGAAAAGGATCTAAGGAGCAGCGAAGCAAATGAAGACAGTAGGCATTCGGTACGGAGAAATCTCCGGACAAGTGGCTGCTATCGGCATACTTCATTACTACGAAGATCTGGGCCAATCGATAACTCCGAGCACAGGGAGGGGTCCCATTACCTTCGATGATGACCAGCTTCTTACTCCTTCCGAAGGTGTGGCCGCTACTTGGCAAGCCTTTCAAACTTCATGGAGAGCCGAAGGTAGCTCTGTGATCAAGGCTTGGATTGACGAAGGACAACGCCAGAAGCAAGCTCGGTCCCAAGCTTCGAGCAGTCAGCCCCCGCCAACCCGCAGGTTTAGAATTATCTTAGGATCTTCAACTATGTAAAGCACTACGCTTTTGTACATTTATAAATGAAGATTTGCTTATCATGTTTTTAGGCTTTGTCTCATATGGAAGATGTCGAAGTGTTAGATGTTAACGACGAACTTCGCTTATAATGGGCTACCTTCGATATCTTAAAACTTCACAAGCGCCCTCGATTTCTAGTTCCTCGAGATAGCTCCAGAGCGATTACGTCCGAAGTAAGCAAAGATATATTATCTTGTATTAAAGAGAAAGAAAAAGAAGTTAACTTGGAAACTTCATCTTCCGAAGACATTGTGTGGTCCGAAAACGAAGATGAAGCTCAAGGTAACAAGCCTGAAGAACTCGGAAGCTGGGAAAGGAGCCCTGAACGACTTCGAACTTGGGCAGAGCTTCAACAAGAGCAAAAAGACTTTAGAGCTTCGAAGGGAGGCAAGAGAGTTAAACGCAAAGTTGTTAAAAGTCCCGGGTATGGAACTAGTCGTTCCAACCATAGCTCTAGAGATCGAAGGGGTCTTCGATTCCTTCTTGGTATAGATACCAACTTCTCATGATGTAATCATATTTGTTCGAATAATAAATTTCGATTTAAAATTGTCTCCTTATTTACTAGCCCCTCTTTGAGCGTAAGCAACTTCGAACTGTATTCAAAGATGGTTAAGCGCAAATAAAAACTTAGGAGTACAATTTTGGGGGTTCGGAGCCCCTCATCAATTTAAAGATCAATTAAAATCTTATAAAATGTCTTCGACTATTTGTAATCTGAGGACTGGTAACTTAGTACCTTATGTTTTTGAAAGAACTCTCTTGGGATAACTTTTCGGACACTTTAGTGTCCTAGATGATTTGTCACTTTGGACTTTCTTAACAGACATTCGAAGCTCATGGCTCAATTCTGTTTTGTATTGGGATCCTTCGGCTCTTTTTGCGAATTCTGTCAAACCAGTGGTTCGGAGTTCGCAGTGGTCTCTTTGGACTCTTTTTACGGATGCGTACAAGCCGGTGGCTTGGGCTCCGCATCATTTGGTCTCCTTGGACTCTTTTTACGGATGCGTACAAGCCGGTGGCTTGGGCTCCGCATCATTTGGTCGCCTTGGACTCTTTTTACGGATGTCTTCTAGCTGGTGGCTTGGACTCCGCATTCTGTGGTCTCGGGCTCTTTTACGGATGTCTTCAAGCCGATGGCTTGGACTCCGAATTATGTCAGCCCACCACCTCGGAAAATATGATTCAAATTAATGACACTTCCCTCTCGGTCAACTCCGCTATTCCAGTGCGTCCACTCGGAAGTGGGAAGTTTATGAGGGGCAGGCATTATCTGAACCATATGCTTTATTAATTCGGAAAGTGCTTACAAATGATTACAAGGAGCCCTTATGCGAAGTATCGCTTTAGGTGCTCCGCATGCCATGTATGCGCTAACTCTTCACCATCCAAATTAGCTAATTTAAAAAAACCAGGACGCCCTGAGCGAACAATCAAGTATGGACCTTCCCATTTATTTCCTAATTTTCCTGGTGCTATGATACTTCGCAAAACGAGATTACCCGGCCTAAGTTCATTAATCCTGACCTTCGTGTCGAACCAAGCTTTCGTCTGCTGCTGATACTTTGACAAATTTTCCACAGCTCGAAGTCTTGTCTCCTCTGTTAAATCCAGCGAAGCTTGTCTTTCTCCTTCTATTTCCGGTTCGGTGCTGCGAAGTGATTCTCCTTTGAGATCTGTTGGTGTCATAGCTTCATCTCCGAATAATAGTCTAAATGGAGTGAAACCCGTGGACCTCGATTGAGTGGTTCGAATGGACCACAAAATCTTCGGAAGTTCCTCGGTCCAGAGTCCTTTTGCCAATCCTACTATTCTTCGATTTAGCCCTGACAAAATATTACCATTGGCTCTTTCTACAGCTCCGTTAGACTGAGGGTGTCGCACTGCAGCAAAGCATAGCTGTATGCCTAGATCTTCGCAAAATTTCTTGAAAGGTTCTGCATCGAATTGTGTTCCATTGTCAACTGTGAGTTGTCTAGGCACTCCGAACCGGCAAATGATATTCTTCCAGAAAAATTTTTGTACATTGTTCGAAGTGATAGCTGTTAGGGGCTCTACTTCGACCCACTTCGAAAAATATTCAATTGCTACCACTGCGAACTTTAAATTTCCTTTTGCTGTTGGGAAGGGACCAATAAGATCCATGCCCCATCTGGCCATGGGCCATACGGGAGCTATGACTTGAAGGGCTGTTGGTGGGCGATGACTCCTTCATCCCATCCACTGACATCCTTGGCAAGTGCGGACCAAGCTCTCCGCATCAGCTACTATTGTAGGCCAATAAAGCCCCTGGCGAAGTGTTTTTCCTGCCAAAGCTCGAGGGGCCAGATGGCTACCACAAAGTCCTTCATGGATCTCTCGAAGAATTTCTTGACCTTCAGCTTGAGATATACATCGGAGCAAAGGGGAACATACTCCGGCCTTGTATAAAACACCGTTGATTATTTGATAATTCCGAATTCTAAGCTTTAACCTCGAAAGCTGTGGTCCTTCGGACATATTTGCTTCTCCTTGCAACACTTCCATGATTGAACTTCGCCAATCTGTATTCGGAATGCAAAGGACTTCCGCAGAAGGGATTTGTGGCACCGAAGGTATACTGAGTTCTTCATACAAAGCTTCTTCGGGTATGTCCATGGCTCCGGCTGCAGCTTTTGCTATGATGTCCACTTGCATATTTTCTTCTCTAGGTATACTCCGAATGGAAATCCCTTTAAATACTGCTTCAATCTTCCAGATTTCTTCTAAGTACTTTGCAAGCTGCGGATGTCAGACTTGGAAACTCTTGTCCACGTGCCCTGCTACAATCCGAGAATCTGTTTTAATAACAACTCTTGTAGCCCCTAGAGCACGTGCCTTGCGAAGTCCCAATAGAATTTCCTCATACTCCGCTGTATTATTGGTAGACTTAAAGTTGAGTCTTGCGGAGTACAATGCCTTTTGCCCTGAAGGCGAAATTATCACAGCTCCGACACCTGCTCTAGATGCTTGAAAAGCTCCATCAGAGTAAATAGTCCAAATTTCTTCGCTTGGCTTCTCCGGAGCCAATGCTGTAGGGGGAGTCCACTCTGCCACGAAGTCAGCCAATACTTGCGACTTAATTGCTGTTCTTGCCAGGAAAGATATGCCGAAGGGTGCTAACTCAACAGCCCACTTCCCAATTCTTCCAGTGGAATCTTTACTTCAGAGCATATCTCCTAATGGATACGAAGTTGGTACCACAACATTATGTGCCAAAAAATAATGCCTTAGCTTCCCCGAAGCCATTATCAGAGCATAAACGAATTTCTCAAGCTCGGAATATCTCATTTTTGCTCCAGACAATGCTTTGGACACAAAGTAAACTGGATTTTGTACCAAATTTCTGTTGAAATCAACCTCTCTCACAAGAACTGCACTGACAGCAGAACCAGTAGCTGCAAGGTAGAGGAGTAGAGTTTCGTCTGCAATAGGCACCGTGAGTGTAGCAAGGTTACTGAGATAATTTTTAATATCTTCGAAGCTCTTTTGACACTCTGGTGTCCATGCAAAATTTTCGGACCCTTTCAATGCTTTGAAAATAGGCAAACTTCTCTCCACAGACCTTGCTAGAAATCTGCTAAGTGCTGCTAGACAACCGGTCAGCTTTTGCACTTGCTTTAAATTCTCTGGGGGAGCCATTTTTTGCAATGCAGTTATCTGAGTGGGGCTAGCTTCGATTCCTCTGCTCGAAACTAGGTACCCTAACAATTTTCCAGCCTGCGCCCCGAAAATACATTTTTCAGGGTTGAGACGGATCCCACATGCTCGAAGGCTATTGAATGTTTCTGCTAAGTCCATGCTATGTTGGTGCTTTAAAGCACTCTTTATTACAATATCATCCATATAGGCCTCTACATTACGACCTAATTGATGACCTAGGGCCTTAGCAATTAACCTTGAAAATGTAGCCCCGACATTTCTTAAGCCAAAAGGCATTCTTACATAACAAAAGACTCCTGAAGGAGTTACGAAGCTTGTCTTGATTTCATCTTCGCGCTTCAACCAAATTTGATGATAGCCGGAATACGCGTCGAGGAAGCTTAATAACTCTGAACCACCAGTGGAGTCGACCAACTGATCAATTCGGGGCATGGGGTAGGGGTCGCGGGGGCATGCTTTATTCAGAGATGTAAAATCAAAACACATGCGCCACTTCCTTGAAGATTTCTTCTTAACGAAAACTGGGTTGGCTAACCACTCCGTATGAGCCACTTCCCTGATAATCCCAACCTTCAGCAACTTTTCAACTTCATCTTTAGTAAGGATAGCTCTCTCCGCAGACATCTTCTGGAGTCCTTGCCTAACAGGCCGAGCCTTCGGGTTTACAAGTAGACTGTGTTCAATAATGTCCCGACTGACTCCGGTGATGTCTTCATCAGACCAAGCAAAGACATCCAAATTTTCCTCAACTACTTTTCTAAGGAGGCAGCAACTTTTGGAGGCAAGTCTTTACCAAATTGAAATGAATATTCCTTGCCATCTTTGACAATAACATTCGTTGCAATCTTTCCTTCAGACTTGGTCTTGGGAAGGATCTTTTCGAGGATTCGCTAGAAGCAGAAAAATTCTCCGGATCATCTTACACACTGTTCACCTGTCTCGGATCAAGAGGAGGGCCATGACCATACTCTGCTCTTCGTGCGATAGCCTGATCTCCGAAAACAGTGAGCACTCCTGCTTGTGTGGGCATCTTCATACATAAGTAATTATGATGCACCACAGCTCCAAATTGATTTAACATGCCTCTTCCGAAGATGACATTATATGCATATGGAGCATCTACAACATCAAAGATCACTTCCTCTTTTCTGGCCATTGGCCCTTCTCCGAAAGTAACTTCCGGGCCAATTTGGCTGAGGGCATCAAGAGGGGGTCCTGCAAATCCTTGCAAAGGACGGGCTGCTGGGAGAAGATGCTTTCTGGAGATGCAGAGTTGGTCAAAAGCTTGGACAAAAATAATATCCGCCGAACTCCCTCCATCAACTAGCACTCTCCGAACCTCAGTTCCTGCTATATCGGCAGTAATGACAAGTGGGTATGCATGTGGAAATTTAACACCAACTGCATCATCTGCGGAAAAAGATATTGGCACATGGGACCATTCGGGCATAGCAGCTGCAGATGAAGAGGTTCCAATATGGCCCACTTCTCTGACATATTCTCTTCTCTGCCTCTTGGACATACTTCCAAGGGTCCCTCCTCTGGAGATTGGGAGGACTACTCTTTTTCCTCGATCTTGCCCCTCTTCTTGCTTCGGAGGTGGCATAATATTGACCACCGAAGGGCGTCTTGCCGAATCGAAGTTTTCTATCCGCGCCACAGCCTGGACAGGCTCCGTACGCACTTCAGCTGGAACTCGGTCAGTATTGCCTCGACCCGAAGTTCTTTCCAGATATTCTCCTCTCAGAGCAAGTATAGCCTTGCACGCATCAGTTGCATGGCTCCGGTTTTCACCATGGATACAACAGAAAAAGGTCTGTCCTTTGCCAGCCGGTTTCCCTGGCGGCCTCCAGCCACTGGTCTTGCTTCCTGATGGTTGCGGAGCTCTTTGGGCAAACTTCTGCCAGGGTGCAATGTTCAGGACTTCCGAACGAGGATGCTTTTGCCCCCTACGCCTGTCATGCTGAACTTCGAAGCTAGGCCCTTGCGGCTGTGCTGAAGTTTTTACTTCCAATTTCACTTCTTGCATTATCGACGGGGTTGTAGCAGTTCTTCGAAGCCATCCTTCTTCTGACCTTGCATACTCTTCGAAATATGACATCAACTGAGAAACAGAAGATATGCTTTTCCGGTGAAGTTTATCAAGGAGGTCTGGATGAATGACTCCTTCTCGAGCTACGTCAACTACTGAAGACGTAGTTAACCCTCGAATCTGCGACTTCGTATGAGCGAAGCGCTTGAAATATTGTCTCAATGTCTCTCCAGGGAGCTGCTTCACCTGGAAAAGACTTCCTGTTGACATTGGGGGCACGAAGGTGCCTTGGAAATTGCTTACAAACTTCTTCTTCAGCTGCCCCCATGAATTAATTGATCTTGGTTTCAGAGACCAGAACCACCGCAATGCCACTCCTTGAAGAGCTAGGGGAAAGCATTTTGCCATAGTGTCCCGCACTCCCCCACTAGCTTCAATTGCTAGAGCATAAGTACGGACAAATTCTCTAGGATCTTCATCTCCGGCATACTTGCAAAGCTTCGAAGTTTTGAACTTAGGGTCGAAGCGTACTTTCTGCAACTCGGGGTGCAGCGGAGACTCGGTATCGAAGGAAGCATTCTCTGGGGCTTCGGGATAGATAACCTCATCGTCTTCGGGCACTTTGGGAATGGTTGGGGTGGCTTGAGAACGAAGCCTATTCATGGCTTCTTGCCGCCACCTTGCAACTTCGGCTTGGAGACTAGCCATTTGAGCGGCCATATCACCAAGACTGTCTTCATCTCCTCCGGAAGAATCTTCCGGGTCTTGAGAACTGTAGGGATCAGTTCGAAGTGGAACTTGAGGTGGAAGAGGGACTCCGGCCGGCTGAAGTATGGATGGAGTTGGCGGAGGAACTCCGTATGCTCGAGGAAGGGGAATCCCTTCCGGAGTTTGAGGTGGAGGAAACATCGAAGGTCCTCCAACCTCAACTGTATCTGAAGATCTTACTCCGGAGGTCCTAGGGGACCTCCGAACAGGATTACCGGTTGCACTCTGCTTAGGAGGCATGGTGTGAGAAGTTGGTAGAGAACGAAGTTTTTTGAACTAGGTTCCCCACGGACGGCGCCAACTGTTGGCGTAAAAGATTACGCTAACAGATTTCTGAAGATTAGAAACTAACAGACGAAGTGTTTGCGAAGGAAACTATTCCAAGCCTCCGAAAGGATAATAACTTAGAATAGTTCGCAAGTGTGTATTGAATAACTTGTATTCGGTCCTCATTACAGGGTAAAACGGGGGGTATTTATTGGCCCAAACATTAAGGAAAAGACCCTTTTACCCCTCTATTACAACCGACATAGTGGAAACTATTCGGTACCCTTAATAGGGCTAAAATGGTAAAAGACTAATCTAATGAGAAAGAAGATAAGTCTTCCATCTTAGCTGGCAAGGAAGCTCTCAGAAGAGTTCAAGTTCGAAGATATACTCCGAATTGGAGTCCGTCATCATACTTCGAACTTGACTCAATGCATCTCCGGAGTCATATGCTGGAAATCTTGGACTTAATCACCAACCCTTGTCTTGTTACTGCAACAACCCTGAAGATGGAATATTTCCCCCCAACAGTATATGACCAAATTAGTCTATATAGATGGGATCCACAATATTGATCTATAGTTATTTTCTATCTCACAATGATTATAGTAAAAGAAAACTTTAAAGCAAGAGAGAAGATAGAAAGAGAATGAAAGAAGAGATGTGATAAATGTTGTTTTATTTCATATAGGTAGTAATAAGTTTATGACAACTTTTTACTAATTAAAGACCACTATATGGAATATTTCCACAATGATTCAACTAGCTTATATGAATATTTTAATGCCTATGGACTTGTTGACACGAAAACGTGCTCCACACTTGGGTTAGTTCGACGATCCAAAAGTGTGCGGATACTTAGGGACAAGCCTAAGCATAACACAACACTGACGTCGCATTCCAACTACCCTTAACAGTGGCAAGGGGGTGGAGTCGCCAAGTAATCATATCAAAACAAATAATCCAATTAGCCGAAAAGAAATATATTAAATAAAATAAACTAGTAAGTTGATCGGAGCCTAACTAATTCGAAGTATATTGTGTGAAGGCCTCACTGAACCCTTCGGTGTCTAGTGCGAAGGGTCTCGCTGAAGGTAGTCTTCGGCGTTCAGATTGATCTGGCTGAAGGCTGGCTCCGAACAGATCTCGACGCGAAATCACCTCCGAATAGCGAGGTTCGGCGCAAAGTCTTCGACATGATACAAACAGTCTAGCGCAACGTGCTGGCACGACTTTGTCCAAAGCGAAGTATAGACGTGGCAAAGCCTGACATGATGAAGCCTGCTGCGGAGCGTGCTAATGTGCTAAACTTGGTCAAACCGACAACAGCGTGATGGTCCGGCACGGGTAGTCGAAGCTTGAATTCCACCGAGAAGCGTTCTAACGACCTCCGAAACCAGCTTCCTGGCTTCGGACACCTCCGGCGAAGGGGCTCTGAGCGTTAAAACCTGCAACAGAACAGAGATCAAGTGCCAATTCGGCCTAGGGACCGAATCTGCTAAGTGTCATAGTAGGGAAACGAAGGTAGCAATCTCTTACGTAGATTAATGGATACTTCACAAGCAAAATAACAAGGAGATAGTAATCTGTTACGTAGATTAATGGATACTTCACGAGCAAAGTAACAAGGCTTACCACAGTTTCGGCGTGGCTGGCGGAGGGCTTCTAGGCAAACCCACGAAGGTTGCAAAAAAGTAAATAAAAGTAAAGGTACGGTTCAAAGCTAGGGCTTTGTGATTAATTTGTGTTGGGGGGCTTAATGAACCGACCTCACCCTTATATTTATAGGGGCTAGTCTTCTTATCTCTAAGATTGATCTGGTAGGATTCGACCTAATCAAACTTTAGGGATAAAATTAGCCAGAATCAGACTCAAACTCTATCTCTAGAAATCAGACCGAAGTGGGCCTTCGGCAGGGCCTGCCGAAGCCTGCTCCTCGTGCTGAAGCTTCGGCAAGGCAGGCCTCTGAAGGCCTTCGGGTTGAAGGTAGCAGGCCGTTGGAAGGCTTCTGAAGCCCAAAGCTCAATGGACCTTCGGCCCTGTAGGACTTCGGCCTGATCCGGGACATGTGTATTTTTCGCCCAAATTACTAAAATTGATATTTTGACAATCTTGACCATTTAATGCCATTTTTTGCTATCAACACATGCCCCCTTGCCTTTTAGTGAACTAAAAGCATAATGGGCTAAGGATGATACCTCCCATATCGGCCTTTTGACACTATCAAGCGCTTTGCCACACACTTGGGAAGTACTTTTTCAAGTACCTGCCATTCAAAGCTCTTCGAAACTGCTCTCCTTGTAAAGATTCTAACACATGCATTACCTGGAGCGATTTTGGCTATTTTTAAAGGGCCTTCCCAACTAGGTGACCATTTACCAAATTTGGGGCTCTTAGTGCCTAAGGGCAAAATCGTCTTCCAAACCAAGTCACCAACTTGAAACGATTTTGGTTTAACTTTCCTATTGTAGGCTCTAGCCACTCTTCTTTTGTCTTTATCTATAGCTTCTAAAGCCCTTAACCTCTTATCGGTCACTTCTTCTAAATTTTCTTTCAAAAGAGTTTCATATTCATCGACCGATAAGCCATCTTGCTTTAGAACTTTTAAAGAGCCAAGATCCACTTCTATGGGTAGAACGGCCTCTTGCCCATATACCAACTCATATGCACTAACTTTGGTAGCACCGTGTTTTGTGACTCTACAAGCCCATAACACCTCGGAAAGCACTTCATGCCACCTCTTAGGGAACTCTTCGATTTTCCTCTTAATGAGCTTAATCACGGTTTTATTACTAGACTCGGCCTGACCATTGGCCTAAGCATAATGTTGGGGGAAATTGCTTCACTTGGAAGACTTAGAGATCAATAACTCAAAGATTCCTTAAACTTCAGAGCTGGTGGGCTCTTATTCGAAGGGGGAGGCGTCAAGCCGAAGGGTGCCTCGGTATGACGTCCTGAGGAACCCGCCGCAGGATACGGAGGCTCCGAAGCAGGGCGACAAGATTGATAATATGTCTGGCTTATCCATCCGTATTGGAGAGTTTTACCTTATTTAACCTTGCTCTGGGTACTGAACAGTCCCGTGATGTCGGTTGTAATCTAGGGGTAATTAGGTCTTTTCCTTAGACGTTTTTGCCTATAAATACCCCCCTCTCTACCCTGTAAAAAGGATCCCCTCGATCATTTAATACACAGATTCGGACTACTTGAGTTATTATCCAATACGGACGGCGCCAACTATTGGAACAAAAGATTGTGCCAACAGGTTATCTGTTATCAAGAACTTCAAGGCTGGGGCCCCGAGGCCTCAAGAGAGAGCGCCAGGCAGGCGCTAGAGTTTTTCTTGTTGCGTGCATGGCGACAACAGAAGCCATGACACGAAGGACTGCAAGTCGGTGTTAACCCTTCGGGGCGAATACCTAGGACGAAGTACCGGGAGGGGCACTTCAGATCGAGCCCCACCGATGGCACGGTCGGAGCCTGTGCAGATTGTGGCCCGAGCCGGTGTCCTAGAAACCCCCATGCGACTTCCGGTGGCCAATATTATGCCACCGCCGAAGCAGGAAGACCCGCAAGACCGCGGCAAGAGGGTGGTCCTACCCATCTCTGGAGGGGGGACCCTCGGAAGCATGTTAAAAAGGTAGCGGCGTGAGTACATCCGCGAGGTTAGGCACATAAGGACTTCGAGTTCCGTGGAGGGAATGCCAGAGTGGTCCCATGTGCCCATCTCATTTACTGCTAGTGACGCCGCTGGAGTGAAGTTCCCTCATGCCGACCCCTTGGTCATTTCCGCAGACATAGCAGGGGTGGAGGTTCGAAGGATCCTGGTGGACGACGGAAGCTCAGCAGACATACTTTTCGTCAAGGCCTTCGATCAAATGTGCATCTCCCGGAAGCACCTGCTTCCAGCGGCCCGGCCGCTCCAAGGGTTCTCAGGACTGCCTCTCGATGCCCTCAGCCAGATAGGCCTCGAGGTTGCCTTCGGAGAGGGGCCTCTGGCTAGGATAGAAGAGGTGATCTTCGATGTTGTTGACGCCCCCTATGCTTACAATGCAATCTTCGGAAGAGGGATGCTGAACCAATTCGGGGCTATAGCGCACCACAATTATCTTTGTCTCAAGATGCCCATGCAAGGTGGAGTGCTTACTATTGCAGGAGACCAAGCTATAGCCCGGAGAACGGAGTATGGTCATGGGCAACCGATTGATCACCGAGAGTGCACAACGTAGCAGAAGGCGCCGAAGAGGCAATAGAGGTCGCTGGAGAAGCACCGGAGGTCTCGAACCTTTCAAAAGGAATCTCTCTCAAGCCGAGCCCAGAAGGTGAAGTTGAGACGAGGATAATTTCAAAAGATGGCAAAGAGTATCCAGTGCAGTTCGGCAAAGGGCTATCCCTGGAGATAACCGCCTCATTGGAAGAAGTCGTCAAGCAGAATCTGGACGTCTTTGCTTGGACCGACGAAGACATCACCGGGGTGGATCGAAGCATCATCGAGCATAGCCTGCTTGTCAACCCGAAGGCCAGGCCAGTGCGCCAGGGGCTCCACAAGCTGTCTGCAGAAAGAGCAAGCCTCGCCAAGACCGAAGTAGAGAAACTATTAAGGGCTGGCATCATTAGGGAGGTAGCCCATACCGAGTGGTTGGCTAACCCTGTTTTTGTAAGGAAGAAGGACTCGAACAAATGGCGCATGTGTATTGACTTTACTTCATTAAATAAAGCATGCCCGCGAGACCCCTACCCGATGCCCCGAATAGATCAACTGGTGGATTCCATAGCAGGCTCCGAATTGCTAAGCTTCCTCGACGCTTATTCCGGGTATCATCAAGTCTGGCTGAAACGCGAAGACGAGGCCAAGACAAGCTTCATAACTCCTTCCGAAGTATTTTGCTATGTAAGAATGCCTTTTGGCCTTCGGAATGCCGGAGCCACCTTTTCACGTTTAATAGCTAAGGCTCTAGGTCATCAAATAGGCTGAAATGTCGAAGCCTACATGGATGATATTGTAATAAAAAGTGCTCAAAAGCACCAGCATAGCCTAGACCTAGCTAAAACATTTGAGAGCCTCCGAGCTTGTGGAGTACGCCTCAACCCAGAAAAATGTATATTCGGAGCCCAAGCAGGGAAGCTACTAGGGTACTTAGTTTCGAGCAGAGGAATCGAAGCTAGCCCAACGCAAATAAGTGCACTACAAAGAATGGCTCCGCCAGGAAATTTGAAGCAAGTCCAGAAGCTAGCAGGAAGGCTCGCAGCCCTTAGCAGATTCCTGGCCAGGTCAGCAGAGCGAAGCCTCCCAATTTTCAAAGCCCTAAAGGGGTCCGAGAGCTTCAGTTGGACACCGGAATGCGAGAAAAGCTTTGATGACATAAAAGCATACCTTGGAAGCTTGTCAACACTTACTATGCCCCTTCTAGAAGAAACACTTCTCCTTTATCTTGCAGCAACAGGCTCCGCAGTAAGCGCAGTTCTGGTCCGGGAAGTTGAGCTTAAGGAAAAGCTGGTGCAGAACCCAGTTTATTTTGTGTCAGAAGCTTTGTCCGGAGCTAAGATAAGATACTTCGAGCTCGAGAAATTTGCTTATGCCCTAGTAATGGCCTCGCGAAAGCTAAGGCATTATTTTTTGGCGCATAACCTAATCATTCCAACCTCGTATCCTCTGGGGGATATGCTCCAGAGCAAAGACTCTACAGGAAGGATTGTAAAGTGGGTTGTTGAGCTAGCCCCCTTCGGAATCTCCTTCACAGCAAGAACATCTATCAAATCTCAAATCATAGCTGACTTCGTAGCAGAGTGGACTCCATCTGCCGTTTGGGCACCGGAAGAACCCTCCGAAGGTTTATGGATGATATTTTCTGATGGAGCTTATCAGGCATCCGGTGCCGGAGCAGGGGCGGTCATCATATCACCATCAGGGCAGAAAGCCATGTATTCTGTGAGGCTCAATTTTAAAACCACCAATAACATCACAGAATACGAAGGGGTTCTGCTAGGCCTCCGAAAGGCTAAAGCACTCGGAGCTGCAAGGATAATGATTAAGACAGATTCCCAAGTCGTCGCAGGGCATGTTGATAAAAGTTTTCAAGCAAAGAACATGCATCTAGCACAATACCTTAAGAAATCCGCAAGGCTGAAGCAACATTCAAAGGATTCACTTTTCGGAGTATCCCTCGAGCAGATAATCAGCTCACAGATATTCTGGCAAAAGCTGCAGCTGGAGCGGTAGACCTCCCGGAGGGTGCTTTCTACGAAGAACTAATGCAGCCCGCAGCTAGCCATGTACCCTCTGCAGAACTACTGTGCATTCCGGCTACAGATTGGCGGGCTCCGATTATGAGTATATTGCAAGATGGCATAGATCCCTCAGAAGGTCCGGATGCCCGAAGATATCAAGCAAGAGCCAGAAATTACAAGCTTGTCAACGGAGTATTGTACAAAGTTGGCGTTTGCTCCCCTCTACTCTGATGCATCTCCTAACCCGAAGGTCAAGATATACTTCGAGACATTCACGAAGGTTTGTGCGGAAGTCATCTGGCACCTCGAGCTCTAGCTGGCAAGACACTTCGCCAGGGGCTTTACTGGCCAACAATAGTGAGAGATGTGGAGGAATTGGTTCGAACATGCCAAGGCTGCCAATGGATGGGCAGGCGAAGCCACCGTCCGCCAGTTCAACTACAAGTTATTTCCCCGGTATGGCCAATGGCTCGATGGGGCATGGACCTCATAGGCCCTTTTCCAATGGAAAAAGGTGGCTTGAAGTTTGCGGTATTAGCAATCAAATATTTTTCGAAGTGGGTTGAAGCGGAACCATTGACTACTATCACCTCGAGGAACATGCAAAAATTTTTCTGGCAGAACATTATATGCAGGTTCGGAGTGCCAAGGGAGTTGACAGTGGATAATGGAACCCAGTTCGAAGCTGACACATTCCAAGCATTTTGTGAAGAGTTGGGCATTAAGTTGTGCTTCGCCGCAGTACGCCATCCACAGTCCAACGGAGCTGTAGAGAGAGCCAATGGGAACATCCTATCCGGTTTAAATCGAAGGATTGTGGGGCTAGCCAAAGGGTTGTGGGTCGAAGAGCTCCCCAAGATCTTGTGGTCCATTCGAACCACTCAAACCAGATCCACAGGTTTTACCCCATTCAGACTACTCTTCGGAGATGAAGCCATGACTCCTACGGAGCTCAAAGGGGGATCCCTTCGTGCGATGCAGCCCGGAGGCGAAGATGACAGAAACACTTCGTTGGACTTATCAGAAGAAACAAGGCTTCGAGCTGTTGCCAACCTAACGAAGTACCAAGGACAAACGAAAACATGGTATGACCCAAAGATAAAGCCAAACGAGCTTAGACCAGGTCATCTAGTTTTGCGAAGTGTAATAGCGCCGGGGAAGCTAGGGAATAAATGGGAAGGACCATATATTATCCTACGCTCAGGACGCCCCGGATCGTTTAAATTAGCTAATTTAGAAGGAGAAGAGTTGAAACATGTGTGGCATGCGGAGCACCTTAAGCGTTATTACGCTTAGGGGCTCCTTGTAATCACTTGTAAAGCTTCCCTTTCTAAATAAAAGTGGGGGGTCGAATTTTGTTTACTCTTCGAGTATCCCTTACTTCAGATGGACGCATCAGGAGGACGGAGATGCTTGCAGAGTCAAGCATCTTTCCCAAGACCCAGACAGCAGTCTGCGAACCATGGGTTCGAAGACTCCGCTGCCAGCCTACGGATTCCAGGCTCCAGCTTATTAGGATCCGTAGAAGAGTCTAAGGACTTTAAACAAACAGATTTCCAGCCTCCTGGTTCGAAGTATCTGTAAAAGAGCCGAAGGTGGCCAGCCTACGGATTTCAGGCTCCGGCTTGTTAGGATCCGTAGAAGAGTCTAAGGACTTTAAACAAATAGATTTTTGGCCTCCGAGTTTGAAGTATCTGTAAAAGAGCCGAAGGTGGCCAACCTATGGATTCTAGGCTCTGGCCTGTTAGGATCCGTAGAAGAGTCCAAGGACTTTAAATGAATAGATTTCCGGCCTCCGGGTTCGAAGTATCTGTAAAAGAGCCGAAGGTGGCCAAACTACGGATTCTAGGCTCCGGCCTGTTAGGATCCGTAGAAGAGTCTAAGGACTTTAAACGAACAGATTTCTAGCCTCTGGGTTCAAAGTATCTGTAAAAGAGCCGAAGGTGGCCATCCTACAGATTCCAAGCTCCGGCTTGTCAGGATCCATATATAAAAGAGTCTAAGGACTTTAAATAAAGTTTCAAAGCCCAGGCTAACGAGACGTTTAAAAAAAGAGAATAAAAAATCCTAAGCGACAGATCTAACTTCGAAATTTACAAAGCCTAAAAAGGGTCAAGTACGAATGTTAAGTGTAATACGAAGCATCAAGTAATCCGGCATAGCATTGCGTCAGGTGAACCCTTTACATAGCAAAGGATCCCCCACCCACAAGGAGGGGTAGGAGGGTAAAAAGCAAACAAAATACTTTCGGAACAATTCACATTAATCCATCGTACTTGTACATCAGGAGAAGTTTTGGTCCAAGCCTAGGAAAAATCGAAGACCCTGTCGGCCTCTGGAGCTACCCCTTCGGCTACTCTGTCCTTCGGAGCTCGAAGCTGTCGGTTTAGTCCTTTTCGTCCACGCACCTCTTTTCTTCTTCGAGGCTCGCAGTTTCTTTTGCTCCTCTTGGAGCTCGGCCCAGGTCAGAAGCCTTTCAGAGTTAACCTCCATAGGGTCCTCGGCCTGATACTCCGAGTCAGACCAATTCATGTGTTCGGAGGACGAGGATGCCTTCTCTTTCTCCTCTTCCTTGATATACGCTAAGACCTCGTGAAAAATTTCGGGAGGTATCTCCCCTTTGTATCCACGAGGAACAGAGAAGCGAGATCGGCGGTAGGGCCTTAAGCTCTCGAGGTTTGTCCACTCCTTCCGGAGCCCTTCGGTAAACTCCAGTATTTCGAGGTCAAAATTCAAAGGGCACGACAAAACCTAAAAAAGAAAGCACAACACCCAAACGAGTTTCTTGATTATAACTTTTTCATTGATTAAAGGGGCTTTACAACAGTTTGCATACATGGTGACCCTAAGAGCTAGACCTGCGGGTCGGTTAGCAGAGCAGGGATTGCCGGAGCTGGCGACGTAGGAAGTGGGGGCTTTGTCTACGCCTGTTTCTGCCGTCGGGCCTCGTCAATCCAAGCTTTGGCCGCAGCCTTGTGGTCCGACTTCCAGGTTGACCGGAAGGCTTCCCAAGCCAAGGCTACGTCCGACGAAGGGCGCAGCAGGTCTTCGGAGGCAAAGCTTCCAGGGATCGAACCCTCGACTGAACTAAGAGGGATCCGAAGGGACTCGAGGTGGTTAAGAACTCCGATACTGGCGCACTGCCCGGAGATCTCCCCGTACCGGACGCCGGAGTTCATCATCAGTGATGCTGCCACTTGGATCCTCTTCAGCTTCCGATCGAGGGGTTCGCTGGTTGCTGTAGAAGACGAAGGGCACATAGTGCCGAAGTATTCCAAGGTACCCTAAAGGGCATCCAAGGTACGTTCTACCGCACTAGCATTATTCTTCTCCGTTGCTTCCAGCCCCGCAGCAGTAGCCGACACCTCGGCCACCTGGAGCATTAAAGAGCTTTTCTGGGCCATCACTTGGTTGAGAGCCCCTTGGAGCTCCACCAACTGGGCGCTCGAAGTGGCCGCCGATTGACGAAGCCTTTCAACTTCTGCCCGAAGAACTACGCGTTCGGCTTCAACCTCTTGGGCCACAATGCGGAGCACGTCGTTCTCTTCCCGCGCCGTTCGGAGAGCTTCGTCGGCCGCAGCCCTGGCCCTCCGTTCCGCTAAGGCTTCCTCCTCTAGCCTAAGGGATCTTTCGTTGGAATCATTAAGGGCGGTTTGGAGGGTGGTAACCTTCCTTTTGAGTCGATTAATTTCGACCTCGTTGGAAGTCGCTGCCGCTCTAGCAAGGATGAATTGCTGCAAAGAAAAAGGAACAAGTAAGTACCAAAGTATTTGTAACCATTAATTCGAATTATCTATGGTGTTCTTCATACCTGTAGGGCAACCCTTTCGAGGGCCATGTTGAGCGTCGAAGCCCTAGCTTCGCTCAAAATGGATACCATGTCCGAATTGGCGATGTCCTGGCTCTTCTCTCCTAGGGGCTCCAGGAGCACTCGGAGGCCTACCCGGTGCTCTAGGAACGGAGCCAGCAAAGGAAGCCAAGACGAAGCTTGGCGGTCATCTGCCGTGGCCTCTTCCTCCGAGTTGCTGACTGAAGTCATCGCGAGGCCGGGGGGAAGGCCGAGGCTAGCCATGCTTTTTCCCCTCCCCGGCACGAAGGCAGGCGCTACGGCTGAGGCAAAAGTAGCCCTTTCTTCAGCGGCTACCCCTTCGACTGGAGCCACGTCCGCAGGGGCGACCTCGGTCGCCGGAGCCGCTACCGAGAGGACGACTTCAGTTCCCAAATCCGCTCCGGCGGGCACGACTTCCGTTTCGGCGGGCACGATTTCCGCCAACTGGCATGGAACGTCCGAAGGAGCAGGAGGGTCCGCCTAGGCCACGACCCTCGAAGATGCTAGGACTTCGTGTGCAGCCGAGGCTTCATCACCTTTCGAGGTACCTGTCTTGTCAAGAGATTTGATAAATATTTACAAGAAAAGATTGCTGTAGGTATCCGATAAGATAGGAGAGTCAAGGCGTACCTTCGGAGGCCCCGTGAGGCAAGATCGTCGGATCCTCTAGAACTTCGTACAACTGAAGGATATCCTCGAAGTCGTCTCCCGAGGTCCTCTCCGCCACGTTCCCTGTCGGAGCCGTGACTCCCACCGTGACCACCCCAGTTACGGGTGTGTTGGGAGTGGTGGAGTCCGAGTCCAGATTAACGACAGTGGGCACGGAGGCGAGCGTTGGATCTACAGCAGCAACCTCCTGAGCAAAGGTTCCGTCTGGGACTTCCCCTATATCTTTGTCGTCCTCGAGGAGGTAATTCTCAAGGCTCGATGCTAACTGGACGTCGGAGCCCTCAGGCTCCTCGGAGGCTGAGCTCCGAGCGTCCGGGGATGAAGCTGACGAGGCAGGGGTCAGCTGCGAAGGGATCTTCACCACCTTCTTCTTCTTAGACGGCGGCTTGCTAGCTCTCTTGGGCGGTTCAGCAACGGTTTTCCGTTTCCGGGCAGCTGCCCCAGTCGCGGCGAAGTCGGGAAGAGGAGGGGGCTCCATCCCGAGAGCTCCCCACACTCTATTGGAGCGTTCCCAGCTCCCCACTAGCTCTAGCCTTCGCAGCTTTTTAGCCACTGAAGGAGCTCCGAGGACCCGTTCGGTGGCCTGAGCTATGTCCTCCGGAGCCAATGCCAAAGAAGCCACTGAAGAAAAGGGGTAACGCGTCATAAGTATGTTATTCTTATCATATAAATGCAGTAATGCAGGAATTGAAGTCTTACCTAGGGTTCGGAGATCACCCTCCGAAGTCTGTTGGAACACTATTGGCCAGTCGGCTCCGAGAGGTGGAATCCGAAGGCCAATGAACTCTTCGGCCAAGTCACGCATGCTCATGCGGTGAGCCACCGAAGTCAACAGCCCTAGCCTCGTGGAAAGCAGGCTACGGTTCGGAGCTACCTCCGCCTCCTTCCGGAACCAAATCTCCTGGAGAGGCCCTGCGAGGGGGGAGTCCTCTCCGACTTCGGCAAAGAACCACCGAAGGATCCAGTTGGTATACCATCGGTTGTTGATGGCCTTCGCGGGGAAGTGCAGGGCGTGCTCCCTCCGCAACTGGAAGTTGACACTGCCGAAAGCTGTTATCACTTTGGAATCCCCGGGCCCATCTTGTGGCTTCGGCTGGCAGATCGCTTCATGAGTTGCGGCGAAGATCTCTGAGCGTCCTTCGCACCCTTCAATCTGGAGCGCCCACTCGAAGATAGCCAGGTGGGCGACGGCATTGGGAGACAACTGAGGTAATGTAATATGAAACAGGTCCAGTACCTCCGCCAAAAAGTCGATGGCTGGGAGCCCCAAGCCGGCTTCGAAGAACGCCTCGAAGACTACTACTTCTCCACTTCGCGGCCTCGGGGTCGACTCTAATCCTGGGACCCGAGTCCTCAGCCCGGCTCCCAGTTTCCCTTCTACGGCCTCCTCGATGGATTCGGCGGTGCTCGTAGATTGACCGATGAGGAAGCTCTGGGAAATCTTCTTCTTGGAGGGCGGACGGAGCTCCCGAGGGTTCTTAGGCCAGGCGCTGCCTGAAGTCCCCGCCATTGCCGCCGCCGTCGAGGCAGCCCATGCTTGCCTCTGCGCCAGAGTGCTTGCCGTCGCTGGGACAGTGTGGCTGGTTCTCCCCATTTGCTCGAAAGAGGGAGAGATTGGAGGTTGAGGAAAGTGAATCGCGAGTGCTAAGTGCGGTAAAAAGTTTCGAGTAACTTCTGTTTTCCCTTTTATAACCACTCACCGATTGCTATGCTTCGATTGCATTCACATCGCAGGTTCGGCTTTCTCCACTGACAGGCGGGTCTAGAAAGTGGAACGGTGTGCAACCGCCGTAAAAATTGACCGTTACCTTTTACTGGGCGTAACGGCTACTTGCGTTGTAACGGCTATAATCCAGTGTTTTCCTCACGACGTTTGTGCTTCGAAGCGGTTTTCCTTCCTACGATATGCTCCCACTACGTAGGAAGCCTGGAGAGGGAGTCCAAGCTCCATGGATCTGAAATCCTCCGAAGAACTGTAATGTGTTCATATTCTCTCTAAGTCTCCGAATAAGAAAATATTCCTTCCGTATACTGCCTTCCTTCTATACAGGTTAAATACGGAGAGGCGTATTCGAGGGGCTACTGTTGGGGGAAATTGCTTCACTTGGAAGACTTAGAGATCAATAACTCAAAGATTCCTTAAACTTCGGAGCTGGTGGGCTCTTATTCGAAGGGGGAGGCGTCAAGCTGAAGGGTGCCTCGGTATGAAGTCCTGAGGAACCCTCCGCGGGATACGGAGGCTCCGAAGCAGGGCGACAAGATTGATAAGATGTCTGGCTTATCCATCCGTATTGGAGAGTTTTACCTTATTTAACCTTGCTCTAGGTACTGAACAGTCCCGTGATGTCGGTTGTAATCTAGGGGTAATTAGGTCTTTTCCTTAGACGTTTTTGCCTATAAATACCCCCCTCTCTACCCTGTAAAAAGGATCCCCTCGATCATTTAATACACAGATTCAGACTACTTGAGTTATTATCCAATACAGAGGCTCGAGTAAGTTCTTAAGCACAAGCATACTGTTTGTTTGTTCTTGATAATAGAGAACCTGTTGGCACAATCTTTTGTTCCAACACATAATATGGTGAAGAGTTTATTAACTTAATACCATAAAATTCAGCAAATTCTCTCACTTCTTTAGCAACAAATGAAGTATCCAGATCTGTAGTGAGAGTTTAGGGAATACCGAATCTATGTATAATGTGCTTCAAGATAAAATCAGTTACCTCATTGTGAGTCATATTCTTGAGAGGTGCGTCTTCGGTCCATTTGGTAAATTAGTTTGTTGCCATCAACACGAACTGATGCCCTTTTGAAGAAGGAGGATAAATTTGGCCGATGAAGTCTAAACCCCAACCTCAGAACAACCATGGTTTGATAATAGGGTTAAGTGATGAAGCAGGAGCTAGCTGAATATTACCAAACTTCTGACACGCTTCACACCCTCTATAATATCTAAAACAATCCCCAGTCATAGTCGGCTAGTAGAAACCTGCTCTTTTGAGCATTAAACTCATTTTTTGGGTCGACTGATGAGTGCCACAAAGTACTTAATCAATAGTTCGGCGATATAATACATCGTCTAGCAACACAAATTTAAAAGCTTGTCGCCGAACTTTCTGATCAACCCTTGGACTGGGCTTTCTTAAATACTGGACGATTGGGATTCCCCAATCATCCTCATGGACATCCGGAGGGTTTGTTAACTCCTTTCTTAGAGTGATGTCTAAATTGCAAACTTCGAAGTGCCCCCTGGGCCTTTCCTGTTCCTGCCGAAGGCTGATTGGATCGGCCATGCAGAGCCGATCAGACCGAAGCATTCCGCTAGAGGGGTCTGGTTCCCGAAGACTTATGCTGCCCAGAAGGCTTTGGCGTAGGGGCTCCAGCGTGCAAGACCCTTCGGCGTATGAAGTGCTCCGGCATGAGGGCTCTGGCGCGCAGGGTCCTCCGGCGACCGGAGGGGTCTGATCCGGAGGATCCAGCAGACCTCGCACTAGCCCGAAGTCTCTGGCTTCAGCAGTGAGTTCAAGCATTGTCCTATTATGTATGGAAAATTTTCTTCCCTGACTTGATAGATAGATGCTTGCTGAGCCAAGTCATTTGCAATCGAATTGGCTTATCTTGACACGTGAGAAATTTTGAAGTCATCAAAAGTTGCAATTATGTCTAAACATTTATCCAAGTAACTATTTAGCAAGCCATTAAAACATTGAGCACTTTTAGCTACTTGTTGTACCATTAACAAAGAATCACCATGCACATGAACATGCTTGGTGCCGATGGATTCTAGCAATTCAAGTCCTAACAATAAGCTTCATATTCAGCTTGGTTATTAGTAGAAAGAAATTCTAAATGGGCCGATGTTTCGAAGCGCATGCCGCAAGGTGATATGAAAACTACTCCGATACCTTGGCCATTCTTGCAAGATGAACCATCAAAATAAAGTTTCCATGGCACTACCTCAATTAGAGCAATATTGTTGTCCCAATTGACATCTATATGGTGATCACCTATAAAATTAGCGATAATTTGGCCTTTCATAGCTCTCAGAGATTCATAGGCCAAACCGTACTCAATCAAAGCATAAGCCCACTTTCCAATTCTTCCACTTAAAATCGGCTTTTGCAACATGTATTTTATAACATTGTTTTGGTAAGCGACAATACATGTGCTAGGAAGAAGATAATGACGTAATTTGGTACATGTGTAATAAAGTGATAAACACAAACGCTCCACAAACACGTACGTGGTTTCGACGTCCAGCATGCGACGGCTCAAGAATGTTATGATGTACTCTTTTCCATCTACCTCCTGAGTTAGCGTGGCTCCTATCACACTATCTTCTTCAACGATGTATAGCCGAAAGGGGATTCCAGCCTTTGGTGCTCTTACCACAGGCGGTGACGACAAGCACTCTTTAATCTTTTCAAAAGCGTTTTTGCTGATTTGCCCCCCAAGTGAACTCGGCTTCATTCTTTAGCCGGAGTATGGGGACAAAGGCATCGATTTTGCCAAACAAGTTAGATATAAAGCGACACAAATAATTCATATTGCCTAGCAACTTCTGCACGTCCTTCTTGCATGTCAGCACTGCAAAGTTTCTAATCCTCTCAAGCCTCTTAGGATAAATGTCTATACCTCTTTCAAGAATAATTAATCCTAAGAACTTGCCTGCCGACACGCCAAAATCACATTTGAGCAGGTTCATTTTCAAGCCATATAGTCGCATCCTATCAAAAGCAACTTCCAAATCGGCTAAGTGATTATCCATAGCGTCCGATTTGACCACAACATCATCTATGTATACTTCTAACATAACTCCTAACAAGTCATGAAAGATCAAGTTCATAGCATGTTGATATGTAGCGCCAGCATTCTTTAAACCAAAAGTCATAATGACCCACTCAAACAAGCCGACAAAACCAAGGCATCAAAAGGTTGTCTTGTAGACATCCTCTTTGGCCATAAAAATCTGATTATAACCAGCGTTGCCATCAAGAAAACTTAGTACCTTGTTTCCTGAAGCATCGTTGATTAGCATGTCGGCTATTGGCATGAGGTACTCGTCCTTTGGAGTGGCCTTGTTTAGATCCCTAAAATCAATACAAACTCGTATTTTGCCGCTCCCTTTCTTCTCTACAGGCACAATGTTAGCGACTCATTTAGCATACCTGCATGGCCTAAAAAACTTAGCCTTGAGCAATCGTTCTATCTCCTCTTTAACTCAGTCATAGACGGCCGAATTAAAGCGACAAGGAGGCTGTTTATAAGGCCTAAACCCAGTTTTAATAAGTAGTCGATGCTCTATGAGCTCGCGGCTCAATCCGGGCATCTCGCTATACTCCCATGTGAAACAATCGACGTACGACCGAAGCAACTTTATTACTTCGGCTTTCTCATCAGCCTGTAAATGTTGGTTTACAAAAGTTGGCCTTGGAATGTTACCATTGCCTATGTCAACTTCTTCTAAGGGGTCGGCCGATGCAAACCCTTGTCCTAGTTTTTCTACTTCGCTAAAGTCTTCGATGGCCTCGACAATACCGTCTTTAGCAGACCGATATTGCTCTACACAAGACTTTAGCCAATCTAGATTACTTTTGCTAGACATGACTACTAATTTAGAAATAGTCATGCTACACCAGCCGGCTTTACAGACACTACTATGAAACGTCCTTCGGACATGATAATGAAATCGTAATCCGAAAGATCCCTACCTGATAAACATTCTACTTTGTTGTGTATAGCGTTAATGGACACATCGGCCAATGCTACCTGGGATGAAATGTCTGCTCGTATGACCTCCATGTCATCGCCGTCCGAATGTATCAAGCATTGGTGCAAAGTAGAAGGAATATAAAAATTTGCCTGAATCCAGTCATGCCCGAGCAGTACGTTGTAGTTACCTTGCATGTCAACGATGAAGAATATTGTTGGCAACGTCTTGTTTCCTATTGTCAATTCCATGAAAAGTACGCCTTTGGCCTCGGAACTCTCGTCATTGAAGCCGTTGAGAATTAGGTTAGTTTTCTTCAAGTCCTCTTCGCCCCTGCCAAGCTTCTTCAACAGAGAGTAAGGCATTAGGTTAACAGTGGCGCCATCGTCAACATGCATCCTAGAGATCGACTTCCCGTCAATGTGCCCCCTGACGTAGAGAGGCTTTAGATGGCTAGTCGTATCCTCAGGTTTCTCAAAGATAGCATTGTGTGGGCTGAGATTCAACTGAGCGACCTCAGCCTCATCCGGTGGTAGGGCGAACTCTGTGGGCAACATGACAACATTGATATCCATCACCTGAGGTGTGGGCCCCTCAGAGACGGGCATATAGTTGTCGTCAAGTGTGTCGTCATCGTCATCGCTCAGAGTAGGAGCCGGGTTGGTTATCTCAACCGGCTTGATCCTCCATTCTTTCCTTGTAGCTAGCCGAGGGCGGATCTCTTCAAAGATAGCATCTCGTTCCTGCTCGGCCTTTCTCTCACGCATCTCTTGTGCTCGTAGGCATTGTAGGCGTCTTTTCTATGATTTGAACATGCCCGGAGGTGCCTAAGATAGTTGTGGTTTGGTACCAGGCGCCACCATTTTGTTTCTGTGATTTGCGGCCAAAGGGGTACTACCCAGGTCGGCCTCGCGTGTTTCATAATCGGAGGAACCTTCGCTGTGGACCCTACCAATCGGACCGACCTCGTTTGGCCGATCGGACCAGACTCCGGCACTGGCTTCGGTTGGAATAGGGGACTTACCTCTGTCGGGCTTCGGCAAGGGGGCCCTCGGGATTGGGACTTCTTGAGACCCTACTTTGACTATGATGGCTTCGGACTCCCTATCCTTTGCCTCTTCACGTTCATCTCCCTTGGCTCCATCCTATGTGAGTCGATTCGGAGGTACTACGGATAGCTTGTGGACGATGTCTCCCTTCGCTGCGTCTATTTGTCCCTACCAGTTATAATACTCCAAAGGAAAACAAGGTAGAGCATTATGTTGCGAAGGGTATTATGGTTGTGATGTGTATGGAGCTCATGGGGTCCTTGCCCAATTGTATGGTGGAGGCATCGGTGGCTCTAGTGGCTTCGCCCACTGTGAGCCAAACCCACTACCCGGAGGGGGGTTCGGCCAAGTCGATGGCATCTCGGACCATATTAGCGATGGGTCCTGCCAGGCCAGAGGTATGTTTGGCCATTGCGGGCCGAAGCCTCCTACCGGAGGGTTCATCCAGAGCGGAGCTGAGTTCAGCCATTGGGGTCTGAACTTGTTGTACGAAGGGTTCAGCCACCGAGGCCCAAACTCGCTGTGCGGAGGGTTCGACCACCGGTGTCCGAAGCCACTAGGTGGAGGGTACGACCACTATGGTCTGAAGCCACCATGCGGATGGTTCGGCCACTATGGTCTGAAGCCATCCTTCGCTTGTCTTGACCCCTTCGGCTGTCTTAGCCTTTTTGCGCGGGAACCTGTTTCCTTAGATTTTTTCTAGTGTTTGTTCAACATCATATGATATTTCACCTTCGGCTTCTTGCGAGCCTTAACCGAAGGAGATGTGCTAACATTTCATTTCCACACTCCTACTTCAGGGTTCTTTGGTATGAGTGTGCATGTTCGCGATTCTCCAATAATGACCGCTTTTCCTTTAGTTGACTCGTCCTGCTCCGGCCGAATCAGCACCCTCTTCTCGTTGAGGTTGACGGTGTTCACGGGAAAGGGGTCTTTGTCTAGCTTCATCTTTGGACTGGGGTCTATTTTCAACCATCCTTCCTCTATAGCCGATTAAACCTATCGACGAAAAACATCGCAGTCGTTAGTATAATGCGAATGTGAATCATGCCACTTACAGTAGGGGCGTTTCTTTAGGTCGTCGGCAGATGGGATGACTTGGCTGTTAGGTAACCTGAGAAGCTGGTTCTTCAAAAGGAAATAAAATATTTTATCACACTTAGTTATATCAAACGAGTATTTGACTTCGCTAGACCAATTCTTGGTTGCAGACGGTCGTAACTCAGAGCAAGTAACGAGTTTGCTCTTAGCGTTCCAAACCCATTCGGCTGCGTACATGTCAGCTTAATTCTCCTCTTCCTCTGATTCTTCTTCGTCGGAGTGTTCCAGGACGTGGACTTCAGCCCTAGGCTTGTTAAATGTCTTAATAAACTTCTTATCCTTGGCTCGACCTTCCTAGACCAGAGTCTGCTATAAGACTTGGCTGACTTCTAAGAAGTGTTGGTCGTCTAGTCTTTCTTTAATTTCAGAGCGCAACCCACTGAAAGCTAGATCCGCCAAATCCCTTTCTGAAATATTAAGACTAAAACACCGGTTTCTGGTATCTCTAAAGCGCTTGATGTACTCAGAGACGCTCTCACTCGATTTCTGTCTAACCGATGTCAAGTGTGAAAGCCTAAATTCTATCTCACCCGTATAAAAGTAGTCGTGAAATTTTTGTTCTAATTCAGCCCATGTTTGGATAGAGTTCGGCGGGAGCACCGAAAACCAAGTGAAAGCAGTGTCGAATAGCGAGAGGGAAAACAGCCTAAGTTTTAAAGCATCTGACCCACTAGCTTCTCCACACTGTGCTAAAAACTAACTTACATGCTCTAATGTGGTTTTATTACCCTCACCATTGAACTTGGTGAATTCAGGGACACTATATCCGCGAGGGTAAGGTATTGTGTCGAAATGGTCGGGGTACGACTTCCGATAAACCCTAGCTCGACCCCTAGGTTCGAAGCCGGTGCACTCCCTAAATAGTGTGTGGATCCTCTCCTCAATGTCATCCTGGCCTATTACCTGCGCAAGTCTCTCATGCGGGGGCACAACACGCGGTGGTATGTCGGCGTGTCAGCCGCGGGGTTCCTCCTCACGCGCTAGCTCGAGATGTATGACGTTTTCAAGCCAATGTGCTTGTGCATGTGGCGCGGGTAGCTTGGGAAAAACTGGCGTAGGCATGGGTAGAGATGGCACATGGTAGGCGGTGCTAGTTTGGCCGTGAACATGGTGACTGGTCTCGGCCATAGATATCGAGGCCGGAGATGTAATGGCTTTACTGGTACTACCGTCAGTTATGCTGTAAATGTGATTTATCGGGGGTACGCTAGCAATCGGAGCTGGAGGTACGGCTTCGTAAAAGCCGAATCTTCTAAGTGTCGCCTCCACCTGAGAGCTAATTGCCGAATCTAGATGGTTGGCTAGCAAAGTGCAAACAGCTTGGTCTACCGATGCGGCTATTTTTTGCTCAATCTCTAAAGAAGATAAACGAGGCAATACTGGTGTTACCTGGGTCCGAGCAAGGTCAGGGGACATTGACGTCGCGCTTGATGAAGCCTGCGCGTGTCTTGACGTAGCTCCCAAGCATGAGGTCTTGGAGTGCCTTCATCTTTGCCTCAATCTCTGCTTGGTCTTCTACGGGAATATCTTCAAGGGTAGGCGTCATTATGTTGTAGTTGTCGATATCTGTGCCTCCCATGGGATCCATCGGCATCGTAGACGTAGTAGTCGTTGCAGATGTGCTTGCGACGATGTAGATGTACCTATCATGTTGGCGTAGCCTTCCCCAACGGAGTCACCAAAAAGTGTGTTGACACGAAAATGTGCCCCCGTACTTGGGTCAGTTCGACGATCCAAAAGTGTGCAGATACTTAGGGACAAGCCTAAGCGTAACACAACACTGACGTCGTATTCTGACTACCCTTAACAGTGGCAAGGGGGTGGAGTCGTCAGGTAATCAGATCAAAACAAATAATCCAATTAGCCAAAAAGAAATATATTAAATAAAACAAACCAGTAAGCTGATCGGAGCCTAACAGATTCAAAGTGTACTGTGCAAAGGTCTCGCCGAAGGGTACCTTCGGCGTATGGTGCGAAGGGCCTCGCTAAAGGTAGTCTTTGGCGTTCAGATTGATCTGGCCGAAGGTGGGCTCCGAACAGATCTCGACACGAAATCACCTTCGAATAGCGAGGTTCGCGTGAAGTCTCTGACATTATACAAACACTCCAGCGCATGTGCTGGCACGACTTCATACGGAGAGAAATATAGACGTGGCGAAGCCGGACGTGACGAAGCCTACTGCGGAGCGTGCTGGCGTGCTGAACTTGGTAAAACCGACAACAGCGTGACAGTCCGGCACGGGTAGTCGAAGCTTGAATTCCGCCGAGGGGTGTTTTGACAAGCTCCGAAACCAGCTTCCTGGCTTCGGACACCTCCGGCGAAGGGGATCCGAGCGTTAAAACCTGCAACAGAACCGAAATCAAGTGCCAATTTGGCCTAGGGACCGAATTTGCTAAGTGTCGTAGTAGGGAAACGAAGGTAGCAATCTATTACATAGATTAATGGATACTTCACAGACGAAGTACCAAGGCGATAGCAATCCGTTACGTAGATTAACGGGTACTTCACGAGTGAAGTAACAAGGCTTACCACGGTTTCGGCGTGGCCGGCGGAGGGCTTCCAGGCAAACCCACAAAGGTTGCAGAAAAGTAAATAAAAGTAAAGATACGGTTCAAAGCTAGGGCTTTGTGATTGATTTGTGTTGGGGGCTTAATGAACCGGCCTCACCCCTATATTTATAGGGGCCAGTCTTCTTATCTCTAAGATTAATTTGGTAGGATTCGGCCTAATCAAATTTTAGGGATAAAATTAGTCAGAATCATACTCAAACTCTATCTTTGAAAATCAGTCTGAAGTGGGCCTTCGGCAGGGCCTACCGAAGCCTACTCCTTAGGCCGGCGAGGTAGGCCTCCGAAGGCCTTCGGGCCGAAGGTAGCAGGCCACTGGAAGGCTTCCGAAGCCCAAAGCTCAATGGGCCTTCGGCCCTGTAGGGCTTTTGCCCGATCTAGGACGTGTATTTTTGGTCTAAATTACCAAAATTGATATTTTGACAATCTTAACCATTTAATGTCATTTTTTGCTATCAACAGGACTGCTTTTTTATACATTGTGTTAGCCACCTTAGTAGTGTTTCCTAAAAATATGCAAATCATGTTTAACTAGAAACAAAAATTGTTTTAACTGTTTACATATAATATTTCAATCAGTTACGAATAATATTTCGCACAATTAGACATATTGTTTTAGCTAGTATATCGTATTGTTTAAAATAATTAAACATTTGTTTTATTTTATTTGTTAAACAATGTTTTACTTATATATTACTAGTATTTCTCGAAATTTATGTAACCCATGTTTCAGTTAGAAACACAAATTATTTCATGTGTTCTCATATAATATTGTAATTCAGTTCTGATTAATGTTTTATATAATTGTATGCAATATATCACGAAGTAACTCATAATATTTTAGTGGTGCTGGTTGCAACCGTTTGATCAGATGGTCAGGATTTAGCTGCGGGAGATCGGACGGTTGTGGAGAGGGTTCGATTTTTTGGCTGGCAATAGACGTCCGACGCTTTAGTCTTGTCCTAGGCTCTCCATTTTAGGTTAATCCATTAACCTAGGTAGTGTTTGGTTCTATGTACGAGGAGTAACAGAATGGTTTCTGGATATGGGGTGATAATATTGTTTGGTTCGGGGGACGGGGTGGAATCAAGTGGAACCGAACTATTCCCAGAAATAGAATATTCCTTGTAGATGTTGAATCATATGGTACTGATTTTTTTATGAACGAAATGGTTCTGAACCATTCCGTTCTATTTCTCGTCGTACACCAAACCAAACATAACCTTAGAAAATCCAACTTGGATAACAATTATCCACAATATCTCTGGATATAGATGACACACAAATCTCCTTGTTGAACTATTAAGGCCGGTTAGAAGAAGTAACTACAGCTATTCCTAAAATCTTTATCTCCTCTAGATAATTCAGATTTTCTAACAGATTGTAAAACCTAATAGTTACAAAATCTAAAAATAAAATTAATATATAAAAGTTGAAAAACGCAAGATTATTTATATTCTTATTGGCTAGATACTCACCGTTTGTTTTTCAAAATTGTAACATCTAGATAGTCAATAATTGCTTTCAAAACCTTGATCTCCCAAACATGTCCTTAGCTAAGCTAGATTTGCATGGCCCGACTGCGTGGCGGACATTGTAGTCCCTCCAAAAATAGTCACCCCTGTTCAATTGCTTGCTGAACAGGCATGCATGCTGGATATATCTGATGCACAGCTAGGACCAATTAATTAGGACGACATGATAAAATAGCTGGTGTAGCCTTAAATAGAGTAGTTATGCATTAATAAAACACTCTTTTTTCAGCACTTTGTGGCTACTTAATTCTCTGTTTAGGTTGAGATTATAAGGATCTATCCATAGCTAACTACTAGAGTTTGTTTTCAATACAGGTAATCGATTAATCTTTGTGCTCCATTCTTTGCCTTTATTTCTGTTATTAATCTCTGCAGAAATGAAAAAGGCAAAAAAAAATTTACTGATTCGCAGAAAAAAAACGTCTTTTCTTGTTTCTTCTTTTCACCGGTTCTTGGTTTGATCAACATTTCATGAAAATGGCCTGGTGATCGATCGATCGGATGATCAGGTAGAGTACCGATTCGAGGTCGTCGTCCAAGATCGTCGTTTTTTCGTGCGGCATGGAGGAGCAGCTCAAGAGGCCGGCGATGATGATGAAGAAAATCACGGCGCCGGAGAAGAAGTCCCTGCACGTCCACGCCGCCGCGTCGGGGAAGACCTGCTTCACAAACTTGCCGGAGGCGCCGGCGGTGATGGTGACCACGCCGACCAAGGCCGCGGCGGCGCACGCGCAGTCGAAGCGGATGCTGGGGAGTCGCCGGACGGCGGCGTCATGCCTCTGCTCGCCGACGACGCACGCCGGCTCGTTCCGATGCAGGCTCCACCGCGGCGGCGGCGGGCTCCCCGGCTCCGTCGGCTGCGGCCTCAGTGAGATCGGCAAGAAGCCCGGCGTATGATGCACGCGAATGTTAAGTCCGTCCTCTTGCTGTTATTCATGCAATGTCATATCTTTTCGTCATGCACGGAAGGAAAAGAAATTTTTACCTCTGTAAATGCTGCTCTAGTAAATGTAAATTGCTTTGTTTCATATTATAGTTAAACTTCAAGATTAATTAAATTTAAATAAAATTATATTAACATCTAAAATATAAAAATATAATATTAAGATATATTTCTTGGTGGATTTATTGAAATTAATTCAGCCCACAAAAAATTCTAACAAATTTGGCCCAGAAAACATTCAGCCAACAAATAAATGGCCCACAAAAAATCAGATAAAAAACATTCAGCATAGAGCCTACCAAAATTTCGGTCTAGAAAAACATTTTTTTTGAAGAACAGGCGCGAACCAACACGCCCCGCTTTATATTGAAAGCGAAACCAAACCAGAACAGAGTTACTGAGAGTACCAGCTTACAATTCGAAACACACCACCGAACAACCCAAAAAGTGAAACAACTAAGTAGGTCTTAGTACAACAGCCTTGAGCTTAGGGATAGTAACTAAAGAGACCAGACAGACAACTAATAGGCAAGGTCTGCCGACACAGAGAGAAACAGCCCGGATTAGCACATAAAGTCTTAAAACGCCCATCGGAGCACAGGGGAAAAACGATCAAGCCCAAAACAACAAAAACTCATCCAAAAGAGAATAGCAGACACTGTAGAGCTCGCGCGGACTGTAACCCAGCTTGAGGCCCAGCGTCACTTCATCAGTTTGGAGCATTTCTCACCACTACACAGGGGCGGGCTCACTTGTATTCAAGGGTATGCAATTGAATACCCATTATTTTTGCAACAAAAAATTATATATATATAATATACTATGTATATACATGAAAAAATAAAATCATTACCAAACAAGATGTGGAGGTGGCACAATTGGTTAGCACATAGTTACTTAGCAATTGAGTTATCATGAGGTCTAGAGTTCAAGTCTCTTTCACACCATGTTTTTTATTTGCAATGAAACAAAAAAATAAGTAATTATATTTTCTTACTCTTACCACTAATTTAATAATTTTATTTTAAAAATAAGGTCATGGTAGAGCAAAGAAAGTATTGTCTAACATATTTGATTTCTATCTTACCTTTAATTTAATAATTTTATTTTAAAAGTAAGGTCATCATAGTGCGGAGGGAGTATTTTATAATGTATTTAATTTCTCATTAACTTGGTTTCACAGGAGAACAATTTTTAAACCTTTTTATTTAATATATTTTTGCACCATTTATTATAGTATCATATAAGTTGAAAACTATATATAACAATACAATTAATATTTTTATTTTAAAAGTAAGGTCGTTGTACTGTGGAGAAAGTATTGTCTAATATATTTGATTTCTCCTTAATTTTTGGTATCACAAGCAACTGATTTTTTGAACCTTTTTATTTAATATAATGTTACATCATTTATTATAATATCATGTAAGTTAAAACTATATATAATAATATAATTAATGTTATATTTCGTTGTACATGTGGTTATATTGTTGCTTTTATCTTTCGTTACGCACAAAAAAAATTATTTGGAATTTTGAATACCCATAGTCCAAATCCTGCGCCCGCCTCTGCCCCTACATCCCTTGCGAGAGTGCGCAATTGAACAAGGAGCAATTCGGATATATTCGTTAACTCCCCCGTCAAGCGAGTCGGAGCCACCTTCGTCCACTGCAAAATGTATGAAGTCAAGCAATATGGCAAGGTTAGAACATTAGAAGGAACGATGTTGTTAAACACATAATTATTCTGCATGATCCAAATGGCCCAACATCCAGCAGCAAGAACACTAAGCAAAAGAAGCTTCTTTTTAACTGAAACATTACAACCAAGACACCCAAAAACATCAATGATAGAATTCGGACAATTTGCCCAACCCAAAGACTCCTTAACTACACACCAGCAGAATTTAGACAACGCACAATGAAACATAAGATGGTCAACCGATTCTAACTGATTGCAAAATTTACAATTCGGATCGCCAGCCCAGTTCTTCTTCCTCAACTGTTCTCCCACCTGAATTCTTCCCTTCAAAGTAAGCCACAGAAAGCATTTCACCTTCAGGGGGGAAGCACATTTCCAGACATATTTTGTAACCGCACTTGGGACCCCCCCAAACACTACAACAAAACAGGCAACTTCCGTCGGCCAAAGCCGACGGAAGTTAGCCCTTTCCCGACGGAAGAAGCCAACTTCCGTCGGCAAAACGCTATCTTCCGTCGGCCTTTGGCCGACGGAAGCGCGGCGACGGAAGTTAGCTAACTTCCGTCGGCGGCCGACGGAAGTTAGCTAACTTCCGTCGGCGGCCGACGGAAGTTAGCTAACTTCCGTCGGCTTGACGTGGCCGACGGAAGTTAGCGCCGAACACTGCCACGTCACCAGGGGGGCTTTAACTTCCGTCGGCCAGGCTGGCCGACGGAAGTTAGGGGCAGCTAACTTCCGTCGGCTTTGACCATAGCCGACGGAAGTTAGCCTTTCTGCCCACGTGGCCGAAACCAGCTAACTTCCGTCGGCTATGGTCAAAGCCGACGGAAGTTACCTGGTATTTTTTTTTTATTTTTTCCTGGTTCCCCTACTCACACTCACATCCAACCACAATTTCACATACATTCACAATACACATCCAAAATCACATTTCACATCCAAAATCACATTCAAACTTCACATATAACATCCAAAACCACATCTCACATCCAAAATCACATCCACACTTCACACATCACATCCAAAATCACATAATATAACTGAATTCACATCCAAAGTCACAGTAAACATCTGAATTCACATATAACATCCAAACTCACATACAAATTCACAAAACACAGCGAGAGCCACATACAAAGTCATATTTGTCCATATACTCACTGATCGCCCACATTTGGGTCGTGGGCGCCGCCGCTGCCTCCTGCTTCGTTCACATTTGCCCCGGAGGCTCCATCCTGGCCAGGCGTACGGAAACACTGAAGAAATAGACAAAATTAGAAACGAACTCAACTACACTTCTAAACGCTAACTTAGGTATTTAGGAGGTACCTCAGGTGATGTAGGAGATAGTGGTGGTGGCGGGGGAGGTAGTGGTTGGAACATAGACATGTCAAATCCACTGTTTTGCTGGGCTAGTTGCTACACATGTTGTAATGTAATCAGTTAGTTCTAAACCTATTTCTGAATACTTTTGAACTGCAACACTCTAAAGTAAGCTTACTTGGATCATCGCATGTTGTTGTGCTAAGCAGGCGGTATAGTACTCTTGTTGTTTCCTGTTGTGCTCGTTTACCCGCCTCAATTCCTCCCTCATCCGAACCATCTCCGGGGTTTCTTCTGAGCGACGACGGCTGGAGCCAACTCCGACGGAGCTCTGCGACGACTGAGCTGACTTCTGAGCTCTCACCGCTCTCGAGTCAATAACTCCATTGAACATGGAGTACCTGCAACATTAACAGGGGTTAGTTACCATCACAATACCATACACAAAACATTAATAAAAACATTGTCTCACCGTCCATGGCTTTTGCCACCTCCGCTGGAGTACACGGCCATTTGGTCCACAGGTTCTCTCCGCCAATCATAGTTCTCTCCATGGAGTCGAACCATGTGTTCACCATACTGCGCCTGCAAAAAACATGTCCGATTAGCTAGACGCAGAAAAATGAAATTACGTGAACTCTTAATAACATCTCACCAAATGGTCCGTGGCTGTCTGGCTACACAAGACATCTGGCTGTGCCGGATCGCTTCCTTTGTGACCAGAGGTATACACCTCTATGTCACTTGGCACGTTGCCAGATTTAGCTTCCTGTGCATTAGAAATGAGTTAGTCGCATTACAATGTATCTATAGCTAGAGAGTGACAGATCGGTCTTACCAAGCGTTTAGCGTGGCGAATATGTCCGTCGGCACCATATCTGTGCTTCGGATCCGTCCCGCGGCATTGTCTTTTCTGCTCGGAAGTCTTCTTAAATGCGGCTGAAGACCAAATCTTGCAGAATTCAAAATAGGCGTCCTCGCGGTTTGCCAACCACGGAATCCTCACCTGAACAGAGATGCTATTTGTATTATATGACAACAAATCTCAACAATCGAAGAGGTAAAAAGTTAGAATTGTTTACCGAACGGTATTCTTCTTCAGTCAAATAGACTGACGATGAGCCCGTCGCCTTGCTCATTCGTTGCCCTAGCTTCTCCTTGTAGTAAGCATTGTTCGCTTGAATGCGGGCATACGAAATGGCGTCCTTCACCACCTTATGCGCATTGTTGTTGAAGACTACAAGCGCATGGTTATGGTGATTGCCGACTTCTGGCAAGCAAAAGCGTAACTGCAAAAATAATGATTAGTATAGTGTTGTAACTCGAAAATTCTAAAAGAAAATTGAAAAAACACTTGCATACCCAGAAGTCATGAGACACCGCCCCCTGAGCAGTTCCGTGTCGCCCGTCAGGAGCGAACCGGTACTGGTCCCATGTTTGGCATAGAACCCGCTCACCGGTCGGCATTGTCAGCATCCCTGGGTAGTGCAGACGGCACAGGTTACCCAATATCTGGTTAACCTGTCTGACCCTCGAAGTGCCGTCGAACCGAGAGTCAATCCAAGATCTAGAAATACATAATAAATAAAGTTAATTAGTTTAGTGAAAGAAATTTTTTGAAAACAAAAGCAAAACAACAGAAGAGTATTACACTTACCCGTCACCAACAGGCGTAATCTCGATCTTGGCTCCACCGGAAGAGACTACTGGTGGAGCGACCAAGTGACTCGTCCTGAAAGTTACCGAGGACCCGCCGGCAGCCTCAGCACCTTCCTCCTGACCCGCACCCTCCGGGAGATCCCCCTGCCCCGCACCGGCCTCTGGGTCATCCCCCTGCCCCACACCCTCTGGGTCATCCCTCTGTGCCGCACACTCTGGGACATCCCCCTCTTGCCCGCCACCCACCGGCCGATCATCCTCATGACCCGCACTCTCCAAGTGTTGTTCCTCCTACAAAACAGTATTGAAACAATTAGTAATAGTTTATAACTGGCATAAAAAAACAATCTGAAAGTTACCTCCTCATCTAGTTGAAATGCAATAGGCCGACCAATTAATGTCGGATCTATGCATCTCAGGAGCTGCTCTTGACGACGTCTGTTTGAAGAAGAGGAACTACCCTGGAATAGGGTGTCCTCCTGACTCGTCGGTGTACTCGCCGGAGTACTCGCCGATGAACTCCCCAAGCGGAAGAGCTTCCTCGTGACAGTCTTCTTATTTTTCGACATCCTGTTCAAAATAAGCACAAACAAGCATTTATTAGTAAAGAAGGTTTGTACATATGAAAAAACATGTAATATGAAGTATATTGCATATCCATGTATCAAAACAATTACTTGTCAATTATCATCAAAATCAGGATCAATTTGTCCTTTTCTCCCCAAAGCACGCCATGTTACTTTTTTCTTCTTATGTTGGTGTTTCCTTTTCTCGGGAACTGCCACATCATTAGAATCGCCGAGAAAAGAATCTGTCGACGATTCTGACTCTACATTAAACGAAGTCGGCAATTCATCATCTTGATAAACCTCATCGACCTCTTCAACCTCCAATTGATAAGCGTCATCACTAGGGGTTTGTAGACGTTCCCGAGGATTCACTTTGTAGACTACCCACCAAGCACTTAGTTTTTCACATGGGTAGGGCATATAATACACCTGCTCGACTTGATGAGCAAGGACAAAATTGTCGCAACTAGATAATCGTTCCGCGTGTTTGACTTCAACCATCCCAAATTGGTTTTCACGAGTACCATGTTTAGGGTCGAACCAATCACAATCGAAGAAGACTACTTTAATCTCTTTATTCCCGGCAAATTTGTACTCGATTATATTTTTGATGATTCCATAATACAACGGAGGGGAAGCAGAGGCGGCCGGGCGGCTGGCGACGCAAGGGGAAGCAGAGCCCGCGGCGCAAGGGAACAGGGTTAACCGAAAGGCCTGTGCCACACCTTAGACACTACCACGGACCCTAGGCGCCCGCCCAGACACGCCTGATGGCGATCGCGATTCACCATGACATCCGGCGGTGACCGCCTGGACGTCTAGTCGGCGCAGGCGACGCCATGGCAACCATGGTCTATAGGAAAAGATAGGTCCTAAACCCACCCAAGAGTGACCGACAAAACGTGGTATTTATGACGAGCCATGAGTTCGAACGAAATTTCAGCAGCATAACCCCGCTGTTCTCCAATTGCACGCCTGATAGTGGTGCAATGGAGAACAACAAGGTTATGTTACTGAAATCCCATTCGGACTCATGACTCATCATAAAACCACGCTCTGTCGCCCACTCCGAGGCTGTCCAAAAAGGGACAATTCCGGACCTACACATCTCACACGCATGACACGTGTGAGACATGTTGGTCCGAAACGGGTGACGCATAGGTTTCGTTACACTATCTACGTTGTTGTCAAATAAAAAATTGCATACGAAAAGAAAAATATATAAGAAAGTATATATAGATATAATACTAATCACCCAATGAAATCATAAAAAAACTATAAATTAATAGAATAATATAATTAGAATCATATATACATAATATCACAACATATATTGCATATTAAAACAAAACATCACATATGAAACATATTTAAAAGCGTGAAACATACATAAAATCTCAATATTAATACATGACAAAATTCATATATGTAGCAAAAAATACCAAGAAGCAAGTCATACTAAAAAACATCTAAGAAACCTTTATAAAGCAAGATGCATACTACTATCATTCCACATTTCAATATATTGCAATCCAGTACAACGACAAAATTCAGAAATAAGTTAACTTTCAACTATACTAACAATATCATATCATGCACAAATTAAAAGCGAAAAAAATTAAAGCCGAAAAAAATTACTTAATCGTCGGGCGGCGACGAGTGGTGGGTGATGGTGTCCGGAGGCCGGCGGTGATCACAGTGGCACCACGCGACGGATGGCGATGGCCGAATTGGGGGCGGCGGTGGATCCTGAAAATTCACACATCTGATCATGCAAATTCAGAATTCCTAAAAATTATTCTAAATGACAACACTATTCCTTATCCGACCACATCCAATACAAAAAAGATTTTAACTGCATATATACTTTCAGACTTCAAATTTCAGACACACAGATTGAATGGCCAGGCGGGCGCCCAACTCCACCAGGCGAGACTATAAATCTATTATTATGCTTTCCAACACCAATTTATTCATATGCTAAAGAAAATAGGTGACAACTCACAAAACAAAAGATGAACTAAAGCTTCTATTTACATATCACATTTCATCAATTAGTTCACATTCTGTCAATTTTGCACAATTAATAAAAAATGACACTTCTATGACCAAAATTAGAAAGGATAGCAATTAATTCAGATCAACACTCCTATAGCATATCACACAATTTAAACTCAGCATTTACTGTAGCATGTATCACAAACTAGATTCCTATCCAAGTGTTTAATCATCGAGACAAAATTTAACAAACCACAATATAGAACCCTTACTATTGCGCGGACGGCGCCGGCGGCGGCGGCCGGCCGGGGCGACGGGCGGCCAGGCGCGGCCGGGCGGCCGGGCGGGCGGGCGGCCGAGGCGGCGGCCGGGCGGACCGTCCGGGCGGGCGGGCGGGCGGGCTGGCGGCCGAGGCGGCGGCCGGCGGGCGAGGGCGGCCGGGCGCGGCCGGGCGCGAAGCGGCGGCGGCGGGCGGGCGGCGGCCGAGGCGGCGAAAGCGGCGGCGGCGGGGAAACGGGCGGAGGTGCGCGCGTGTACAGGGAGTTAGGGCTCCCTGTACGCGCGCGCGGTTGGGTGAAAAGCCCC
>JAAALK010000080.1:34019601-34033881 GCA_019279435.1 Zizania palustris
TTGCGCGCGTTTTCAGTCTTCACCACGCGCGTCTCACCGGCAGGCTGTCAAGCGCATTTTCAGGTATCTCACGTATGCGCCCGATCTCGGTCTTTACTATTCAGCATCATCATCTCTTGATTATTTGGCTTTTCGGATGCCGACTTTGGTGGGTGCCGGTTGGATCGCAAGTCGACTTCTGGTACTTGCCAGTTTCTTGGTTCTTCTCTTGTGTCTTGGTCTTCACGAAAGCAATCTGGAGTTGCTCTCTCGACCACAGAGGCTGAGTATGTAGCTGCTGCTCACAGTTGGTTTGGATGATTTCCACTCTACGAGATTTTGGGTTGTTCTTTCCTACCAGAGTTCCATTGTTTTGTGACAGCACCAGTGCTATTAGTGTAGGGAAAAACCCATGTCTCCATTCAAAAACCAAACATATTGATGTGCGCTTCACTTCTTGCGGGATCAATATGAGAAAGGTGTCATTGACCTTGTTCATGTTGATACCCATCATCAGTTGGCTGATATTTTCACCAAACCCCTAGATCAGTCTTCTTTTGAGCGTTTACGAGGGGATTTGGGTGTTGTATATCCTTTTTAGGATATTTTGCGTCAGTTTTCTTTCTTCTTTACTCTTTTCTTGAGTCTTTTTGTGTGTGTTCATACCTTGCATATTCACATATCACACTTTAGAGATGCTTCTGTTATATGATTGAACTGATTTACTTATTCTAGCTGGTACATGCTTTTGATTACTTGTCGATGATCATGCTTGGTTCAGTTCACTTGATATATCTGATATCTGTCATATGCATGGCTTTTATACTTTAAACTTGAAAAATGATCACCATTGCTTCCTGTAACTAGCATGTGTAGGCTAAGTGCTTTTCTTATCTGTTACATGCCTTGTAGCTAGTTCATCACATAGATGCAGATATGCAACTTGGACATCTGTATGCTTTAAACATGGAAATGTGCTATAAAAATGATGAAAATTCAAGAACAATGAAAATTCCATGCCTTTTTGTGCATAACTTGAAAAGATCCAGGTGGGTTTGCTTTGTCGCATTACATTTGTTCTGGACTGCATACCATAGCACTTTGGTATGAACTAGGACAGTGTAGTGTATGCCAAGACCAATGTCTTAAGCTTTTGATGGTCCAGATCTGGCCTAGGCTTGACTTGGTCGGTCAGCATAAGGTTTGACATGCAAATAACCTCTGGCAAAAATGAAAAAGGAAAAAGAAAAAGCTTGAAAATTGAAATGATAACAAGTTTGCTGAAGCACTCTGTTTTTGGACCATGCTTATCTTGGTAGATATCAGTTAGCTTTTGCATCTCATGTTTTACCTTGCTTGTTTTACTAGAAAATGTGGTGATGCTTTCTGTTTGCAAAAACTGAAAAATGCATGCTAATGACTTTCTTTAGATATCATCTGTTGCACTGATCATGCCATGTGTCTTAGACAGTATCTCTTTTGCTATACTTGTTAGATGCTGTAATTGCAGTCAATCATATTTGAGAAGCATGCTTTCTACACTCCTTATGCACTCCAGTTGAATTCACTGCATATTTTGAGGGGGAGTTGCATTTCAGGGGGAGTCTGTGTCTCTATTGAGTGCTTGATGAGTTCACTTGTCAACAAGGGGGAGAAAATTTGGGATCAGAGTTTAAGGGGAGTTCTTACTCTGTTGATATCCTTGTTGTTCTGAAATCGCACTCCTTTTGAGCTTTTACGTTTTGGTTAACCATAATGACCGCTTCTTGTTTTTGTTCGGCTTTTGGTCATTAGGGTTAAATTTTTACCTTATTTTTCTTCTTCTTTGTTTTCTTGTGTTTTGTTTTCGTGTTTCCACATTTGCTCGCAGGTGCTGAAGAGCTGAAGAAGAGGAGTGTTGACAATGCACTCATCAAGGAGGAGATTGAGGAGCCATGCTGAATAGCGTGGGCCTCATGGCTCCAGAAGTGATGAGTCATTGTCAATGATAGTCAAAGAGGACTGAAGAAGAGAAGAGATCTGATGTTTCATGGGCCGCGTGTGACTCAGGTACACGGGCAGCGAGCGACTGTCGGGCAGAGGAGGCTGCGAAGTCGGGCTGGCCCAATCCGGGTGCATGGGCCAAAAGCAGTAGAAGACCCACTGGGCTGTTGACCAGGATTGACTCAGGTACACGAGCGGTGAGCGATTGCTGGGCTGAGAGAGCTGCGGAGTCGGGCCGGCCCAATCCGGGTACCTGGTGCAAAGTCGGTGGAGGCTTTGTCAGTTTCGGCGCAAAACTGACAACCGTTGATCTTGTATCTGCCTGTCCAGAAGAGAAGCCGTAGTCGCTACGAAAACTTAGCTTCCGGATAAGTCATCTGTAACTCTAGGCCCACAGTCAGTCAGTCGTGTCTGTAAAATTCCTAAGGGCAGTAGAGTCTTTTCCTTTATTCTTGAGTCTGTAAAAACCCTAAGGGGCTGGTAGAATATTCCTAGTGTTGGGCTGCCTATAATAGGACCCCAATCCCTAGGGTTTGGACTACCCCTTCTAAAATTCACTTCTTAATCCATTGGGTCATTTTGCCTCTCACGTTCTCTCTCCTGTGTGCGCCGCCAGGCATTGGTTCATCCCTTTTTGCCTTGCATTTACTTTGCTCCTGTGAGATTGAATTCTTTGTTTGTTGTTGAGGCGTGTGCATTGATTCTTCTGATTCAAGAAGCTTCGGTTTGATGTGCTGGTTGATTTATTCCTGAGGATGTGTCTCTGTTGCGTGTGTTCTTCATGAGAAGTAGTACTAGTTCTTGCTGTTGCAAGTAGTACTGCTACTGTAGCCACAGTACTCGCTGCCAGCCTTTTTACCTTCTACCGCACAGCTTTTTGATCGAAGCAGACTGGATTGAATGCCTTTTTGACTGTTTTCTGGCGAAGCCATCATCTCAGTTTCGAAGCCCCTCAGCTCCGTGAGGCAGGCTTCGAACGGTATACCCTCAGAGGCTTCGTTCGAACTTCGGACTGCATTTTTGTTTTCTATGTGTCTGGCTTCGAAGTATTCTTTAAAACTGTCAGCATCTCTACTTCGAACGTCTGTGCGAAGGTGCTCCGACTTGAGCCCCTCGAAGTCCACACTTCGACGGGTTTCGAAGTTGTCTTCGGAGCTTGTTCCTCTGATAGACTTCGCTTTATTTTTCTCTGACGCATATCAGCCTTCGCCTCTCAGTTCGAAGCTCACTCTTTTCGAAGGTAGAGCTTAGGCTTCGAATTTGGTTTTCTGTTGTGTGACAGGCTTCGCTTCTTTGTTCGAAGGTTGTCTGTTTGTGTGTTGTATTCGAAGTTTTCTATTCAAAGGTTCTTGCTTCGAAGCACTCGGTTCGAAGCTGTGTTCGAAGCCTTGTCTTCGAAGTACATACTTCGAACCAGGCTCCGGCATTGTCATACTTCGCTTCGAAGCATACTTCGCTTCTTGCCACTTCGAACTAGGCTAGACCGTGACACCTTCGGCATCTCAGACAGGCTTCGTCACCAACTTCCGAAGCAGGCTTCGACCAGAGAAGCTGTCTCCGTCAATCATCTCCGAAGCAGACCTCGACGGGTGAAGCAGGCTTCGCCAAGTTCCGAACAGGAGACAAATTTGGACAGTAACTTCTCATTCCACCTTACATGTACTTAGATCATTTCTTTGGGAAGTTTAGGCCTAACTTACTTTTGTTTATCTACCTAGTTGCACTTCTTTGATAGTACTTTGTTTGACATCAGTTGCTTCTAGGTCAGATACCTTTAGACTTAGGCCTTTTGTTTATTTTCTGCTGCTTAGTCTTTTGAGGTGCGTTGGGTATTGGGAACAGGCCATTGATTCGAAAGAATTTTTAAGGCGCCCATTCACCCCCCCTCTGGTCGCTACTTTCGGTCCTACAAGTGGTATCAGAGCGAGGTTAGGGTTTTTCCATACCTTAACCGGTTCTAAACCCCAGTAGTGACCATGACGTCTCCTGGCAAGGTCCCGTCCTTGGAGGCCTATGGCTATAATTATTGGAAGACTCGCATGCGAGCCTATCTTATGAGCTAGGGTTCGGACATATGGGACATTTGCGTTCACACCACGTTTTTCATTTTGCCAGTTACTGAGCAAGGTACTGCTGGTATCATTGCTCAGCATCTGAGCAACAGTAAGGCTGTGAACATTCTGTTTTCTGGTTTAGGTCCCACTGAGTTTGAGCGCGTGAGTCATCTCTCCACTGCAAGAGAGATCTAGGCTACCCTCAAGGCACACCATGAGGGAACAACACAGGTCAAGGCTCGGCTCTATCAGACCTACCGGCGTGAATATGAGAATTTCACACAGAAGCCGGGTGAATCTGTTGAGGCTTTGTTTGGTCGTTTTCAGTCGATCATTAACAAGCTTCGGAACAACAAGGCTGAGGGTGCTCAGTTAGTCTCAGATCACGAGCAGGCGCTCAAGGTTCTCCATACCTTGGACCCAAAGATCTGGGAGATCAAGGTATCCTCTATCGTTGAGAGCACTTCTTACGATACCTTGACCATTTCTGAGTTGTTTAGCAAGCTGAAGGCCACTGAGGTAGATATCCAGCTGAGATCAAATCTCACTGGTTCTGGATCAAAATCCCTGGCCCTTGCTACACCTTCTGTTGATCCCTCTTCTGTGAGCTGTGCTGGGTTCTCCTTGATGTCTATCACTGAGGACCAGCTTGAGTTGTTGGGAGATGATGATTTGTGTCTTTTTAACAACTGGGTGCGTCGTGTCTATGATAAGAGAATGTTCAAAAGACATGGCACAAAATCCGGATGCTTTGAGTGTGGTGATCCAGGACACTTCATCGCCGACTGCCCCAAGCGCAATGGACACAAGAAGGGCACCGGTGGTGGCTTCCACGACTCCGGCAAGTACGACAGCTCCTCCTTCAACAAGGGCAAGCCAAAGACTAGATTCTTCAGAAAGGCCCTGAAGGACTACCGGCGAGAGAACAAGAAGCGCGATAAGGCCTTCTTCGCCGAGATGGAGAAGAGCTACTCCAAGCGGTCCACGTCTTCTTCCTCTTCATCGAGCTCAAGCGATGAGGAGATCGCCATTAGGAAGGGGAAGGACAAGGACGATCCGGCGGGCCTTTGCTTCATGGCCTTCGGAGACAAGCCGAAGAGCCGCTCACACCAGCGCCGAAGATCCCGCAAGAGCTTCTGCTCAATGGCTCTTGGGGAGAGGGAAGAAAAGAGCTCCTCCGACGACTCCGACGACGACGACAACAAGGTATCATCTTATGAGCGAGAAATTGTTGATTTACTTGAGAGCAATCGTCAGGAGTTAAAGTATCGGGAGAAACTGCTTAGGGGGGCTAAGAAAAGGATAGACGAATTAGAGAGTGAGCTTGACGTGGCCAATGGCAGAATTGAGAGTCTATCTTCTTCCCCTTGCTTGGGTGATAGCAGTGAGTGCCCGAAGTGTGAGGTGCTTCTGTGTGACCTGTCGACTCTGAAGTCCAGGTACACAGAAAGGGTCGATGAGTGGGACGCTTTGGCCACTGAGCTTGAAAGCGCTCAGCTGGAGCTGAAAGATGCTCTAGCCACTGTCGTCGCATCCTGTGTTGATTGCCCATCTCATCTAGCTGCCTTAGCTGAGCTGAAATCCAAGGGTAATGAACATTTGGGTGATTTGGAGAGGTTGAGAGCTGAGCTTGCCCAGACTAGGCTAGAGCTTGAGACACTGTCAGTTCCACCCACTGTTTGTGAGAACTGCCTGTCCCTTAGAATGGAATTAATTAAGCTGAAAGCCGAGAAGTCTGTTCAAGTAGAGAGTGAGTGTGAGACCTGCTTGTCTCAGGTGGAGGTTCTAGCTTCCTTGAGAGAGGAACTAGCAGATTCTCAGAATGAGAACTTTTACCTCCGTTCTATCCTGAGTTGGATCAGTGCCAGAGAGCCACAACTTGGCATGATGATCTAGCAGTTCAAGAGACAGGATGGGTTTGGGGTGGGTTACACCTACACCAAGGCTGACTTCGAGAGTGCCATTAGCCGGGCAGTGGAGTGGAGTAAAATGACTCCAGAGCAGAGGTATCCCAAGACTCACTCCACTGAGGCTTCCCAGGCTTGTCAGCCCAAGGATGGAGTGATCCATGAACCACCTAAAGCTCCACCCAAGAAACCTATCTGGGTTCCAAAGCCCAAAAATCTCCACACCTCTCTTGACTCTCTTCCTGGACCCTCTCAGCCCAAGAAGACAACACCAATCACCACTAAGCCCAAACAACCCAAGCCTCAACCACATCCCAAGAAGCCTACCTATCATTGTGAGTACTGTCAAAAAGACGGGCATCTTGCGGAGTTTTGCTTCAGGCGGAAGCGGGTTGAGAGAGCAGAGCGTGCTCGTGGTGGTCAGGATCAGTTCTACCAGGAGGGTGGTAGACTGAGAGTTCCTCGACGCGGAGAGAGGCTGGAGGCCAGGCCGCGTCGTGTAGGTGGTGGTAGAGGAGACGGCTTTCTTGCCCGTGCTCCAGTTGGTGGTGTCCGTTCCGCCAGAGCTCCAGACCATGTTGGCTACGGTTCTGGACCTCGTGGCCGTAGGGTTAGGAAGAACCGAGGACCGCGCTTTGAGCCGCGTTTTGGTCCAAACTCTTTTGATGGTTTTCGCTTTCCATCTTTTGAGCAGATGGCTCAACACTGGTTTAGCTCTTTTGCTAAACCTGGTGCCGGACCATTTGCTCCCACTTACAGACACTGATTGTGCGGGACCGGGGATTGGAGGATGTTTGGATCATGGACTCAGGATGCTCTCGCCACATGACGGGACATCGCAGATGGTTCTCCAGTCTCACTCCCCCGAGCTCCAAAGAATACATCACGTTCGGGAACAACGGTCAAGGGAAAGTAAGTGGCATAGGCTCAATTCGCATTTCAGATCATTTCTCTTTGAAGAATGTTGCTTTGGTTAAAAATTTGAACTTCAACTTGATTTCTGTTTCGCAACTTCTTGAGGATGGTTTGGAAGTGCGTTTTAAGAAGGGTAATTCTTCTGTGGTTGATTCTATAGGGTCTTTGATTTGCCAGATTTTACCATTCGGCAAAGTTTTTCGAATTGACTTCTCTAGTTCTTTTGGCCCTTCTCGCTGTTTGATTGCTGGATCTTCTTCTGAGCTCTGGAAGTGGCATAGGAGGTTAGGTCACTTGAGTTTTGATCTGCTAGTCAGGTTAAGCTCTATGGACCTCATCCGAGGATTGCCCAAGCTTAAGATGGAGAAGGATCTAGTTTGTCATCCCTGTCGTCATGGGAAAATGGTTGCCGCTTCTCACTCACCTGTGACTCAGGTGATGACTTCGTATCCGGGCGAGCTTTTACATTTGGACACTGTTGGTCCAGCTCGGGTACGTTCAGTCGGGTGGAAGTGGTATGCACTTGTAATTGTTGACGATTTTTCTCGATTCTCGTGGGTTTTCTTTTTGGAGTCTAAGGATGAAACTTTTCATTTTGTCCACGACCTGATTTTGAAGCTGAAGAATGAGAACAATGGTCGGATGCGAGCAATTCGCTCCGACAATGGCTCTGAGTTCAAGAACTCTCAGTTCGTCAGCTTCTATAGTGATCAGGGTCTGGACCATCAGTTTTCTTCTCCTTACACTCCCCCACAGAACGACGTTGTGGAACGAAAGAACCGCACGCTAGTTGAGATGGCCAGGACGATGCTCGATGAGCACAGGACTCCTAGGTGTTTTTGGGCTGAAGCCATGAACACGGCTTGCTATCTGGCCAACCGCATTTTTCTTAGAGCTTACCTTGGTAAGACATCATATGAATTGCGGTTTGGCAGACAGCCCAAGGTGAGCCACTTGCGAGCGTTTGGCTGCAAGTGCTTTGTGCTCAAGAAGGGAGGGCATTTGGACAAGTTTGAGTCTCGTTGCTGGGATGGTGTTTTTCTTGGTTATGCATTGCATTCGCGAGGCTTCCGTGTTTGGAACCTCGAATCCCAGCTGCTTGTCGAGACTTGTGAGGTTTCATTTGATGAGTCCTTGCCTTCTTCGTCTCCTTCTTTTGAACTTTCTGGTGAAGATGAGCTCGGAGAGTCCATCTTCGAGGAAGATGAGGATACTCTAGCTGCTGATGAGGGTGGGCCTTCTACATCCCCCGCAGAGCCCACACCTTCTGAGACTTCGACTAATGATGAGGGCGGACCTCTGATCACTTCTTCCACTTCGATCGAGCCCCCTCAGTCGAGTCCAGAGGTGCCAGCTGCTGACTCTGGTGAGGTGACTTCGGATCACCAGGGAACCCGAGCAGTACAGCATGATCACCCCTCAGAGCTCATCATAGGTGATTTGACTGAGAGAACTTTGCGTTCTTCTGCCTCTCTTGCTGTGTTTGCTGAATCTGCGTTTGTTGCATCTTTTGAGCCCAGAGACATTTCTCATGCTCTTTCTGATTCTAATTGGATTAATGCTATGCAAGAAGAGCTTGAAAATTTTGTCCGCAATCGGGATTGGACACTAGTTGAGCCACCACCAGGATGCAACCCCATAGGCACCAAGTGGGTGTTTAAGAACAAACAAGGTGAAGATGGGGTTGTGGTGCGCAACAAGGCTCGACTAGTTGCCCAGGGTTATTGCCAGAAGGAAGGTATTGACTTTGAAGAAACCTTCGCTCATGTTGCCCGTCTTGAGTCCATTCGTATACTTCTAGCTTTTGCCGTTTCGAAGGGTTTTAAGCTTTTTCAAATGGATGTTAAGAGTGCTTTTCTGAACGGGTACATAGAAGAGGAGGTTTATGTCAGGCAACCCCCCGGTTTTGAGAACCCTAAGTTTCCTCGACATGTTTTTAAGTTGCACAAAGCTTTATACGGGTTGAAGCAAGCCCCCAGGGCTTGGTATGACCGGTTAAAGCAATTTTTGTTGGGGAAGGGCTTTGTGATGGGTTCTGTGGACAAAACTCAGTTTCTGCTCAGAGTTGCTTCAGACTTCTTAGTTGCTCAGATTTACGTGGACGATATTATTTTTGGCGGTACTACTAATGATTTTGTGTCCAAGTTTTCTGAGCAGATGCACAGTGAGTTTGAGATGAGCCTCATGGGTGAGCTCAAGTACTTCTTAGGGCTCCAGATCAAGCAGACCAAGGACGGCACCTTCATCCACCAAGGTAAGTACACTCGTGATATGTTAAAGAAATTTGACTTTGGTGGTGAATTGAAGCCGCAGATGACCCCGATGGGCACTTCTGGAGGTCTGGACAAGGATGAGAGCGGCGTCAAGGTCAATGAGAGAGAGTTTCGAGGGATGATCGGTTCGCTGTTGTACTTAACGACAACAAGACCGGATATACAGTTCGCCGTGGGACTTTGCGCGCGTTTTCAGTCTTCACCACGCGCGTCTCACCGGCAGGCTGTCAAGCGCATTTTCAGGTATCTCACGTATGCGCCCGATCTCGGTCTTTACTATTCAGCATCATCATCTCTTGATTTATTTGGCTTTTCGGATGCCGACTTTGGTGGGTGCCGGTTGGATCGCAAGTCGACTTCCGGTACTTGCCAGTTTCTTGGTTCTTCTCTTGTGTCTTGGTCTTCACGAAAGCAATCTGGAGTTGCTCTCTCGACCACAGAGGCTGAGTACGTAGCTGCTGCTAGCTGCTGCTCACAGTTGGTTTGGATGATTTCCACTCTACGAGATTTTGGGTTGTTCTTTCCTACCAGAGTTCCATTGTTTTGTGACAGCACCAGTGCTATTAGTGTAGGGAAAAACCCATGTCTCCATTCAAAAACCAAACATATTGATGTGCGCTTTCACTTCTTGCGGGATCAATATGAGAAAGGTGTCATTGACCTTGTTCATGTTGATACCCATCATCAGTTGGCTGATATTTTCACCAAACCCCTAGATCAGTCTTCTTTTGAGCGTTTACAAGGGGATTTGGGTGTTGTATATCCTTTTTAGGATATTTTGCGTCAGTTTTCTTTCTTCTTTACTCTTTTCTTGAGTCTTTTTGTGTGTGTTCATACCTTGCATATTCACATATCACACTTTAGAGATGTTTCTGTATATGATTGAACTGATTTACTTATTCTAGCTGGTACATGCTTTTGATTACTTGTCGATGATCATGCTTTGGTTCAGTTCACTTGATATATCTGATATCTGTCATATGCATGGCTTTTATACTTTAAACTTGAAAAATGATCACCATTGCTTCCTGTAACTAGCATGTGTAGGCTAAGTGCTTTTTTTATCTGTTACATGCCTTGTAGCTAGTTCATCACATAGATGCAGATATGCAACTTGGACATCTGTATGCTTTAAACATGGAAATGTGCTATAAAAATGATGAAAATTCAAGAACAATGAAAATTCCATGCCTTTTTGTGCATAACTTGAAAAGATCCAGGTGGGTTTGCTTTGTCGCATTACATTTGTTCTGGACTGCATACCATAGCACTTTGGTATGAACTAGGACAGTGTAGTGTATGCCAAGACCAATGTCTTAAGCTTCTGATGGTCCAGATCTGGCCTAGGCTTGACTTGGTCGGTCAGCATAAGGTTTGACATGCAAATAACCTCTGGCAAAAATGAAAAAGGAAAAAGAAAAAGCTTGAAAATTGAAATGATAACAAGTTTGCTGAAGCACTCTGTTTTTGGACCATGCTTATCTTGGTAGATATCAGTTAGCTTTTGCATCTCATGTTTTACCTTGCTTGTTTTACTAGAAAATGTGGTGATGCTTTCTGTTTGCAAAAACTGAAAAATGCATGCTAATGACTTTCTTTAGATATCATCTGTTGCACTGATCATGCCATGTGTCTTAGACAGTATCTCTTTTGCTATACTTGTTAGATGCTGTAATTGCAGTCAATCATATTTGAGAAGCATGCTTTCTACACTCCGTATGCACTCCAGTTGAATTCACTGCATATTTTGAGGGGGAGTTGCATTTCAGGGGGAGTCTGTGTCTCTATTGAGTGCTTGATGAGTTCACTTGTCAACAAGGGGGAGAAAATTTGGGATCAGAGTTTAAGGGGGAGTTCTTACTCTGTTGATATCCTTGTTGTTCTGAAATCGCACTCATTTTGAGCTTTTACGTTTTGGTTAACCATAATGACCGCTTCTTGTTTTTGTTCGGCTTTTGGTCATTAGGGTTAAATTTTTACCTTATTTTTCTTCTTCTTTGTTTTCTTGTGTTTTGTTTTCGTGTTTCCACATTTGCTCGCAGGTGCTGAAGAGCTGAAGAAGAGGAGTGTTGACAATGCACTCATCAAGGAGGAGATTGAGGAGCCATGCTGAATAGCGTGGGCCTCATGGCTCCAGAAGTGATGAGTCATTGTCAATGATAGTCAAAGAGGACTGAAGAAGAGAAGAGATCTGATGTTTCATGGGCCGCGTGTGACTCAGGTACACGGGCAGCGAGCGACTGTCGGGCAGAGGAGGCTGCGAAGTCGGGCTGGCCCAATCCGGGTGCATGGGCCAAAAGCAGTAGAAGACCCACTGGGCTGTTGACCAGGATTGACTCAGGTACACGAGCGGTGAGCGATTGCTGGGCTGAGAGAGCTGCGGAGTCGGGCCGGCCCAATCCGGGTACCTGGTGCAAATTCGGTGGAGGCTTTGTCAGTTTCGGCGCAAAACTGACAACCGTTGATCTTGTATCTGCCTGTCCAGAAGAGAAGCCGTAGTCGCTACGAAAACTTAGCTTCCGGATAAGTCATCTGTAACTCTAGGCCCACAGTCAGTCAGTCGTGTCTGTAAAAATTCCTAAGGGCAGTAGAGTCTTTTCCTTTATTCTTGAGTCTGTAAAAACCCTAAGGGGCTGGTAGAATATTCCTAGTGTTGGGCTGCCTATAAATAGGACCCCAATCCCTAGGGTTTGGACTACCCCTTCTAAAATTCACTTCTTAATCCATTGGGTCATTTTGCCTCTCACGTTCTCTCTCCTGTGTGCGCCGCCAGGCATTGGTTCATCCCTTTTTGCCTTGCATTTACTTTGCTCCTGTGAGATTGAATTCTTTGTTTGTTGTTGAGGCGTGTGCATTGATTCTTCTGATTCAAGAAGCTTCGGTTTGATGTGCTGGTTGATTTTATTCCTGAGGATGTGTCTCTGTTGCGTGTGTTCTTCATGAGAAGTAGTACTAGTTCTTGCTGTTGCAAGTAGTACTGCTACTGTAGCCACAGTACTCGCTGCCAGCCTTTTTACCTTCTACCGCACAGCTTTTTGATCGAAGCAGACTGGATTGAATGCCTTTTTGACTGTTTTCTGGCGAAGCCATCATCTCAGTTTCGAAGCCCCTCAGCTCCGTGAGGCAGGCTTCGAACGTATACCCTCAGAGGCTTCGTTCGAACTTCGGACTGCATTTTTGTTTTCTATGTGTCTGGCTTCGAAGTATTCTTTAAAACTGTCAGCATCTCTACTTCGAACGTCTGTGCGAAGGTGCTCCGACTTGAGCCCCTCGAAGTCCACACTTCGACGGGTTTCGAAGTTGTCTTCGGAGCTTGTTCCTCTGATAGACTTCGCTTTATTTTTCTCTGACGCATATCAGCCTTCGCCTCTCAGTTCGAAGCTCACTCTTTTCGAAGGTAGAGCTTAGGCTTCGAATTTGGTTTTCTGTTGTGTGACAGGCTTCGCTTCTTTGTTCGAAGGTTGTCTGTTTGTGTGTTGTATTCGAAGTTTTCTATTCAAAGGTTCTTGCTTCGAAGCACTCGGTTCGAAGCTGTGTTCGAAGCCTTGTCTTCGAAGTACATACTTCGAACCAGGCTCCGACATTGTCATACTTCGCTTCGAAGCATACTTCGCTTCTTGCCACTTCGAACTAGGCTAGACCGTGACACCTTCGGCATCTCAGACAGGCTTCGTCACCAACTTCCGAAGCAGGCTTCGACCAGAGAAGCTGTCTCCGTCAATCATCTCCGAAGCAGACCTCGACGGGCGAAGCAGGCTTCGCCAAGTTCCGAACAGGAGACAAATTTGGACAGTAACTTCTCATTCCACCTTACATGTACTTAGATCATTTCTTTGGGAAGTTTAGGCCTAACTTACTTTTGTTATCTACCTAGTTGCACTTCTTTGATAGTACTCTGTTTGACATCAGTTGCTTCTAGGTCAGATACCTTTAGACTTAGGCCTTCTGTTTATTTTCTGCTGCTTAGTCTTTTGAGGTGCGTTGGGTATTGGGAACAGGCCATTGATTCGAAAGAATTTTTAAGGCGCCCATTCACCCCCCCCCCCCCTCTGGTCGCTACTTTCGGTCCTACAACCTTCTGCAGGTCCGAATGCAACGGAGACTCGTCATCGAAGGATGCATTATTGGCCTCCTCCGGGACTTGGACAGCTTCGGGAAGGTTGCCAGCACCACCGTCTTGAGGCCCTTCTGCAGCATGGGTGGAAGCTTGAGAGCGGAGTCGATCGGCGGCATCTTGCCTCCACCTTGCCACTTCCTCCTAAAGTCGGGCTACCTGAGTAGACTCGTCCTCAGGAAGGTCTTCATCTCCTTCAGAGGGGAGCTCCGGGTCTCAGGAACTGGCGTAGTCGGTTTGGAGCACCGTGGGAGCAGCTCGATGGCCTTTGGGTGCTTGACGTCCGGTGGCCCCTTCGGGGGTTACCAGGATAATTGAAGGTCCTGCTCCGTTGGTCCGAGGGGACCTTCGGGGAGGATTCGAGGCTAGGCTCCACTTGGGAGGCATAGCTAATGAAGATGAGGTCCGAAGACCGAGGACTTCAATTGGTTTGGGAAGGCAAGGAAAGGCCTTCGAACTGCACTAAGAAGCCCCTTACCGAAGGGTGCGCAAAATCCTGAGACTCTGAAGCTCCCTCCGCAAGTGCTCTTCGAAGTACAGTCAACAATAGAGAACTAGCTTTTAGAACTAGGATCCCCACGGACGATGCCAACTGTTGGCGTAAAAGATTACGCTAATAGGTTCTCTAAGATTAAGAACTAACAAACAGTGAATTTGTGTTGAGAACTATCTCAAGCCTACGAATTGGATAATAGATTAAGTAGTCCAAAATAGTGTATTGAATAGCTGAGTATTCGATGCCTATTACAGGGTAAGAAGGAGGGTATTTATAGGCAAAAAATCTAAGGAAAATACCTATTTACCCCTCAATTACAATCGACATAGTGGAAACTATTCGGTACCCCGAATAGGGTTAAAATAGTAAAATCTATCCGGAGAAGGAAGATAAGGCAAACATCTTATCAATCTTGTTGTTTTCCACCGAAGCTTCATAGCCTACGGAGGGTACCTTCGAGTCCTCGAGTTGAAGCATCCTCCGGCATAGAAACTTCGTCACCTCCGGAAATGAACTCAAGCTTTGATGCTAGTAAGCCATCTTGACTGTTGTTCTAAAG
>JAAALK010000080.1:34034881-34127967 GCA_019279435.1 Zizania palustris
CATGAGCTATTAACCCAACATTATTCGTTGTCTTAATTGAACAGTTGAAATAGGGAGGAACTTGTTGATAGCAAAAAATGACATTAATTGTTAGAATTGTCAAAATATAAAAATTGGTATTTTTGGCCGAAAATATGCCAAGTCCTGACACAGGCCGGTCTGACCAGGTTTAATCTGAATCCGAGTCAGATTAGTGATTTTGGGGTATTTTATCCCTAATTAGTTTTTAACGACTTGGACTCGAATCTAACTCAGATTAGACCCCAAGCATGTCATGTCCAACCTCTATAAATAGAGGCAAGGCCGATTCAAGGGCTCTCCCCTCCCCAAAAAAACCCTAATAGATCCAATATATTATATACCTTGAATCACATTTACATTCCATCTACTTTCCTTGCCCTAGGTTTAGCTTAGCACGTACATCCTTGCTGGTTTGCGCTATAAGCCTCCCATCCGCCGCATAGTAATCACGGTAAGTCTTTGTTGATTCGCTTGTGAATCATCCGTTTCATTCACGTAACGGATTTCTATTGTTTTAATGGTTTTTACCGGTAATTCGGTCTCTTGGCCGAATTTCCTTTGGTTTCTTGGTGTTTTTTTGTAGTGTTTTATCCCTCCCATCTTCGCCAAGAACTCTTGTTACAATTTGTCCATGGCGAGACAGTCATCGGAGACTCTGAGCATTCTGATTTGGCATTGTCGGTCTGACCGACGTGTGCCGGATTCGTCATTAGCCGTGCCGAAAACGTGAGGCGACAACTCCCCGCCACTTTGGTCTGACCAACGCGTCCCTATCGGTCTGACCGGTGTGTGCTGGATCCATCACCCCCGTGCCGACAAGCGTGAATTAGCCACCATCATCCTGTTCGATCTGACTGACGGTGGGCGTTCGGTCTGACCGAGCCATGCCAGCATTCAACGGTCTGACCGACCCTTCTAGGCCGGTCTGACCGATCCTGTTTTGTCAGGTTTAAATCGACTGCTTGCCCGGTTTAGTTTAATTCATCCTTACACTTTGGTTAATTGGATAATATTTTATATTATTTAATTGTCTGGTGACTCCGTTATTTCCCTTGTCACTATCTAGGGTCATCAGAACACGACATCGGCGTTGTGTTACGCTTAGGGATTTACCTCTAAGTATCCACACACTTTTGGATCGTCAGATCGACGTCAATGCACTTGGCTCTTTAACTGTTAGGTTTTAGTGTCAACAAAACTATGAACAAAAATTATATTGTTAACAAACTAAACAGTCGAACCTTACAAGGCAATGTGTGTATACACATCTCATGTTACCAAAATTTTGCTAGCAAACCAAATGCAACATTTTTGACCTAAAAAATTTTGGGAAATTATTGGAATTACCAATAAGGTCAAGATTCAAACTAGTCCTTTAATATATTGATAGACCTAAGGGCTTATATGCCGATGATTTTGCGTGGAACTTCTTCGAGAGATATCTAATATGACCCTCTATCTTGGTTTCACGATTTTTGAGTCTAAAATGTCTCTTTAGTAAAATTATTATCTAGGTCTCTATTTTTTAGAAATCATTAAAATCCTCATCCATCATCCTACAAAATAGCTATCATTCCCTATCTATTTTAGTCCTATGGATGATATAAGAGAAAGAAAAAATAGAGAGGGGAGATATATGATAATTATGGTCTATCCATCAGTAATAAAATAATAAAATATAGGAAATATGGTATTAAAGAGAATGCATTTTATTGGAAATGCTTCATATATGATAATATTATAAGGGGTTTTAAGTATCTCTTGATGATGCTCTAAGGAGAAATTTTGATGCTTTAAGTAGTAAATATTACACCACCACAAATAGGATAGAGAAATAAAACAAAGGCACCAACTAAAATGTTGAAAAATCAAGTGTTTGTGTAATGAATTATTACACAACAAGTTCAATAAGGCTTGAAGGGCTTAAGATTCAATCTAAGTATTTAAGTCCGAGTGTAGACATCTGGATGGAGTAATATTGCATGCTCAGAAGTATTTGTATTTCAGCTAGTTGAAATAGTTCATCCACACCGATCCGAGACTAGCTCACCGATGAGGCCGAAGCATCACTGGAGACCAACATTGTCAAGGTCACTTTAGCAGAGTTTGGGGCCATATTTCAGCCTGCCTTATGCCCTTCGCTCTCGCCCTTCCTCAAAGGTAAGCTTCTTTTATACCCAACCCTCCAAAATGCTTATTCAAAGTGTTCCCGTCTACAATTTATAAGTATTTTATTATTTCTAGACTTCATCACCATCAATGACGCACAACATCAAGGTGGTGATGACGAGGTTGTGGACGAAAATGTGGAGGATAACTCTGACGAAGAACAACCCTAGAAATGAACCCTCGGATAATGGGTCTGAGGAAGTATAAGACAAAGGACATAACGATGGTATCCCTGTCCAATCAGCTCTTCAAGATGTCCCTCTGTATGCCGGGGATACAGAAAGCCCGAGGATTCTATTTCTTCATGTGTTCGTTCCCTCCAAAAAGATCAACCAGCAACAACAGTTGCATAGCATCATTATAAGGATCTGTAGTCTGCAACTAAAGGAGTTTTGGCTCGGGTGCGTAGTACTTTCACTTAGGCTTTGTTTGGGAGGCCCAATCCTGGTGGGGATTTTGGCCCAAACCCGGGGGAAATTTTGGCCTAGGTTTTTTATTCCCGTCAGCCCGCAATGGCCATTTGGATGATGAGTGGGCCAAAATTTCCACGGGCCACATTAACCCTAACCCAGTCTATCCCCGGGGAGAGAAAAAAACACATCCAGATTCGTGGCTAGCTTTCCCCAGTTTGCGGCGGCCGGGAGTCCCTCGCGCGGCCAGTGGCCGCCTCCCCGCTGCTGGTGTCCTGCCTCCCTCTCGCACGGCCAGGAGCCACTCGCGCAGCTGGGGCGCGGCCGCCGGGAGGCCCTCGCGCACACGCGGCTGGGGAGCGGCCGGGAGTCCCTCGCGCTCACGCGGCCGAGGCGCGGCCGGGAGTCCGCCCTTGTACTCGCTCGCCCGGGAGGCCCCTTGTGCTGTCTACATCTTCAAAATTCTTGTGGTAAAGTATATTGTCCACTGGGCTCATGAAACTTGTTATCTCCCTATTCTCTTCATGCACGAATGAGATGGTACCTGCATGCTTGCATTTAGCTCCTTTCCAACCAAACAAAATGGAGACGAGAGTTACTCATTTTCATTTATTTAGGTAAACAAACAAATAAGTTAGATCAGACACTGTTTACTCATGTACACTTTTTTTGTATGCAACTTTTCTCTATGGTATCTATAGTATTTTAGAATGTTCTCTACATCAGATATTTATGTGTTCTAGTTATTATGGAATATTAATTTTGTCCTTTTTGTAAATATTAGATAATGGGTTCTAGAAATAACATTACGGAATATAGGAAGAAGAAAATTAAAAAATTCATGCAAATGGAAGAAGAAGACGATGAATTCTTTTTCGTAATTATTCCTAGCATACTTGAATGGATCAATGATGAAAAAAGGCTAGTCCATACTTCAGCATACACCGATGCTAAAAAGATGAAGGAAATTCTTGAAGGGCATGAGAGTTGGTGTAGGAGTGAGTTTCGAATGGAGCGGAGATATTTAAGACAATATAAAATTATCTTAGATGAGAGGGTCTCTTGCGTGACACACGTGGAGTTACTATTGAGGAGCAATTGGGAATGTTTATGTTTATGATCTCGCATAATGCTAGCAATGGAAGATTGCAAAAAGCATTTCAACATAGTGGTGAAACAATCCATATGCACATAAAGGCTGTTTTTGATATAATACCTACTCTCACACACAAATTCGTGAAGCTTCCTAGTTCCAACCAAACTCACCTGAAGATTGTATCCGACTCTCGCTTTTGGCCATTTTTTAAGGTGAGCTATACATACTAGATGAATCAATTTTCTAAACATTTTCTTTGTCTTAGATTTCTTTTGGTTACGTGCAGAATTGCATTGGTGCAATTGATGGAACACATATTCCCATCACAATTGCTGAAGAGAAAGCTCCCCCATATAGAAATAGGAAAGGCACACTATCCCAAAATGTCATGTTAGTTTGTGACTTCAATTTGAACTTCACATACATCTCTTGTGGATGGGAAGGGTGGGCATCAGATGCCGGGGTTCTTAGATCAGCTATTACTAAGGGTTTTCATGTGCCAGAAGGCAAATTCTATCTTGTGGATGGAGGATATGCTAATACACCATCATTCCTTGCACCATATTGTGGAGTTCGATACCACATAGGTGAATTCAGGACACGACGTCCATCTAGAAGAGTCCACTGTGCAGATCATAGGGAGCTATTCAACCATCTCCATGCTATTCTAAGGAACCATATTGAGAGGGCTATTGGAGTTCTGAAGAAACAGTTTCAAATTCTCAAAGTAGGCACACATCATCCTATAGAATCTCAAATGAAAATTCCAGCAGCAACAGCCTTATTCCACAACATAATTAGAACCCTAAATGGAGACGAGAGTTGGTTGGATCACCAACCTACTTATATCCAACCAACTAATTACATTGACCTGCCAGAGGGAGATGACAACCATCAAAATGATGACAATCTACAATGCAATGATGGAAATGTACTGCGAGATCAAATTGCAATGCAAATGTGGGAACAATACACTCAAAATTGAGCATGACAAGTTGTATAAATAAACTACATATAGTATTAGTAGTATTTAGGTAAACACTAGATTTTTCATGTATGTTTTTCAGATCCCATAGATTATATGTTCATGACCATTTGTATGTTGTTCATAGTGTAGCAATGAGTAAAGGAGAAGTTACACGTGCCTCATGGATTTTTAACTATGAGAAAGGACTTGTTGATATACTTCATGATCACATGCATGAGAAGTTCAGGGGCCAAAATGGTTGGACAACCGAGGGATGGAAAAGCATTGTTAGGTCGTTCAATGAAAAATTTCCATTAGCAGGATTTACAAAAATGCAGATTCAAGAGAAGGAGAAAGAGCTCAAAGGAAACTATAGGGCAATTCATGATGCAAGGAAGAAAAGTGGTACAGGATGGCATGATTCTTTATGTATGATCATTGCTGAACCAGAAATATGGGATAAACTTTGTAAGGTAATACTATTTACTCTTATCACTTCTAGTAGTAAACTTATTATCTTTTCAACTAATTCATTTGAATGAAACAGGATATTCCAAAAGTGAAAAAATTTCGCTCAAAACCCTTTCCTCTCTTTGACAGTATGGAAAAATTGTATGAAGGTAATTTCTTGCCTCTACATTTAATTAGTGATGGTCTTTTCATACTATGTGCATTTAATTAATGATGTTATACAACTCTAGGAAAAACATTCTGATTTTTGTGTTGAATGCTTAAATAGGTAGCATTGCTACAGGTGAGTTAAATTTTACATCAATAGAGACAATTGATCTTCCACCACCATCACAAAATGAATGTGTCAATCTAGATAATCCTCCTGAAGTTAGTGAGAACCCATTCTTAACAAATCCTGATGGTCAAAGGGAATCACACAATACTATAAATCTTGATGAATAAGAACATAGAACTTCATCATGTTGTGGACATAAAGGAGCTAGTTATGGAAAAAAGAGAAAACAAAGTCAAATTGCTGGAGTTCTACAGGAGTATGTAGATTTTAGAAAGAAGCAAACTAGTGAATTTAATGATGAATTGGATGGAAAGACAAAACCAAAAGATGATTGTTCTATTAAGAATTGTCTTGCTATTCTTGAGTCAATTGAAGAACTATCAGATGATGAAAAAGCACTTGCAACTAATATATTCAAATGTGAGCTGAATCGTGAAATCTTCATCAACTTCAAGAATCCAAATATCCGTCTACTATGGATTAAGGGTGAAATTGCTTCCAAGGTATGAATCTTTGTTCTAAAATATTTACTCTTTGAGATTTCTTGTTTTATTTAAGTTTTGAGATTATTCAAAAGAGTTGTCTTCTAGTTACATCATAAAGCAACTCATGTTATATGCAGCTAATGAGTATGCATGCTTTAAGCTCTAATTTACTTGCTTTGTTGATGCTGAACACCTGCAAGTTTTAGGTCTGCAGCCCTAGTGTTATACTGCCATTAAATAAAAATTCAATAGACTGTATTTTCCTTTTATGAAGCCGGAGCATTCAGATGGCCCTGGCAATTCTTTTGTTTGGTGTAGGTGTTGCAACAGTGACAAACCTGCAATTGAATAGACTGGGATCAATGTTGTCTCTGTTTGCTGTTGTCACCACATGTATTTCACAAATTGTAGAATGAGCGGAGTATGCTTGGTTGCATAATGACTTAACTTCTATGATATCTGGATTAACAACATGTTGGTGGAATTAAATGCCAAACAGAAGTCCATATTCAAAATTTTGAATTTAAGTAGGAAATTTATATTAGGAAACGGTGGGTTTATCTTGTATGTATGACCCTTTTCTGTATCTTGTGCAGAGGCGATAAAGCATTCTGCAGCAGTGATGAGTGTCGATACCAGAAGAGGGTTTTCGACGAAGCAGTGGACAATTTGCGCTAGTTGAGATGAGATTTGTTTTTCAATTTTGTTATTTCTTTATCTTTTGTCTACGGAGGAGACACATGATCCCCTAAACAACTGAGATGGGATTTGTTTTTCAATTTTGCTATTTCTTTTCGTTTCCTAGACTTCATAAGATTGGATGTTGTTTTTGGCCACAAGAATCAGGAATGGTTTAGTCTTTTGCAGATTAAAGACATTTGCCCACTTTTGTTCAATGTTTTGATGATTGGCTACTTAGGGCATCTTGTTCTATATGATGTGTTCTATGATCTCGTTATGATGATAATTGTATTTGCTCTAGTTGAGATAGAGTGAGTGATTTGTGAGCTTTGTTCTCTTCGGTTCCCAAATAGTGGTTGGGAATATTTTCCCAAAGGGAAATTTCTTTCTAGGGAGTTGGAGGGGGAGAAATATGTCACTCAAAATCTCCTTTGGGTTATTATTCCCTGGAGTTTTACTCCCCCTCTTCCCAAACAAGGCCTTAGTTGTTTCTTTTTCCCCGGGTCTTCTTTTTAATATTTCCTTGTTGCGCCGAGAGCACTCGAAGACTGGCGCGAAGCAAAAGCCAAGGTCCTCCGAGCTGAATATTTTTATGGGCTCAATGTTTTTATCAGCTGAAATGTTTTTACCGGCCGAATTTCTAGTCCAACTTTTTTGTGGCCTCGTGAACCGAATTTTTCGTGGGCTGATTTTTTTGTGTGCTGAATGTTTTTCTGGGAAATATTTTCATGGCTTAATTTTATTTTGGGCTGAATGTTTTTGTGGGTCGATTTTATCTAGCCTGAATTTTCGTGAATCGAATTTTTCATGGCATGATTTTTTTGTGGGCAGAATTTTTTGTGGGGCCATTATTTGTGGACTGAATGTTTCTAGGCCGATATTTTCGTGGGGTCCTGGCCAAAGTTTTATGGGATAAATGTTTTTTTGGGCTAAAATTTTTGTTGGCCAAATTTTTCATGGAGTAAATATTTTTGTGGACAGATTTTTTTGTGGGGCAATTATTTGATGGGCCGAATATTTTGTGTGCTGAATATTTTCTGCATCGGTATTTTCTGGGCCGCGCTTTTCTTAGGCTAATTTTTTCGTGGGCTGAATTGTTTTTGGCCGACTTTTTTCGTCGGCCGAATTTTTTGGCGACCAATTTTTTATGAGCTGAATGTTTTTCTAGACCTCGACTTGGAAATGTGGTTACCTTTCCTATGGGGGTAGGATGATCTTAATTAACTCATGCTTGAGTAGTATTCCCTTGTATACTATGGGTGTCTTCAAGTTACCTGAGGCTATCCATAAACAGCTTGACAAAGTTAGAAGTAGGTTCTTTTGGGAGGGCTTAAGTCAGAGGAAAAAATATCACATGGTTGACTGGAAGACCCTGTGTATGCCAAAAAATCTTGGAGGGCTAGGTTTTTTGGATACAAGAGTGATGAATGCTTCTCTTCTGGAAAAATGGTTCTTCCGGCTACTTAGAGGGGATGAGGGCCCCTGTTATGATCTGTTGAGAGTTAAATATGATATTTAGGGTAGCCTTTTCTCTCATAGACCATCTAGATGCTCGTACTTCTGGAGTGGGGTGTTGCAATTTAGACCTTGGTATCAAAAACACTGTGTTTTCACTGTTGGGAGTGGGGAAACACACACTCTTCTGGGAGGACTCTTGGCTTTCGGATATCCCTCTTAAAATTCGGTACTTTCAACTTTACGACATCTGTTTGCAACCTCGTGTCTTGGTTGCTGAGGTATATAACAACAATTGGGTGATTCAGTTCAGACGGTCACTTTCGCGGGAGGAGTTTATGATGTGGACTGAGTTGAGATCGCTTTGTGACAACGTGACTCCCAGCGATGATCCAGATCGTATTAGTTGGTACCTAGATAAACGGGGTTATACTGCTAAATCGTTATATGAGTGGGTGTCCTTTGGGGGGGTCCCAAGTGCGATTACAAAATATGTCTGGAAATGTGCTGCCCCCCTGAAGGTGAAATGCTTTCTGTGGCTTACTTTGAAGGGAAGAATTCAGGTGGGAGAACAGTTGAGGAAGAAGAACTGGGCTGGCGATCCGAATTGTAAATTTTGCAATCAGTTAGAATCGGTTGACCATCTTATGTTTCATTGTGCGTTGTCTAAATTCTGTTGGTGTGTAGTTAAGGAGTCTTTGGGTTGGGCAAATTGTCTGAATTCTATCATTGATGTTTTTGGGTGTCTTGGTTGTAATATTTCAGTTAAAAAGAAGCTTCTTTTGCTTAGTGTTCTTGCTGCTGGATGTTGGGCCATTTGGATCATGCGGAATAATTATGTGTTTAACAACATCGTTCCTTCTAATGTTCTAACCTTGCCATATTGCTTGACTTCATACATTTTGCAGTGGACGAAGGTGGCTCCGACTCGCTTGACGAGGGAGTTAACGAATATATCCGAATTGCTCCTTGTTCAATTGCGCACTCTCGCAAGGGATGTAGGGGTGAGAAACGCTCCAAACTGATGAAGTGACGCTGGGCCTCAAGCTGGGTTACAGTCCGCGCGAGCTCTACAGTGTCTGCTATTCTCTTTTGGATGAGTTTTTGTTGTTTTGGGCTTGATCGTTTTTCCCCTGTGCTCCGATGGGCGTTTTAAGACTTTATGTGCTAATCCGGGCTGTTTCTCTCTGTGTCGGCAGACCTTGCCTATTAGTTGTCTGTCTGGTCTCTTTAGTTACTATCCCTAAGCTCAAGGCTGGTGTACTAAGACCTACTTAGTTGTTTCACTTTTTGGGTTGTTCGGTGGTGTGTTTCGAATTGTAAGCTGGTACTCCCAGTAACTCTGTTCTGGTTTGGTTTCGCTTTCAATATAAAGCGGGGCGTGTTGGTTCGCGCCTGTTCTTCAAAAAAATGTTTTTCTAGACCGAAATTTTGGTAGGCTCTATGCTGAATGTTTTTTATCTGATTTTTTGTGGGCCATTTATTTGTTGGCTGAATGTTTTCTGGGCCAAATTTGTTAGAATTTTTTGTGGGCTGAATTAATTTCAATAAATCCATCAAGAAATATATCTTAATATTATATTTTTATATTTTAGATGTTAATATAATTTTATTTAAATTTAATTAATCTTGAAGTTTAACTATAATATGAAACAAAGCAATTTACATTTACTAGAGCAGCATTTACAGAGGTAAAAATTTCTTTTCCTTCCGTGCATGACGAAAAGATATGACATTGCATGAATAACAGCAAGAGGACGGACTTAACATTCGCGTGCATCATACGCCGGGCTTCTTGCCGATCTCACTGAGGCCGCACCCGACGGAGCCGGGGAGCCCGCCGCCGCCGCGGTGGAGCCTGCACCGGAACGAGCCGGCGTGCGTCGTCGGCGAGCAGAGGCATGACGCCGCCGTCCGGCGACTCCCCAGCATCCGCTTCGACTGCGCGTGCGCCGCCGCGGCCTTGGTCGGCGTGGTCACCATCACCGCCGGCGCCTCCGGCAAGTTGGTGAAGCAGGTCTTCCCCGACGCGGCGGCGTGGACGTGGAGGGACTTCTTCTCCGGCGCCGTGATTTTCTTCATCATCATCGCCGGCCTCTTGAGCTGCTCCTCCATGCCGCACGAAAAAACGACGATCTTGGACGACGACCTCGAATCGGTACTCTACCTGATCATCCGATCGATCGATCACAAGGCCATTTTCACGAAATGTTGATCAAACCAAGAACCGGTGAAAAGAAAAAAACAAGAAAAGACGTTTTTTTTCTGCGAATCAGTAAAAAAGTTTTGCCTTTTTCATTTCTGCAGAGATTAATAACAGAAATAAAGGCAAAGAACGGAGCACAACTACACAAGAGATTAATCGATTACCTGTATTGAAAACAAACTCTAGTAGTTAGCTATGGATAGATCCTTATAATCTCAACCTAAACAGAGAATTAAGTAGCCACAAAGTGCTGAAAAAAGAGTGTTTTATTAATGCATAACTACTCTATTTAAGGCTACATAACAGCTACACCAGCTATTTTTATCAGGTCGTCCTAATTAATTGGTCCTACCTGTGCATCAGATATATCCAGCATGCATGCCTGTTCAGCAAGCAATTGAACAGGGGTGACTATTTTTGGAGGGACTACAATGTCCGCCACGTAGTCGGGCCATGCAAATCTAGCTTAGCTAAGGACATGTTTGGGAGATCAAGATTTTGAAAGCAATTATTGACTGTTTAGATGTTAAAATTTTGAAAAACAAACGGTGAGTATCTAGCCAATAAGAATATAAATAATCTTGCGTTTTTCAACTTTTATATATTAATCTTATTTTTAGATTTTGTAACTATTAAGTTTTACAATCTGTTAGAAAATCTGAATTATTTAGAGGAGATCAAGATTTTAGGAATAGCTGTAGTTACTTCTTCTAACCGGCCTTAATAGTTCAACAAGGAGATTTGTGTGTCATCTATATCCAGATATATTGTGGATAATTGTTATCCAAGTTGGATTTTCTAAGGTTGTGTTTGGTTTGGTGTACGACGAGAAATGGAACGGGATGGTTCGGAACCATCTCGTTCATCAAAAAAATCAGTACCACATGATTCAGCATCTACAAGTAATATTCAATTTCTGAGAACAATTCAGTTCCACTTGATTCCACCCCGTCCCTCGAACCAAACAATAGTATCACCCCATATCCAGAAACCATTCTGTTCCTCCTCGTACATAGAACCAAACACTACCTAGGTTAATGGATTAACCTAAAATGGAGAGCCTAGGACAAGACTAAAGCGTTGGACGTCTATTGCCAGCCAAAAAATCGAACCCTCTCCACAACCGTCCGATCTCCCGCAGCTAAATCCTGACCATCTGATCAGTGGCGGAGCTAGAACAAAACTAAGGGGGGTGCACCGCTTTATCATACGAGTATCGGTGTATAAAATTTTCAAGCAAAATAGTATTAAATAAAAACATTTCTAGATAGTTTTTTACCCATAATTCATATTTAGAATAATACTATAACAAGTTGACATGTCCGCACTAGCGCACTGCAGGAAGCAAGCAAAGTAGCACTTTTGCAGCACTATAGTCTACAGCACTACAACAGTACAGTACAACACGCAGCTATAGCCCGCAGCCAAGCAAGACTGCAGGAGCAGCAGGGCAACAGGCGAGCTGCGAGCAGCCGAACAGACGGAGCAGTGAACGCTTCATTTTCCACAGCAGATATCTGTTGGGCTAGGGGTACACCATTTTTGGCCCAAAGAGGTGCACAAGAGGTAAAAAATACTAATAATAACTAAACATTTTATTGGACCCAGGTTCCTGGGAACCCCCTAAGGCCCATTGGGCTCCGCCCCTGCATCTGATCAAACGGTTGCAACCAGCACCACTAAAATATTATGAGTTACTTCGTGAAATATTGCATACAATTATATAAAACATTAATCAGAACTGAATTACAATATTATATGAGAACACATGAAATAATTTGTGTTTCTAACTGAAACATGGGTTACATAAATTTTGGGAAATACTAGTAATATATAAGTAAAACATTGTTTAACAAATAAAATAAAACAAATGTTTAATTATTTTAAACAATACGATATACTAGCTAAAACAATATGTCTAATTGTGTGAAATATTATTCGTAACTGATTGAAATATTATATGTAAACAGTTAAAACAATTTTTGTTTCTAGTTAAACATGATTTGCATATTTTTAGGAAACATTACTAAGGTGGCTAACACAATGTATAAAAAAGCAGTCCTGTTGATAGCAAAAAATGACATTAAATGGTTAAGATTGTCAAAATATCAATTTTGGTAATTTGGACCAAAAATACACGTCCTATATCGGGCAAAAGCCCTACAGGGCCAAAGGCCCATTGAGCTTTGGGCTTCGGAAGCCTTCCAGTGGCCTGCTACCTTCGGCCCGAAGGCCTTCGGAGGCCTGCCTCACCGAAGCTTCGGCCCGAAGGCCTTCGGAGGCCTGCCTCTCCGGCATGAGGAGTAGGCTTCAGCAGGCCTTGCCGAAGGCCCACTTCAGGCTGATTTTCAAAGATAGAGTTTGAGTATGATTCTGACTAATTTTATCCCTAAAATTTGATTAGGCCGAATCCTACCAGATTAATCTTAGAGATAAGAAGACTGGCCCCTATAAATATAGGGGTGAGGCCAGTTCATTAAGCCCCCAACACAAATCAATCACAAAGCCCTAGCTTTGAACCGTATCTTTACTTTTATTTACTTTTCTGCAACCTTTGTGGGTTTGCCTGGAAGCCCTCCGCCGGCCACGCCGAAACCGTGGTAAGCCTTGTTACTTCACTCGTGAAGTACCCGTTAATCTACGTAACAGATTGCTATCGCCTTGGTACTTCATCTGTGAAGTACCCGTTAATCTACGTAACAGATTGCTATCGCCTTGGTACTTCATCTGTGAAGTATCCGTTAATCTATGTAACAGATTGCTACCTTCGTTTCCCTACTACGACACTTAGCAAATTCGGTCCCTAGGCCGAATTGGCACTTGATCTCTGTTCTGTTGCAGGTTTTAACGCTCGGATCCCCTTCGCCGGAGGTGTCCGAAGCCAGGAAGCTGGTTTTGGAGGTTGTCAAAACACCCCTCGGCGGAATTCAAGCTTCGACTACCCGTGCCGGACTGTCACGCTGTTGTCGGTTTTACCAAGTTCAGCACGCCAGCACGCTCCGCAGTAGGCTTCGTCATGTCAGGCTTTACCACGTCTATACTTTTCTCCGTACGAAGTCGTGCCAGCACATGCGCTGGAGTGTTTGTATAATGTCAGAGACTTCACGCGAACCTCGCTATTCGAAGGTGATTTCGTGTCGAGATCTGTTCGGAGCCCACCTTCGGCCAGATCAATCTGAACGCCGAAGACTACCTTCAGCGAGGCCCTTCGCACCATACGCTGAAGGTACCCTTCGGCGAGACCTTTGCACAGTACACTTCGAATCTGTTAGGCTCCGATCAGCTTACTGGTTTGTTTATTTAATATATTTCTTTTCGGCTAATTGGATTATTTGTTTTGATCTGGTTACCTGACGACTCCACCCCCTTGCCACTGTTAAGGGTAGTCAGAATGCGACGTCAGTGTTGTGTTACGCTTAGGCTTGTCCCTAAGTATCTGCACACTTTTGGATCGTCGAACTGACCCAAGTGCGGGGCACATTTTCATGTCAACACACTTTTTGGTGACTCCGTTGGGGAAGGCTACGCCAACATGATAGGTACATCTACATCGCCGCAAGCACATCTTCAACGACTACTACGTCTACGATGCCGATGAATCCCATGGGAGGCACAGATATCGACAACTGCAACATCATGACGCCTACCCTTGAAGATATTCCCGTAGAAGACCGAGCAGAGATTGAGGCAAAGATGAAGGCACTCCAAGACCTCATGCTTCGGAGCTACGTCAAGACACGCGCAGGCTTCATCAAGCGCGACGTCAACGTCCCTGACCTCGCTCGGACCCAGGTAACACCAGTATTGCCTCGTTTATCTTCTTTAGAGATTGAGCAAAAAATAGCCGCATCGGTAGACCAAGCTGTTAGCGCTTTGCTAGCCAACCGTCTAGATTCGGCAATTAGCTCTCAGGTGGCGACGACACTTAGAAGATTCGGCTTTAACGAAGCCGTACCTCCAGCTCCGATTGCTAGCGTACCCCCGATAAATCACATTTACAGCATAACTGACGGTAGTACCAGTAAAGCCATTACATCTTCGGCCTCAATATCTATGGCCGAGACCAGTCACCATGTTCACGGCCAAACTAGCACTGCCTACCATGCGCCACCTCTACCCATGCCTACGCCAGTTTTTCCCAAGCTACCCGCGCCACATGCACAAGCACATTGGCCTGAAAACGTCATACATCTCGAGCTAGCGCGTGAGGAGGAACTCCGCGGCTGACACGCCGACATACCACTGCGTGTCGTGCCCCCGCATGAGAGACGTGCGCAGGTAATAGGCCAGGATGACATTGAGGAGAGGATCCACGCACTATTTAGGGAGTGCACCGGCTTCGAACCTAGGGGTCGAGCTAGGGTTTATCGGAAGTCGTACCCCGACCATTTCGACACGATACCTTACCCTCGCGGATATAGAGTCCCTGAATTCACCAAGTTCAACGGTGAGGGTAATAAAACCACATTAGAGCATGTAAGTTAGTTTTTAGCACGGTGTGGAGAAGCTAGTGGGTCAGATGCTTTAAAACTTAGGTTGTTTTCCCTCTCGCTATTCGACACTGCTTTCACTTGGTTTTCGGTGCTCCCGCCGAACTCTATCCAAACATGGGCTGAATTAGAACAAAAATTTCACGACTACTTTTATACGGGTGAGACAAAACTTAGGCTTTCACACTTGACATCGGTTAGACAAAAATCGAGTGAGAGCGTCTCTGAGTACATCAAGCGCTTTAGAGATACCAGAAACTAGTGTTTTAGTCTTAATATTTCAGAAAGGGATTTGGTGGATCTAGCTTTCAGTGGGTTGCGCTCTGAAATTAAAGAAAGACTAGACGACCAACACTTCTTAGAAGTCAGCCAAGTCTTACAGCAGACTCTGGTCCAGGAAGGCCGAGCCAAGGATAAGAAGTTTATTAAGACATTTAACAAGCCTAGGGCTGAAGTCCACGTCATGGAACACTCCGACGAAGAAGAATTAGAGGAAGAGGAGGATTCAGCTGACATGTACGCAGCTGAATGGGTTTGGAACGCTAAGAGCAAACCCGTTACTTGCTCTGAGTTACGACCGTCTGCAACCAAGAATTGGTCTAGCGAAGTCAAATACTCGTTTGATATAACTAAGTGTGATAAAATATTTTATTTCCTTTTGAAGAACCAGCTTCTCAGGTTACCTAACAGCCAAGTCATCCCATCTGCCGACGAGCTAAAGAAACGCCCCTACTGTAAGTGGCATGATTCACATTCGCATTATACTAACGACTGCGATGTTTTTCGTCGATAGGTTTAATCGGCTATAGAGGAAGGACGGTTGAAAATAGACCCCAGTCCAAAGATGAAGCTAGACAAAGACCCCTTTCCCATGAAACACCGTCGACCTCAACGAGAAGAGGGTGCTGATTCGACCGGAGCAGGACGAGTCAACTAAAGGAAAAGCGGTCATTATTGGAGAATCGCGAACATGCACACTCATACCAAAGAACCCCGAAGTAGGAGTGTGGAAATGAAATGTTAGCACATCTCCTTCGATTAAGGCTCACAAGAAGTCGGAGGTGACATATCATATGATGTTGAACAAACACTAGAAAAAATCTAAGGAAATAGGCTCCCGCGCAAAAAGGCTAAGACAGCCGAAGGGGTCAAGACAAGCGAAGGATGGCTTCAGACCAGAGTGGCCGAACCATCCGCATGGTGGCTTCAGACCATAGTGTTCGTACCCTCCGCCTAGTGGCTTCGGACACCGGTGGTCGAACCCTCCGCACAGTGAGTTCGGGCCTCGGTGGCTGAACCCTTCGTACAACAAGTTCAGACCCCAATGGCTGAACTCAGCTCCGCTCTGGATGAACCCTCCGGTAGGAGGCTTCGGCCCGCAATGGCCAAACATACCTCTGGCCTGGTAGGACCCATCGCTAATATGGTCCAAGATGCCATCGACTTGGCCGAACCCCCCTCCGGGTAGTGGGTTCGGCTCACAGTGGGCGAAGCCACTAGAGCCACCGATGCCTCCGCCATACAATTGGGCAAGGACCCCATGAGCTCCATACACATCACAACCATAGTACCCTTCACAACATAATGCTCTACCTTGTTTTCCTTTGGAGTATTATAACTGGTAGGGACAAATAGACGCGGCGAAGAAAGACATCGTCCACAAGCTATCCGTAGTACCTCCGAATCGACTCACATAGGATGGAGCCAAGGGAGATGAACATGAAGAGGCAAAGGATAGGGAGTCCGAAGCCATCATAGTCAAAGTAGGGTCTCAAGAAGTCCCAATACCGAGGGCCCCCTTGTCGAAGCCCGACGGAGGTAAGTCCCCTATTCCAGCCGAAGCCAGTGCCGGAGTCTAGTCCGATCGGCCAAACGAGGTCGGTTCGATTGGTAGGGTCCGCAGCGAAGGTTCCTCCGATTATGAAACACGCGAGGCCGACCTGGGTAGTACCCCTTCGGCCGCAAATCACAGAAACAAAATGGTGGCGCCTGGTACCAAACCACAACCATCTTAGGCACCTCCGGGCATGTTCAAATCATAGAAAAGACGCCTACAATGCCTACGAGCACAAGAGATGCATGAGAGAAAGGCCGAGGAGGAACGAGATGCTATCTTTGAAGAGATCCGCCCTCGGCTAGCTACAAGGCAGGAATGGAGGATCAAGCCGGTTGAGATAACCAACCCGACTCCTACTCCGAGCGATGACGACGACGACACACTTGACGACGACTATATGCCCGTCTCTGAGGGGCCCACACCTCAGGTGATGGATATCAATATCGTCATGTTGCCCACAGAGTTCGCCCTACCACCGGACGAGGCTAAGGTCGCTCAGTTGAATCTCGGCCCACACAATGCTATCTTTGAGAAACCTGAGGATACGACTAGCCATCTAAAGCCTCTCTACGTCAGGGGGCACATTGACGGGAAGCCAATCTCTAGGATGCTTGTTGACGATGGCGCCACTGTTAACCTAATGCCTTACTCTCTGTTGAAGAAGCTTGGCAGGGGCGAAGAGGACTTGAAGAAAACTAACCTAATTCTCAACGGCTTCAACGACGAGAGTTCCGAGGCCAAAGGTGTACTTTTCATGGAATTGACAATAGGCAACAAGACGTTGCCAACAATATTCTTCGTCATTGACATGCAAGGTAACTACAACGTACTGCTCGGGCATGACTGGATTCACGCAAATTTTATATTCCTTCTACTTTGCACCAATGCCTGATACATTCGGACGGCGATGAAGTGGAGGTCATACCAGTAGACACTTCATCCCAGGTAGCATTGGCCGATGTGTCCATTAACGCTATACACAACAAAGTAGAATGTTTATCAGGTAGGGATCTTTTGGATTACGATTTCATTATCATGTCCGAAGGATGTTTCATACCAGTGTCTGTAAAGCCGGCTGGTGTAGCATGACTATTTCTAAATTAGTAGTCATGTCTAGCAAAAGTAATCTAGATTGGCTAAAGTCTCGTGTAGACCAATATCAGTCTGCTAAAGACGGTATTGCTGAGGCCATCGAAGACATTAGCGAAGTAGAAAAACTAGGACAAGGGTTTGCATCGGTCGACCCCTTAGAAGAAGTTGACATAGGCAATGGTAACATTTCAAGGCCAACTTTTGTAAACCAACATTTACAGGCTGATGAGAAGGCCGAAGTAATAAAGTTGCTTTGGTCGTACGTCGATTGTTTCACATGGGAGTATAGCGAGATGCCCGGATTGAGCCGCGAGCTCATAGAGCATCGACTACTTATTAAATCGGGTTTAGGCCTTATAAACAGCCTCCTTGTCGCTTTAATTCGGCCGTCTATGACCGAGTTAAAGAGGAGATAGAACGATTGCTCAAGGCAAAGTTTTTTAGGCCATGCAGGTATGCTGAATGAGTCGCTAACATTGTGCCTGTAGAGAAGAAAGGGAGCGGCAAAATACGAGTTTGTATTGATTTTAGGGATCTAAACAAGGCCACTCCAAAGGACGAGTACCTCATGCCGATAGCCGACATGCTAATCAACGATGCTTCAGGAAACAAGGTACTAAGTTTTCTTGATGGCAACGCTGGTTATAATCAGATTTTTATGGCCGAAGAGGATGTCTACAAGACAACCTTTTGATGCCTTGGTTTTGTCGGCTTGTTTGAGTGGGTCATTATGACTTTTGGTTTAAAGAATGCTGGCGCTACATATCAATGTGCTATGAACTTGATCTTTCATGACTTGTTAGGAGTTATGTTAGAAGTATACATAGATGATGTTGTGGTCAAATCGGACGCTATGGATAATCACTTAGCCGATTTGGAAGTTGCTTTTGATAGGATGCGACAGTATGGCTTGAAAATGAACCTGCTCAAATGTGATTTTGGCGTGTTGGCAGGCAAGTTCTTAGGATTCATTATTCTTGAAAGAGGTATAGACATTTATCCTAAGAGGCTTGAGAGGATTAGAAACTTTGCAGTGCTGACATGCAAGAAGGATGTGCAGAAGTTGCTAGGCAAGATGAATTATTTGCGTCGCTTTATATCTAACTTGTTTGGCAAAATCGATGCCTTTGTCCCCATACTCTGGCTAAAGAATGAAGCCGAGTTCATTTGGGGGGCAAATCAGCAAAACGCTTTTGAAAAGATTAAAGAGTGCTTGTCGTCACCGCCCGTGGTAAGAGCACCAAAGGCTGGAATCCCCTTTCGGCTATACATCGTTGCAGAAGATAGTGTGATAGGAGCCACGCTAACTCAGGAGGTAGATGGAAAAGAGTACATCATCACATTCTTGAGCCGTCGCCTGCTAGACGTTGAAACCACGTACGTGTTTGTGGAGCGTTTGTGTTTATCACTTTATTACACATGTACCAAATTACGTCACTATCTTCTTCCTAGCACATGTATTGTCGCTTGCCAAAATGATGTTATAAAATACATGTTGCAAAAGCCGATTTTAAGTGGAAGAATTGGAAAGTGGGTTTACACTTTGATTGAGTACGGTTTGGCCTATGAACCTCTGAGAGCTATGAAAGGCCAAATTATCACAAATTTTATAGGTGATCACCATATAGATGTCAATTGGGACAACAATATTGCTCTAATTGAGGTAGTGCCATGGAAACTTTATTTTGATGGTTCAGCTTGCAAGAATGGCCAAGGTATCGGAGTAGTTTTCATATCACCTAGCGGCACGCGCTTCGAAACATCGGCCCATTTAGAATTTCTTTCTACTAATAACCAAGCTGAATATGAAGCTTTATTGTTAGGACTTGAATTGCTAGAATCCATCGGCACCAAGCATGTTCATGTGCATGGTGATTCTTTGTTAATGGTACAACAAGTAGCTAAAAGTGCTCAATGTTTTAATGGCTTGCTAAATAGTTACTTGGATAAATGTTTAGACATAATTGCAACTTTTGATGACTTCAAAATTTCTCACGTGTCAAGATAAGCCAATTCGATTGCAAATGACTTGGCTCAGCAAGCATCTGGCTATCAAGTCAGGGGAAGAAAATTTTCCATACATAATAGGACAATGCTTGAACTCACTGCCGAAGCCAGAGACTTCGGGCTAGTGCGAGGTCTGTTGGATCCTCCGGATCAGACCCCTCCGATTGCCGGAGGACCCTGCGCGCCAGAGCCCTCATGCCGGAGCACTTCATCCGCCGAAGGGTCTTGCACACCGGAGCCCCTACGCCAAAGCCTTCTGGGCAGCAGAAGTCTTCGGGAACCAGACCCCTCCAGTGGAATGCTTCGGTCTGATCGGCTCTACATGGCCGATCCAATCAGCCTTCAGCAGGAACAGGAAAGGCCCAGGGGGCACTTCGAAGTTTGCAATTTAGACATCACTCTAAGAAAGGAGTTAGCAAAACCTCCGGATGTCCATGAGGATGATTGGGGAATCCCAATCATCCAGTATTTAAGAAATCCCAGTCCAAGGGTTGATCAGAAAGTTCGGCGACAAGCTTTTAAATTTGTGTTGCTAGACGATGTATTATATCGCCGAACTATTGATTAAGTACTTTGTGGCACTCATCAGTCAACCCAGAAAATGAGTTTAATGCTCAAAAGAGCGGGTTTCTACTGGCCGACTATGACTGAGGATTGTTTTAGATATTATAGAGGGTGTGAAGCGTGTCAGAAGTTTCGTAATATTCAGCTAGCTCCTGCTTCATCACTTAACCCTAATATCAAACCATGGTTGTTCTGAGGTTGGGGTTTAGACTTCATCGGCCAAATTTATCCTCCTTCAAAAGGGCATCAGCTCGTGTTGATGGCAACAAACTACTTTACCAAATGGACCGAAGCCGCACCTCTCAAGAATATGACTCACAATGAGGTAACTGATTTTATCTTGAAGCACATTATACATAGATTCGGTATTCCCTAAACTCTCACTACAGATCAGGATACTTCATTTGTTGCTAAAGAAGTGAGAGAATTTGCTGAATTTTATGGTATTAAGTTAATAAACTCTTCACCATATTATGCTTAGGCCAATGGTGAGGCCGAGTCTAGTAATAAAACCGTGATTAAGCTCATTAAGAGGAAAATCGAAGAGTTCCCTAAGAGGTGGCATGAAGTGCTTTCTGAGGTGCTATGGGCTTGTAGAGTCGCAAAACACGGTGCTACCAAAGTTAGTGCATATGAGTTGGTATATGGGCAAGAGGTCGTTCTACCCATAGAAGTGGATCTTGGCTCTTTAAAAGTTCTAAAGCAAGATGGCTTATCGGTCGATGAATATGAAACTCTTTTGAAAGAAAATTTAGAAGAAGTGACCGATAAGAGGTTAAGGGCTTTAGAAGCTATAGATAAAGACAAAAGAAGAGTGGCTAGAGCCTACAATAGGAAAGTTAAACCAAAATTGTTTCAAATTGGTGACTTGGTTTGGAAGACGATTTTGCCCTTAGGCACTAAGAGCCGCAAATTTGGTAAATGGTCACCTAGTTGGGAAGGCCCTTTAAAAATAGCCGAAATCGCTCTAGGTAATGCATGTGTTAGAATCTTTACAAGGAGAGCAGTTTCGAAGAGCTTTGAATGGCAGGTACTTGAAAAAGAACTTCCCAAGTGTATGGCAAAGCGCTTGATAGTGTCAAAAGGCCGATATGGGAGGTATCATCCTTAGCCCATTATGCTTTTAGTTCACTAAAAGGCAAGGGGGCATGTGTTGATAGCAAAAAATGGCATTAAATGGTCCAGATTGTCAAAATATCAATTTTAGTAATTTGGGCGAAAAATACACATGTCTCGGATCGGGCCGAAGTCCTACAGGGCCGAAGGTCCATTGAGCTTTGGACTTCAAAAGCCTTCCAACGGCCTGCTACCTTCAACCCGAAGGCCTTCAGAGGCCTGCCTCGCCGAAGCTTCGGCACGAGGAGTAGGCTTCGGCAGGCCCTGCCGAAGGCCCACTTCGGTCTGATTTCTAGAGATAGAGTTTGAGTCTGATTCTGGCTAATTTATCCCTAAAGTTTGATTAGGTCGAATCCTACCAGATCAATCTTAGAGATAAGAAGACTAGCCCCTATAAATATAGGGGTGAGGTCGGTTCATTAAGCCCCCCAACACAAATTAATCACAAAGCCCTAGCTTTGAACCGTACCTTTACTTTTATTTACTTTTTTGCAACCTTCGTGGGTTTGCCTGGAAGCCCTCCGCCAGCCACGCCAAAACTGTGGTAAGACTTGTTACTTCGCTCATGAAGTATCCATTAATCTACGTAACAGATTGCTATCTCCTTGTTATTTTGCCTGTGAAGTATCCGTTAATCTACGTAAGAGATTGCAACCTTCGTTTCCCTACTACGACACTTAGCAGATTCGGTCCCTAGGCCGAATTGGCACTTGATCTCTGTTCTGTTGAAGGTTTTAATGCTCAGAGCCCCTTCGCCGGAGGTGTCCGAAGCCAGGAAGCTGGTTTCGGAGGTCGTTAGAACACCCCTCGGCGGAATTCAAGCTTCGACTACCCGTGCCGGACCATCACGCTGTTGTCGGTTTGACCAAGTTCAGCACATTAGCACGCTCCGCAGTAGGCTTCATCATGTCAGGCTTTGCCACGTCTATACTTCACTTTGGACGAAGTCATGCCAGCACGTTGCGCTAGACTATTTGTAACATGTCGAAGACTTTGCGCCGAACCTCGCTGTTCGGAGGTGATTTCGCGTCGAGATCTGTTCGGAGCCAGCCTTCGGCCAGATCAATCTGAACGCCGAAGACTACCTTCGGCGAGACCCTTCGCACTAGACACCGAAGGGTTCAGTGAGGCCTTCGCACAATATACTTTGAATTAGTTAGGCTCCGATCAACTTACTAGTTTATTTTATTTAATATATTTCTTTTCGGCTAATTGGATTATTTGTTTTGATATGATTACCTGGCGACTCCATCCCCTTGCCACTGTTAAGGGTAGTTGGAACGCGACGTCAGTGTTGTGTTATGCTTAGGCTTGTCCCTAAGTATCCGCACACTTTTGGATCGTCGAACTAACCCAAGTGCGGGGCACGTTTTCGTGTCAACAAGTCCATAGGCATTAAAATATTCATATAAGCTAGTTGAATCATTGTGGAAATATTCCATATAGTGGTCTTTAATTAGTAAAAAGTTGTCATAAACTTATTACTACCTATATGAAATAAAACAACATTTATCACATCTCTTCTTTCATTCTCTTTCTATCTTCTCTCTTACTTTTAAAGTTTTCTTTTACTATAATCATTGTGAGATAGAAAATAACTATAGATCAATATTGTGGATCCCATCTATATAGACTAATTTGGTCATATACATTATGGTTGCCCTAAAGATAAAATGGTCTATAGTTATTTTAAAAGTGAAAAAAAGTGAAATGTTGTTTAAAGCCAAAAGGATGAAATTATATTTTCCCGTGGTGAGTTCATATGATGTGTTTGCACAAATTGTTGTAATTACATTCTTCGCATGATGTTGCCAACTTTTTTTGTGCGTCTATTTTTATTGTTTAGAATGATGGAATTTTCAAGCGACTTAGAAATTAAGGAACTTTCTTGATGTACTAGACACTTGCCTTCCATGAAAAAAATAAGGAGAGTTTTTGCATCTTAGCTTACCTAGTTCATTTTTGTTGGATAAATAGCTGAAGCATATGCATCGTGAAGCAAATCATTTTTCCATAAAAACTAATCCCTCAAAATAAGTGTGTGTTTGATAAAGTTTATAATAAAGAATATTAAGATATACCATCACTATAAGAATCCAAAGAACTTCTGTCGGCTTAGCCGACGGAAGTTAGGATTTTCCCGACTGAAGAAGATAACTTTCGTCGGCAAAAGCCTAACTTCAGTCGGTATTTCGCCGACGTAAGCGGTTGGACAGAAGTTAGCTAACTTTCATCGACTCCACGTGGCCGACAGAAGTTATCAGCTCCGTGTGCCATGTCAGCGAAAACGGCCATAACTTCCGTCGGCCCTAGCCTGGCCGACGAAAGTTATCTGGTTTTTCCACATCACCAAAAACACGTAACTTTCATCGGCTATGGTCAAGCTGATGGAAGTTAATGCCAAATAACTTTCGTCCGCTATGGTAAAGCTGACGGAAGTTACCTGGATTTTTTTTGTTTTTCTAGTTTTCCTATTCACAATCAAATCCAACAACAAAATCACAATTTCACATTCACATATCCAAACCATAATCACACATTCACATTCACATCCATAACCACATTTACACATTCAAAATCACATCCACACACATTCAACCATTCAAAATCACATTACTTCACAAATTCATCCACAATCTTCACCTCCGCAAACACATTCACAAAAATAATCAACATTAACATTGTCCACTTCCACAAAGCATCCACATTCAAAAACGTAACCATTTGAAGTCACAAATCAACATTACAGACACAAGTCACAAATCAACATTACAGACACAAGTCACAAATCCTCATTCACAAATGCATAACAAGATAAGACATACTCGCTCAACACCACCGCCGTCGTTGCCTCTCGGATCATTCACATTTGAAGTCGAAGGTCCATCCTGACCGGGAATACATATAATCTAAAGCAATAGATAAAAATAGAAAAAATGTCAACTAACAAACTAACTGAAATAACATCTAACCGCTAACTAAAGTAACTCAAGTAACAACATGTTAGGAGGTATCTTAGCTGCAGGAGGAGGACCAAATGGAATAAATGGTGGTGAGGCAGGTATTGGTTGGAACTGTGACATGTCAAATCCATGAAGCTGTTGGGCCGTTTGCTATACATGTTGTAATGCAATCAGTTAGTTTTAAACCTATTGTCAAATGCTATATAGTTATAATACAGTAAACTAAACTTACTTGCATCATCGCCTATTTTTGTACTAAGCAAGCGGCATAATACTCATCTCGCTGCCTTATTGCCTCGTCTCACTGCCTCATTTCCTCGTCTCGCTTCCTCAATTCTTTTGTCAGCTGAAGCACTTGCGGGTTTTCTGAGCGGCGAGAGCTAACTCCTGATGAGTCCTGCGATAATTGACTTGACTTCTGAGCTCTCACCGCCCTTGAGTCAATAACTCCATTTAACATGGAATACTTGCAACATTGAAATAATTAGTTACCATTGCAGTATCACACACAAAACATTGAGAAACATCATCTCACCGTCCATGACTCTTTCCACCTCCTCTAGAGTACACGACCATTGGGTCAAAAGGTTGCTTTCGCCAATCATACTCCTCTCCATGGAGTTGAACTATTTGTTGACCATATTGCATCTGCAAAACCAACAATGTCGATTAGATGGAAAAAAATAATACAAACTCTTAAAATTGTTAACATCTCACCAAATGATCTGTGGCTGACTGACTGCACGATGTATCTGGACGTGCAGGATCTACTCTTTTATGACCACCGATATAAACATCGATGTCACTTGGCGCAACACCAGTTTGAGCTTCCTGTAGATATGAGTTAGTCACATTACAATGTATATATAGATAAAGTAACAAGTGTAGGTCTTACCATGCGTTTAGCCAAGCGGATATGTCTATTGGATCCATATCTATGCTTCAGATCCGTTCCACGACATAACCTTTTCTTCTCAGAAATGTTCTTGAATTTATCTGAAGACCAAAGCTTGTAGAATTCAAAGTAGGCATCGTCGCGGTTTGCAAACCACATAATCCTCACCCGAAAAGATGTTAAGCTTATGCATTATATGAAAATAAATCTAAAAAAATTGAATATTAAAGAGTTAGAATTGTTTAACGAACGATATTGCTACTCAGTCAAGTATATTGCTGAAGAACCCTTCACCTTGCTCATTCTTTGCCCTAACTTCTCCTTATAGTACGCATTGTTCGCCTGAATCTAGGCATACGAAATTGCGTCCTTCACCACCTTATGTGCATTGTTGTTTAAGACAACAAGGACATGATTATGGTCATTGCCTGATTTGATTCTGGCAAGCAAAAATGTAACTGCAGAAGTGTAACAGCCCCAAAATTAAAAGGGAATAAAATAAAGGAAAAATAATATTAAATGAATTTCTGAATTTTGTTATTAAAGAAAATCCTAAAAGAGCCCTATTAAAGCCAAACAGAGATAAACATTCAAAATTTGGACTTGAAAATTTTATGGGATAAACTAGAGGCCAAGAAATATTTTTGAGAATTTTACAAAATTTTTCCAAACAGTGTTTTAAGTCTTAAACCAATAAACCAATTTCTGGAATTAAATTAATTAGAAAAAGCATTTAAATTCTTATTGGGCCGAAACCCCGAAATTCCCTCCAGGAGCCTTTCGGCCCGGCCCAGTCCAGCCTCTCTCGCTGACAGGCGGGGCCAGCCTGTCGGCGCCGATGCCCTCCCTTCGCTTCCCCGCGCTCGCGCCTGGCCGGACCCACTGGTCAGCCTCCGCTCGCTCGCTGCCATCCTGGTCCCGCATGTCGGTGCCCTCTCTCTCTCTCGTGCGCCACGCCCCTGCCTGGCCCGCATGACAGCCTCCCGCTCCCCTCGCTTGGTCGCTGCCAAGCATGGCCCGCGTGTCAGGGGCATGCCCCTTCACGTTAGCCCGCCGACAGGTGGGGGACACCTGTCGGGGTCGTCTTCTCCGTTAGAAAGGGGGGGATCCCTTTCCAAATCCCGTCGGCCCCCTTTCCTAATCCGCCGCCGGCCGGATCCACCAAATTGAGCCCGGGATCCCTTCCCCTCTCGCCGGAGATCTCATTCCCCCTAGGATCAATGCGTTTTCTTCATTTATGGCATGGATCCGAGTGTTTGGAAAGCTCACCGGAGCAAGCTTGGAACCCCCTCGGATCCCCTCCGATCTCCTGCCATTCCTCGCCACCGGTGACCCCTATAAAAGCCCCCTGGCCTCACCGCTTCTCGCCCACACTTCCAGAGCCTAAACCGTCACGCTCCCAAGCCTTGCCACCAGTTTTCTCTCCCTCCCCTCTGCTCGAACTCCGGCCGTCGATCACCGGCGCTATGGGCCACCACCGCCCTCGCCGAGGCCACCACCGGAACCGTCGTCGCCCGGGCATCCTCGGCCTCGCTTCTGTTCGGGTTCCCCGCCACCGGATCATCGTCGCCATCATCAACCCGAAGAACACCGCCGCCATCTCCTCGCCACCAACCGTCATCGACCTCCGTTCGCCGTCATCGCCGGTACCTACGTGATCCCCATCCTCCCCTCTCTCCATTTTGGCCGGAAATTAGGGCCTTAGGCCATCGCCGCCGTCGGTGGCCGCTCGCTGTCGTTCAGCCGACGCTGGGGACGAAGCCCCCTGGCTCCCCCGTGTCGTGAGCGTGCCGGACGCGCGCTCCGCCGTGCGATCACAGATGGACGGCTGAGATTAAATCACTTAAGTGATTAGATCTCAGCCACCCATTCCGGCGAAGGGGTATGAGGTGATCTGGGCCGTCCAGATTCACTTAAACGCCCCGCCTCACCAGTGATCGTTGGATCTGGATCCAACGGTCCAGATCTGGCCAGTCCAGCGCACAGTGTGCGGGTCCATGGTGGACCTGGCTCACCGTGGACCCACGCATGATTTCTGGTTTAAATAAAATTCAGAAAAATACTTTAAACTTTAAAAATTCATAACTTGCTCATTTTAACTCCAATTTCACCATTCCAATTTTGTTAAATTCAGTAAAGTATTCTCTACACTTCAATGCCATAAAAATAGTATGTTATCTTAGCAAAAAATAAACTTATGGATTAAATAAATAAAAACCCCTTAGGGTTAAAATTAAAAATACAGAAGATAAATTAGGAAAAATCCTAAAAAGTTAAGTTTTACTGTTTTATACCAAACTTTAGAATATTAAAATATTACTTCACATAAAAACACCCACAAATATGTATGTTTATTATTTGGTGGATTTTATCTGTTTATTGAATGTATTGTTTACTTTTCCGTATCGAGAAGACTACGAGTTTGTCGAGGAGCAGGAGTTCTATCCCGAGGTTCCTCCATCCCCCTTTGCTGATCAAGGCAAGTCATCGACCACCTCTGTGGAAACAGTTGATCATATTTGAGCCCATGTTTAATAAATTATCGCTATAACTCATAGGTTAATATTGCATTAGTCCAATAATCAAGCCTTACACTTATATTTATTAGGTCCCCGTCCTTGTGTGCAAACCCAAGCCATGCTTATTGAGCCTTAACTCCTTGTCACTCTACTATAAAATTATTAGCTAGTGCCCAATGTACTGGCACAACTGCTATAGGATAAAAATAATGAGTCATAGTTAGATGAATTCTGGTATATGAAATACCCCGTTATTCTTATCTCTGGACTCTGTTGGAGTTAGGTATGTTATGGTGGGTTCCGGGTGCAAGCTCGGAAACTGGTTGGTCGCACCCGGGGCACTATAAGGACCGGTCTGCGGGATCTGTTGCAAAGCACTTCCGTACCAATCACAAGTCTAATGGGTAAGTCCTAACTGGAAGTGTGGAACACTCCGTCTCACGACACCATAGTGGAGGGGGCAAGGGGCTAGCCCTCAGGGCGCCTTGTACCGACAATGGCTCAAGGGGGGTATTGTGGAAACTCGACATGGCGAGACACGGTACGAAACCTATAAGAGGGTGCTGTTGATGCGGGGAAGACCATATGGAAGGTTTTGACACGAGTTCCCATGAAATGGGTCATCTCGTTACACTTTGGTGTAAGTGATGAGTGCGTGCCTTGTGGGTACAGTGGTACATCTCTGATCAGAGTAATTCAATCTTTTCGAAAAGCCGAGCCCACGGTCAAGGGCGGGTTGTGTGACTACTCGCAGTTAGTTTACAATTGTTTGAATGGATGAGTTATTCATGGCATGTAAGGACTGTTGTGCGGGGAGGTAAAACGTACTCCTCGAGTTAGATGATGATGATGCATACACATGTTTACTTTTCAGTACTAATAAATTGATCACATTTAATGCTTTACAATTATGCTTCTTCCGCAAAACTAGCCACTATCTCCCTTGTTATTACCTTGCATTTTATTTGCATTCGGTGGCTTGCTGAGTACATTTGTACTCACCCCGTTTACTTACACCATCATAGCCCGTGTACTACGAGGAGGATGAAGGTCTGGAGTAGCGACCCAGTCAAGGCGAGACTGGAAGGAGGCGTTCATCTAGGACCCTTTGATTTATTAGTTTCTCTTCTTATTTATTCACTTTTGTACTAATGCGGTCTACGAACCATGGATGATTGCTCGTATTGTACGTGGTCGCTTGATGAACGTCTTGTTTTATTGATTTTCTAAGGAATTTCAATAAAGTCCTGATTTATTAAATCGGGGCGCGACAAGATGGTATCAGAGCCGACTTGACTGTAGGAAGCCAAACAGACCTGACCCTAGGACTTATATTAACCATATTTTCTTACAAACTGCTTACCTTCTCATCTTCCGAGATTTTCACAAAAACCTTCTCTCTTTTGTAGATGCCGGTCCATACCATGAGCGGGACTCTTCGTGACGAGGCCGGATTCATCCGCGAGCTTCGCGTGCTCGTCGACTTCTTGGGGTTTCCCCATGAGCCCGCGTTCCATAGGATCTTTCCCGATGCGAATGAGAGCTACTGCGAGGTCACGGTTGTTATCCGCCCCTCCTCCACGCAGCCACCCTTCTACACCCATGGAGTTGGAGGACCTTCATTCGTGGTGGCTAGCCAGCGAGCCGCTCTTCAGTCCCTCGCCGAGCTTCGACTGGTCTACGACTGCCACCTCCGCGACACCGTCTACCGCTTCATGCCCATGCGTACACCAGGGAGTCACCGCAGCATCTACGTCAGCCCCCTCACGCAGAGCAACTCCGCCATCACCCGCACGATGAGACTCTTGGAGGCCATGGACAACCTCCACACGGAGGCCGTCCTCGACGCAGATAGCCAACACGACACCATCGACTTCTACCGCCACACTTCAGAGAACCTGACCCGCGAGAATGTAGAGCTCCGTCGACAGCTTCAGCAGAACCCCCAGTTGACCCTCGAGGTGGAGGAATTGAGGCGTCAAAACGAGCTCCTACGCCAGGACGCCATGATAAATACCCAGCTCCGCCAGCAGCTCAAAGACTTGAAGAAGGATCTTGAGGAGATCGCACCTCTTCCGCCTCGCAAGAAGAAACCCCTTCGGATCCCCACCGTGAGGCCCAAGAGGATCTCCCGCAGTGCCCCACCCGCCGGACCATCCAACTCCTCGACCCCAACCGTCTCCGTCGAGCCCGTGATCGAGCCGTCCCCCGAACTTCCTTAGACGTAGATTACGGTTGTTTGTTTCTTTTGTTTGTTTTATTTGTAGTGCCGCTCATGTCAAATATAAGACATGAGTGAAGATTAAATAAAAGACTTAAATGTAATCGCAAGAACAATACATTTTGAAATAAAAGCTTAATATCATTTCCCTCTTCTTCCTATACCTATTAAGTCATATCCCAATCTCGACGAGAGAATCCACCTCTAGTTCCAACTCAACATGATTCGTTCGTCGCCGTTCTGCGAGATCCACTCCAATCATGAAGTCAAGAAAAGTTGTCAAGAAAGCCCTAACTTAACCAAACCCAATCTATGAAGATGTAGGCTTAAAACCTCTAGTGCAAAAGAAGTGCTTCCTAACTGAAGCATATCCATGACCTTCTAGCCTTTCCGAATCTCGGGACGAGATTCTTGTTAAGGAGGTTAGGATTGTAACACCTTGATTTTGTCAGGCATTAAAAATAAAATAAAGTAATTAATAAATAAATTTCAAGAAAAGGATTTAGCATAAATCCAGAAAGAGGAAAGCTAAAATACAGGCCTAAAAATTTCATTTGAAAATAACAATTAGCTAGAGTATTTTCCTAAAAATTCTCCTAAGCATTAAATTGCGTTCCAAAAAAATTTCCGGAATTTTGATACCAAGGAATTCAATAAGATATAATCAACATCACTTCATCTTAAACCTCTAACAATAATTAATAAAATATATTACAACATGAAGGTTGAGTGAATAAAATACATGATAAATCATTTATATTAAAAATAATATAAGGCATGAGTGTGAAAGATGATAAGGAACTAAAATAAGATATGTAAACATCTAGGTCAAATTATTCATCTTAGGCAATAAAACCAGTAACAATTTCCCCTTAATGTTGGCACCTCTTTTTTGAACCCTTCAACTTCAGGATGGCCAATAACCAAGGATCAGAAGCTCCACGCGATGGAAACACCTAAGGCAATCTGCCTCAGTGGGGTGCAGCTGGACATCAGCAGACCCCTGTTGTCTATCATCCCACACTTACGGAGATGATGACAAAACAGAACCAACTGATCGCCACACTGCTTGCCCAGATGCAACAACAACAAAAGAAGATGCAAGAGCAGCAGGCACAGTTGTTCCGTCTCCAACAACACCAACACGAGCTCTCCCTTTAGCTAAACTACGGGGACTTCATCAACTTTCAGAGATGGGTGAACGAAGCAATTATACCAGAAACCAGAGTGATTCCACCTCAAGCCCCAACCCCTGCCAAGCCACGAACCACCCTAGGAGGACCAAGCACAGGCATCCTACCCCAAGCACCACCAGCCGGAAGAACTCCAGCACAAACTACCGGATACAAGAGAGACAGGAACGGCAAGCCGATTGTGTGCTACAACTATCGCCAAGGAGGCCACTACGCCAACAAGTGCCCCTACCCCAAGCGGGCACCATCCTCCATTCCAAACCCAGAGGGACATACTCTAGATCACCACAAAGAGAAACCAGATACAACTGAGGACACTCCCAATTTGATCTCAACCAACCCAGATCCGGAGATCGCTTTGCCTACTTCTGATGTAACTCCTTCTCCTAATCCGGAGTACCAGTAGAACTCAGTCCCTTAGTTTTCCCGAGGTTCGCTTCAAATCTCGAGGAGGAGATTCTCTGTAAGGGGGATAGGATTGTAACAGCCCCAAAATTAAAAGGGAATAAAATAAAGGAAAAATAATATTAAATAAATTTCTGAATTTTGTTATTAAAGAAATCCTAAAAGAGCCCTATTAAAGCCAAACAGAGATAAACATTCAAAATTTGGACTTGAAAATTTTATGGGATAAACTAGAGGCCAAGAAATATTTTTGAGAATTTTTACAAAATTTTTCCAAACAGTGTTTTAAGTCTTAAACCAATAAACCAATTTCTGGAATTAAATTAATTAGAAAAGCATTTAAATTCTTATTGGGCCGAAACCCCGAAATTCCCTCCAGGAGCCTTTCGGCCCGGCCCAGTCCAGCCTCTCTCGCTGACAGGCGGGGCCAGCCTGTCAGCGCCGATGCCCTCCCTTCGCTTCCCCGCGCTCGCGCCTGGCCGGACCCACTGGTCAGCCTCCGCTCGCTCGCTGCCATCCTAGGCCCGCATGTCGGCGCCCTCTCTCTCTCGCGCGCGCGCCACGCCCCTGCCTGGCCCGCATGACAACCTCCTGCTCCCCTCGCTTGGTCGCTGCGAAGCATGGCCCGCGTGTCAGGGGCATGCCCCTTCACGTTAGCCCGCCGACAGGTGGGGGCCACCTGTCGGGGTCGTCTTCTCCGTTAGAAAGGGGGGATCACTTTCCAAATCCCGCCGGCCCCCTTTCCTAATCCGCCGTCGGCCGGCCGGATCCACCAAATTGAGCCCGGGATCCCCTTCCCCTCTCGCCGGAGATCTCATTCCCCCTAGGATCAACGCGTTTTCTTCATTTATGGCATGGATCCGAGTGTTTGGAAAGCTCACCGGAGCAAGCTTGGAACCCCCTCGGATCCCCTCCGATCTCCTGCCATTCCTCGCCGCCGGTGACCCCTATAAAAGCCCCCTGGCCTCACCGCTTCTCGCCCACACTTCCAGAGCCTAAACCGTCACGCTCCCAAGCCTTGCCACCAGTTTTCTCTCCCTCCCCTCTGCTCGAACTCCGGCCGTCGATCACCGGCGCTCTGGGCCACCACCGCCCTCGCCGAGGCCACCGCCGGAACCGTCGTCGCCCGGGCATCCTCGGCCTCGCTTCTGTTCGGGTTCCCCGCCACCGGATCATCGTCGCCATCATCAACCCGAAGAACACCGCCGCCATCTCCTCGCCACCAACCGTCATCGACCTCCGTTCGCCGTCATCGCCGGTACCTACGTGATCCCCATCCTCCCCTCTCTCCGTTTTGGCCGGAAATTAGGGCCTTAGGCCATCGCCGCCGTCGGTGGCCGCTCGCCGTCGTTCAGCCGGCGCTGGGGACGAAGCCCCCTGGCTCCCCCGTGTCGCGAGCGTGCCGGACGCGTGCTCCGCCGTGCGATCACGGATGGACGGCTGAGATTAAATCACTTAAGTGATTAGATCTCAGCCACCCGTTCCGCCGAAGGGGTATGAGGTGATCTGGGTCGTCCAGATTCACTTAAACGCCCCCCTCACCAGTGATCGTTGGATCTGGATCCAACGGTCTAGATCTGGCCAGTCCAGTGCACAGTGTGCGGGTCCATGGTGGACCTTGCTCACCGTGGACCCACGCATGATTTCTTGTTTAAATAAAATTCAGAAAAATACTTTAAACTTTAAAAATTCATAACTTGCTCATTTTAACTCCAAATTTCACCATTCCAATTTTGTTAAATTCAGTAAATTATTCTCTACACTTCAATGCCATAAAAATAGTATGTTATCTTAGCACAAAATAAACTTATGGATTAAATAAATAAAAACCCCTTAGGGTTAAAATTAAAAATACAGAAGATAAATTAGGAAAAATCCTAAAAAGTTAAGTTTTACTGTTTTATACCAAACTTTAGAATATTAAAATATTACTTCACATAAAAACACCCACAAATATGTATGTTTATTATTTGGTGGATTTTATCTGTTTATTGAATGTATTGTTTACTTTTCCGTATCGAGAAGACTACGAGTTTGTCGAGGAGCAGGAGTTCTATCCCGAGGTTCCTCCATCCCCCTTTGCTGATCAAGGCAAGTCATCGACCACCTCTGTGGAAACAGTTGATCATATTTGAGCCCATGTTTAATAAATTATCGCTATAACTCATAGGTTAATATTGCATTAGTCCAATAATCAAGCCTTACACTTATATTTATTAGGTCCCCGTCCTTGTGTGCAAACCCAAGCCATGCTTATTGAGCCTTAACTCCTTGTCACTCTACTATAAAATTATTAGCTAGTGCCCAATGTACTGGCACAACTGCTATAGGATAAAAATAATGAGTCATAGTTAGATGAATTCTGGTATATGAAATACCCCGTTATTCTTGTCTCTGGACTCTGTTGGAGTTAGGTATGTTATGGTGGGTTCCGGGTGCAAGCTCGGAAACTGGTTGGTCGCACCCGGGGCACTATAAGGACCGGTCTGCGGGATCTGTTGCAAAGCACTTCCGTACCAACCACAAGTCTAATGGGTAAGTCCTAACTGGAAGTGTGGAACACTCCGTCTCATGGCACCATAGTGGAGGGGGCAAGGGGCTAGCCCTCAGGGTGCCTTGTACCGACAATGGCTCAAGGGGGGGTATTGTGGAAACTCGACATGGCGAGACACGGTACGAAACCTATAAGAGGGTGCTGTTGAGGCGGGGAAGACCATATGGAAGGTTTTGGCACGAGTTCCCGTGAAATGGGTCATCTCGTTACACTTCGGTGTAAGTGATGAGTGCGTGCCTTGTGGGTACAGTGGTACATCTCTGATCAGAGTAATTCAATCTTTTCGAAAAGCCGAGCCCACGGTCAAGGGCGGGTTGTGTGACTACTCGCAGTTAGTTTACAATTGTTTGAATGGATGAGTTATTCATGGCATGTAAGGACTATTGTGCGGGGAGGTAAAACATACTCCTCGAGTTAGATGATGATGATGCATACACATGTTTACTTTTCAGTACTAATAAATTGATCACATTTAATGCTTTACAATTATGCTTCTTCCGCAAAACTAGCCACTATCTCCCTTGTTATTACCTTGCATTTTATTTGCATTCGGTGGCTTGCTGAGTACATTTGTACTCACCCCGTTGACTTACACCATCAGAGCCCGTCTACTACGAGGAGGATGAAGGTCTGGAGTAGCGACCCAGTCAAGGCGAGACTGGAAGGAGGCGTTCATCTAGGACCCTTTGATTTATTAGTTTCTCTTCTTATTTATTCACTTTTGTACTAATGCGGTCTACGAACCGTGGATGATTGCTCGTATTGTACGTGGTCGCTTGATGAACGTCTTGTTTTATTGATTTTCTAAGGAATTTCAATAAAGTCCTGATTTATTAAATCGGGGCGCGACAAGAAGTCATGATTAGTAACCTACTACAACTCTAAAAGTTTTACGTCAAAACAAAACAATGCATGAAAAAATCATACCCATAAATCATGACACACTGCGCCTTGGGCAGTTCCGTGGGCCCCGTCAGGAGCAAACTGGTATTGGTCCCATATTGTGCATAGTTGACGATCACCGGTCGGCAGTGTTAGCACCCCTGGGTAGTGAAGACGACACAGGTTACCCAATACCTGGTTAACCTTCCTGACCCTCTAAGTGTCGTCAAACCAAGAGTCGATCCAAGATCTAGAAATACATAATAAATAAAGTTAGTAAAGTGAAAGAAATTTTTGGCAGTAAAGCAAAACACTAGAGTATGAGACTTACTCATCACATAAAGGCGTGATCTCGATCTTGTTTCCATCTGATGGGGCTATAGGTGGGGAGACTATATGGCTCATCCTAAAACGAAGTGAGGATGACCTTGAAGCCTCTACGTCGGCCTGACCCGCACCCTCCTCCTTCCCTGCACACTCTGGGTCATCCTCCTGCCCCGCACCATCCAAGTCATCCTCCTCTCCCGCACCCTCAGCCTCATCCTCCTGGCCCGCACCCTCTAGGTCATCCTCCTGACCCACACCCTCTGGGTCATTCTCTTCATCCTGCAAAATAATATGAAAATAATTAGTAATAGTTTATAATGACTAGCATAAAATTAAATTTAAAAGTTACCTCATCATATCTTTGAAATGCAATTGGCTAACCCCTCAATGCCGAGTCGACGTATCTCAAGAGCTCTTGACGACGCCTGCTTGAAGAAATAGAACTACCCTAGAATAGAGTGTCCTCACTCGTCGTACTCTTCCCACCAAAAAACTTCTTTGTGATACTCTTAATCTTTTTCGACATCCTATTGAAAACAATTACAAATGATTATTTAGTAGTATGAAAAGTTAGAACTTATGAAAAAATGTAATATGAAATATATTTGACATACACAATGTATGATAACAATTACTTGTCAATTATCATTAAAATTGGGATCAATTTGTTCCCTTCTTCCCAAAGCACGCCATGTTACTTTTTTCTTCTTATGTTGTTGTTTCCTTTTCTCAAAAACTGCTACATTATTAGCATTGCCAAGTAAAGAATCTACTAATGAGTTTGGCTCTACATTAAACGAACTCGGCAATTCATCATCTTGGTAAACATTATCGACCTCTCCAACCTCCAATTGATAAGCACCACCACCAGGGGTCTGTATACGTTCCCGAGGATTCACTTTGTACACTACCCACCAAGCACTTAGTTTTTCATATGAGTACGACATATAATACACCTGCTTGACTTGGTGAGCAAGTACAAAATTATCGCAACCATGTAGTTGTTCCGCGTGTTTGACTTCAACCATCCCAAATTGGTTTTCTCGAGTGCCATGTTTGGGGTCAAACCAATCACAATCGAAGAAGACTACTTTAAGCTCCTTATTCCTGACAAAGTTGTACTCGATTATATTTTTAATGATTCCATAATACTTAGTTTCCTGTCCTTGGGTATCAATGACCCTTGTAACAACTCCAGTATTAGTTGTTGTCACTAGAGGTCGAGACGATTCAAAATTAGCTAAATGGAAGCGAAAACCATTCACATCATATCGACCGTAAATTTTGGGAGTAATACTTCCGTAAGAGAGCTGTCGCAAGTCCATATGTATATTAACGATGAGCACGCACTGCAAATCATACGGGTTTATAAGATAATTAACCTAATAGAGTAAAATAATACGTGTCAAGTGAGGATTTATATGTTCTCAGAACCAAGTGAGGAAACTAGGCCCTCCATTTATTCCTTCCTGACACAGCTTATCTAATTGCTTCTCCGTTGGTTGACGACCAGACGCCAAGTATTTCAAATCAAATATACTGTCATTGTAAATGAATAGGTAAACAAACAAGCTATGAACCATCGTCAGTAAAATATAAAATTAAAAAGCATTCACTTACGCGAAATATTGATCCATCTCTTCCATGTTTGAGTACATGTAGAGCAAGGCATATGTTCATTCTTCTTGAGTTACATAATATGTCATGGAGACACCGACAGTTATGCCCTTCCACTAAAAAGTTTGAAGGTCACTACAAGGATCATCTTCATCCACATGGTACTGCATAATAGGTGTGTTCACATTGTGATGCTTAGCAAGTATACACCAGTCACCAGTGAAGTATACACCAGTCACCAGTGAAGTATACACCAGTCACCAGTGAAGTATGCTATCTCTTTCATTTTAAATTCTTCCATGATGCAACCTTTAACTCTGGCTTTATTGCCAACCATCGCTCTAAGCTTCTTTAGGGACCTTTCAATGTGATACATCCACCTATACTGCACAGGGCCACCTACCTTAGCTTCATATGGAAGATGAACCAGTAAATATTGCATTGGATTGAAGAATTCTAGAGGGAATATTTTTTCCAATTTACATAAAAGTACCGGTGTCTCTTTCTCCAACTTCTCCATCATCTCTTTCTTAATTTCTTTAACACAAAGTTGTCTATAAAAATGGCTCAGCTTAGCTAATGCCTCCCACACATCATCATTCAAATACCCGTGAAACATTACAGGAAGGAGTCTTTCCATTATTATGTGGTAATCGTGACTTTTCAATCCATTTAACTTCCCTGTCTTCAAATTCACAGCTCTTCTAAATCCCACGGCGTAACCATCTAGAAATTTCAAAAATCTTCAACCACCTCATTACTTGTTTCTTTTCTTTAGGTTTTAAACAAAATGGGGCATGTGGCTTACCACCACTATTTGTCAACTCAAGAGTTGGTCAATTACAAATCTCAGCTAAATCTCTTCTCGCCTTTAGATTATCTTTTGTCCTGTTCGCAAAATCCATGCATGTGCTTATAATGCTTTCATCAACATTACGTTCCTGATGCATGACGTCAATGTTGTGTATTAGAATCAGCGATTTGACATATGGTAGTTCCCATAAGCTATATATGTGGGTCCAGTTATGTTCGGTTCTGAATCCTACAAATCCATCCCCATTTTCATTAAGTACCAACTCATTCAGCATATCAGCTATCTCTAGACTGCTAAACGCCTCGGCGGTCCCTTCACAACAACATTGTCCTTCTTGAAAGTGTCCCTCTGCAACTAAAAGAGGTGATTCATGTGCAAAAAGCATCTATGACAATCAAAGTAACAAATCTTCCCCCCCGAAGATAAGATGGAAACAATCTGTGTCCTTAGCATATATCGGACATGTCAGCCTTCCATGACAACTCCAACCAGAAAAAATATCGTATGCCAGAAAATCGTGGACCGACCACAGATACGCAACTCGAAGATTTAATTTTTGCTTCTAGTCATAGTCATATGCTTCAACTCCTTTCCACAATTGTTTCAACTCTTCAATTAAGGGCTTCAGCATCACGTTGAGGAGTGTTCCAGGATGCCCTGGACCAGGTATAATGAGACACATGAACATAAATTCATATTTCATACAAAACAAAGGTGGACGGAGTTGGACCGAAACAGGCGACCAGAGGGGGGTGAATGGGAGATTTTAAAATTATGTTCTGTTGAACAGGCTTCGAACACACCCTTCGAAATGTCTGGTTCGGAGTTATCGAACACACTCCGAACATAGGCTTCGTATAGGGTAAAAGTTCGAAGTTCAAAACACTTCGCTCACACTCAGAAACCCATAAACGCACTGTACTCTGCAAAGGTAGTGTAGGCTCTGCACACGAGGTGCCTTCAAGCAGGCTTCACACTACTGTACTTCGCACCAGTTCATTTCACTCTATGGGCTCCGAATAAATACTCTGCACTAGTAACTTGTACTAGGTTTCGTACTTCAGAGTGCTGAGAATAGATAGAATTGATAGCAATGAGGGCTTCGTCTAAAAGGAGAAAATGGGCTTCGAGCCAAACTTCACAGGGTGCTTCGTTAGTAAACAGTGAGGTCTAGCCCCCGATTTACACAGAACGAATCATGCACCAAACTCACAGAAATTACATGTATGAGTGACACGACACTTCGTATGAAATAACATAGATAAAAGATCTCGGGTTTACAAGAAACGAAATGAAAGACAGAGAACTCAACTCATACAATGCAACGAAAACAGATACAAGTTCATGCAAAGTGAATCAAAACGAAAATTGAAATTTCATTGCATAAACAGGGAACACAAAACACTCACAGAACTGAGTACATGAGAATGGCGGTTGGCTCTAGGAGTTCTGAAAATGGTTTCTCAAAGTGTTGCCTAGACCTAGCCTGCCTTACTATTTATAGCCACAACTTAGTAATGCGAATAGACTACTTTACCCCTAGGGTTTACACTATTTTTATCTCTAGCAGACACGGGTGTACAGATGGTAGTTTACTTTATTGGAAGCTCCTTTTGTCAGCTTCACAGAAGAGATTGTATCACTTTTGTAGAGCAGATACGATCAACTTTTGCAAAGTGGAATCTTTTGGAGCCCCCTTTGCACACGAAGTGTGCAGAGGCTTCGGTGACATGCTTCGAACCCGAAGGCCTTCGCTTCACCGAAGTCAGTCTTCAATACAATGACAGTTTTGAGCCGAAGCCATCAAAGCCCTTGAGTCTTCACACCATCACCTCCGGAGTGGACCACCACGGCTTCGCAGCTACTCCTAGCTCAAACTCCATCAGTCCGTGTACCGAAGCCATGCATGACTGAGGTACATCAAGTCATCCACACTCCGAAGCCCCACCTTCGAAGTATCTTCACCACCTTCTGAAGTCCCTCATTCAATGGCCTCCGCATGAAGCATATCCATAAGCACTCCTTCGTAGTGTCTCAGCCCCGAGCACACTCCACGAAGACCCTTATCCGGATCATGCCTTCGATGCACCTTGACTTCTGAGACCTCTTATCCGGATCATGCCTTCGATACACCTTGACTTCTGAGACCTTCGTCAGGTGTCCTTCCAAGTGTCTCCGACCGGAGCACACTTGAGAGCCCCGCCTCATTCCTGAGGACTTTGTCCGCCATCCTTCGAAGTTACTCCTCCGGAGTCACCCTTCGAAGTGCCTCGCCTCCGAGGACTTTGCCTCGGGGTACCATCAGCTGGAGCCACCCCCTGCACTTTCTGCCTTCGCCTGGCGCACTTTGACCCGAGGACCGACCTCGACTCCACGCAGCCTCCCTGACCGAGCTACCCGCTCACCTCGCATCAAGCCTCCCGCTTGACCCAGGTTCACCTACTACGAACCGTCCGTCGCCTCTAAAGTCACCTGCACACCACCGACAAGCAAACAACTGTTTCCAGTACCCCAGAGACCTCTCCGGTAAACAACCTTCGATACACACTCCGGTGTACCGCCCAAAGTACTGAGCCCTTTGGTACAAACTTTTCATCGTATTATGTCAGACCCCTCCGACAGAATACTCCACTGCAACAGCTGCAGCTAGTAAACCCCGAACCATTCGATAAAACACCTCTGAACCCCTTTAAAGGGACCCCTTCACCCAGAAGAGAACTTGTCAATCACTCATCACAGACTTGAAACCAAAGCACATTTCAACTTGGTTTCTCAGAAGGTTGTATGGAATAGCAAAGATAGGCCAACAAGAGTACAACGATGTAGTTACATTGAAAGGTGTGAATCCATCTATTGCCAACCCAATGCGAACATTCCTCACATCCCTAGCAAAACCTGCATCAAAATTATCAAGAGCCTTCCATGCCTCACAATCAGATGGGTGCACCATTACTTGGTCGTTCTCACGTACACCTTCCTTATGTCATCTCATATGCCTAGCGGTTTTCTTTGAGAGAAACAATCATTTCACCCGAGGTGTAAGAGACATGTAACAAAGTTGCTTATGAGCAACCTGTGTCGTCACCTTTTCATTGTATTCATTTATGACCTCTACGAACCTCAGTTTACCACATTTTAAGAACTACATCTCATTCTTATGTTTTTCTAGAAATGGATGCAGCTATCTTGGCACACATCAATCTTCTCATACTCCATACCAAAAGTAGAAAGCATTTTTTACCGGTACATGTCTTTCAGCATTTTATGGTTCATAGGAAGGACATCGCTGATCAGGTTCACGACCGCCTTATAACAATTGTTAGAGAATGCAAACTTTGACTTAATGACCATAAGACGGGTCACGAAAGCGAGTACGCTTACTATGGTGTGCTCATGCAACGACTCTTCTGAAGCTCTAAGGATGTCAAAAAACTTTTGAACCTCCAGTGTAGGAGGATCCTTAGGGTTTGTTTCAAACTCTGGTCGTATAGCATCAAGCATCTTATCCATCCTATCGTCAGTCGTGCTATCATCTTCTTCCACTACTAATATCGGTTTTTCACGAAATGTATCGCCATGGTGCACCCAAACTTCATAATCTGGCAAGAAACCATACTTGCAAATGTGCAGTGACAACGTTCTCTTTTCTTGCCAACTAGAATTTCTACATTTCATGCATGGGCACCTCGCACCAGTTGTTTTTGTCAAAGTGAATGCACGGTCAATAATTTCTCAGCATTGATCATCAACCCCTTCGTGTGAGCTCCACTTTTTCCAACCACTATATATCCACCGTCGGTCATCCTCAGTCATTCTAGAGGCAAAACATTTATTCAATCGAGAATGCATCATAAGTACTAGACATTTTACATACCACGATCCTATGTTTATAGGAAAAGATATGTCCTAAACCCACCCAAGAGTGATTGATAGAGCGTGATATTTATGATGAGCCATGAGTCCGAACGAAATTTCTGTAGCATAACCCCGCTGTTCTCCAATTGCACGCCTGATAGTGGTGCAATGGAGAACAACAAGGTTATGACACTAAAATCTCATTCGGACTCATGACTCATCATAAATACCACGCTCTATCGCCCACTCCGAGAATGTCCAAAAAGGGACAATTTTGAACCTACACATCTCACACGCATGACACGTGTGAGACATGTTGATCATAAACGGGTGACACATAGGTTTTGTTATACTATTTACGTTGTTGTCAAATAAAAAATTGCATACGAAAATGATATATAAGAATATATATATATAATACTAGCCACCCTAATGAAATCATCAATAAACTACAAATTAATACAAGAATATAATTAATAGCATATATATAATATCACAACATATATTGCATATGAAAAAAATGAACATCGCATATGAAACATATGTAAAAGCATAATATTAATACATGAACAAATTTTTTTAACATCACAATATATATTGCATATTAACATCGCATAGTTTCTTTATTTCTCATAAACAACACATACTATATCAAAAGTCATACTCCAAAGTTATTTGCACATGACCTTAAATTTTTTTCTGAAAAATTAAACAATTCATTACAAAGCTAGCAGGGGTCAAAATTCACAAATCAATTCACAATTCGCAAATTAAACAATTCGATCACAAGTGAGCAAATTAGATAGATGAGGGGTAAAAATTACTTGGACGTGACGGAGGCGACGAGCAGTGGAGGCCGGCGAACGACGATGGGGCGCTCGGGCGGGCGCAGGGGCGGCCTGCCGGCGGGTGGGCGTGGGGGCGGCGGGCGGTAGCGGTCGGGAGGCTCTCAGGCGGCGGTGGTAGGGGTGGGAGGGCGCACGCGTACAAGGAATTAGGTTTCCCTGTATGCGTGGGGGGAATATCTTCATAACTTTCGTCGGTCAGCATTAAAGCCGACAGAAGTTCTGGCCGACGGAAGTTAAAGGTTATATACCGGACGGGGAAAAATCCCCTTTAATTTCCATCGGCCATGATCAAAAGCCGACGGAAGAGTTAATTTAACTTTCGTCGGCTCCTTTAGGCCGACGAAAGTTAATTAACTTCCCCTGGCTTTCGGAAATGCCGATGGAAGTTAAAATAGCCGACGGAATTTTATTATTTTCTTGTAGTGCATTTCAGACAAATAATCCATGAAAAAAATTCATAATAGATTTAATGATCTCATTTGGTATCATCGTGATTATTATTATTATCTATAAATTTGTCCAAACTCAAAATTTTTTGACCTATAACCAAATGAAAAAATAAACTTATTTTGAGAGGGAGGAAATAGCTAGAAGCGCTAGGATACATCAAAAGAGGAGATGGATGTCAACCAGTTGTAAGACTTTGAACCAGGTAGATGGAAAGGTTAAATAACCTTAAACATTGAGCCATTGACTATTGCCATGTAACTAATTCAACAGCCATAAAAAGTAACCATAGGTTTAAATGAGCACCTTGTGCCAAAAAAAAATACTTCACACACTTCAATTGTGGTGGTAACTGATTAAGTATGAAGTATCTTTCAGGAACCATCAGTCATGTCCATGTAAAAAGGCAGAATATGAGGGGATGGGCAACAGATCATTTTCTTCAATCATGCAGACTGTGTGGTTAGTCAATCCAGTACTGTACATGAGATGCTACTATTAGGATTCCAGAGAGTTACCAACATTCTTAATATAAAAAGAACAAGGACCAACTACAGTCTTACAGCCAGACTTCCGGTTCTGTGAGTACATTTCACAGATTTCATGTGAGATTAATAAGAAGAACCACACTGAACAAATGAAAAATGAAAAATCTGTTAATATAAGATGCTGCGGAGTAATATTTAGGCCATTAGACAGCAGCTTAGCAGCGCTGGAGGGAATACAGGGAAGGAGTTTGGTATTCTGAACAAGTAAAAATCTTTGCTGTTCTGCAGCACATCTAATGACCCTGAGCAAAATCAGTATGAGTCAAAAACTATCTTCCTTTTAACATATCATTTTGTGTAATATAGGTCAGTTGTGCATATACAAATATGTTTGACTTCCTACGAAGGTAGTAATACCACACCATAAATTTACAAAGAAAAAAAAGGTGTTTTTGAAACAATCTATTCACATTGATGTAACATTTTCCAGGGCTTCAGGCTTCGCCATCTGTGTAAGTAACTCCAGCTAGAATGTTGATAAAGCTGAAGCCAAGCAATCGGCCACAGTTCGCCCCAATCCCCCGTATCTACAGGACTCTTCAAACACATTTTGGTTGCTGTAGTGAACAATCAATCTACAGTTAGGTTGTACAGATGTCGGCTTGCCCCTGAAACCCGTTGCAGAAAGAAAATTCAGTATCGATCTTGCCCAAGACAAAGTAAACATCATTGATTTATATTGTCAATTGAAAGAAACACCACAGTCAACACTTGAACCAGATTAATTTATTTAGTACCTAACCTACTTTTGGGGTAATAATTATTTTGACATGGTAGTGACACAAAACTGTAATGCATCATCATATAGGTTTGCACCTGGCAGGCTAGAATTGCTTTTATATGGGTCAGTTTCTGCATCGAAAAGGTTACCTTTCTCGATGTAAGATCCTTCTCTGCTTCAGCAAAGAGCTCCTTCAGTCTATTCGAGGAATTGGAAATGACATTCTTCGTGATCTTCTTTTGTTGCCTGGTGCTCTTTAACCAAGCAATCCCCAGCAAAATCTGCACACTGCACGTGTTTGGTTTTGACGGTACGTTCACCATATTGTACTTTAGCTGGAGCTGCAAGTTAGGAATCATTTGCGATATTTGTCAACGACAAGTTCTGTGAAGACAATGTGAAAATAAAACAAATGCTAATGCTATCTAACTCGGGTTACATTTGCTAGATCCGAGCTTCAGAGTTTCATTGTGAAGGTGGAAGTAATTCACGATGGATTAGATTGAACCAAAGGGTTACATGTATAGTGCAAGAGTTCTAATCCTACTCTAATACAGAAATAGAGACAAGAGGTGTAAAAGGACTCTAGCACGTAATACAATCAATATCTATTCTAACACATTGATATTCAAATGTGTGAGAAAAACTACAGAAAAGAGTAATAAATGTATTATTCGTTCCATAATATTGCAACCTAAAATCAGATTTGACATTTCATAGTATAACAAATTTAGACAATACCGAATTCATTGTACTGTGAAATATCAAATCTAATCTTAAGTTGTGTTGTGATATTATGGGACAGGAGTACAAAACAGATTAAGAAATGCATGAAATAGTATCTTACACTGAAGTAGTCCCCGAGTAGAACACCTTGGAGGGTCATTACCTCTTCAATGACCCATCCATCTTGGTTCACTAGATCATACTTCTGCTGAGTGGTGGTTGCTTCTCCTCCATATCGAGATAAGGATTTGTCAAACCTGTAGCTGGTTTGCCGCTGGTGTATATTTCGATTTACAAGTTCCCATTCTGTTGCTGTGTAGTCCATACAACCAGCCTTTTGCATCAATTTGTGTTCAAAGGGCCCTCCTGAAAACATCTCCATCAGGGACTCAACCTACAAATGCAAATATTTGTTCATGGGGAAGCTCAAAACAGATTGTTTTTGCACAAGCACGTCGTGTCAAGTTCAAGCATGAGGTTGCAAAGGTAAAAGCAAACGCTCACGTCAACAGAAAGAACCGACGAGAATATTTCAGACATTTTGACATCTTCATGGGTAAATAAGGATCCGCCTTCGTCGAGCTGAAGTTCTTTCAGATCAGACTCTTTTTCGATCGTGTCCCCCTTCTGTTCTGGACTCAGTGATCGCATTTTCCAAATTGCCATGATTATTCTGTCAGGAAAAGGCTTCTCAATGTGATACATACATTAGCAAAGCAACAGAATAATTTGATAAGTGGTGCTAATGGAACAAAAATATTATTCCAAATTAATAGCTTAATTACTGATTCTGTAGCTGATATGGATCAACTATTACTCAGTTTTCTTATTTGTAGGTTGAATATGCAAAGAAACAGAATATGAATTATTGTCAGACTCCCTAAAGTGTAAGAAAAGACAGCATATGTGCTAGGTCTGAGCCTGGTGCCACCCTAAAACCCAGGGGAGCAGATCCAATATTCTGGCATTGTTGATTTGTTGTCAGTTGTCACATGACAACAATGTTTTATTATTGGTCTAAGTATCATTCTTTAATTTAATATTTATGATAGCAGTCTAGTATTTTTGGTGACCTCAATGTCTCACACTAAAAGATGTGATTGTTAGTTCATAAGTTTATGGTGACATCATTAATCTGAAATAATGTTCCAGACCTACTACAATCATAGGTGTGGAGTCCAAAATTATTGATAGCTAGGTATTCAGAAAAGAATCTGGCTCAATACATCAGACCATGCTGCTTGTGAACGGATTAATCTGGAGCTACAAAAGTCAAAATCTAAACAACAAAACATATCATTATGCAGTCTATGCTAGATGTCGCGTTGCACTATAGCAAGAGAAACAAATACCTGTGGGCATCATTGAATGAAACAAAGGACTGAAACTGGTACTTGAATCTTCCATGATGATCTGTCCCCTTGGCACCATGTTTTGCTTCTGAACCTCTACCTTTTCGAAGGATGATCATCAATGATGGGCTACCAATTGACAGTGCGGGAGGGATAACCTGGATATCATCAACGTCATCCCACAGAAAGAAAAACTTGGTCTTGTGACCAAATATGTTGGAATAAAACCCAATAATTCTCGGAGAAAAGAAGAGGCGCCCCTGTAAAATAAAGGATCTCAGTTTTCTTAACTTTTAAAAGCAAAATGAGTAAACGTATAAATGAAGGAAAAATTCAAATGAATCATGAGCCACTGAAAATTACAGATCCTCCATGGTAAAAAAAGTTTGGCACGCATGAAATGCAAACGAACTCAATAATATGCTATATATGAAAACCCAATAATAGCACCCTGCACATATGAAACCACTGGGAAATTTTGTTCTTTAAGAAAAATTTGCAAAAGCAGGAAATCCAACCTGAAGTGGCATCTTTCGTTTTAGGTGGCAGGTAAAATCATCGATGAGAAACTCTTCTGGGGGGAGCGCAAAGAGCTTTCGAAATGCTGCATTTGTTTGAGCAGACCGCAAATGTATCTGCACATTTTGTTCTACGTAACTGAACAAATAAAATAAGTGACAGATAAAACGTCAGACAAAAGAGCTGTCAATTCCGTACCTTCTTCCCAACTTCTTTCCCCATCTTTGCCAGGTAGTTCATAACAACTTCAGTTCCTCTCGAGTTATTTAAAAATATTCGTAAGTGTATCTTAGGATTGCTTGCTTGATCACACTTTCCATCAAGAGGAAGCCATACGTCGGTTAAATCTGACAAATTGTTTTTGAGAAAGTTCACTTCTGTGTGACCAATGAGGGCTTCATCAAATGGCCCATTAGAATCATGAATAGCCACATCTATCCTTGATGGAGGATCATCCATCGCATCAAATTCAAATACCTCTAGAAGTTCAGACAACAAATGAAGCAGGTACGTGCTGTGAGAAGGCGATTCTCTAACTTTTCACAATTGAAAAAAAAAGGATCATAAAAGAAGGGAAAGAAATTAACCATTCCATTTTGGATCTGATGTTCGGAATTTTACTGAGCTTGTTTTCCTCTTTGCATTACAGGTAAAGACGGCATACAAATCAAATAATTCAGATGAACCAGTAGCTATTATACCAGTGCCCTCAATAAGTGCAATAGTCAGCAACCAACCATCACCATGAGCTTTGACCCCATGGTCACTACCTAATACAGAGAAAAAAATCAATACTGTATAATCTCAAATGGCACTACAGAGGAGAAATCAAGTAGCACTGTAGCAGTAAAAAGATTAAAAACAGATTTGTAGAACAGAAGTTTTCATTGGGTGCAGTAGAAGACCATTCACCCTATCTCCTTTTGAGAGACGTGCATTCACTCTTACATTGTACTAGTAGAGCATATACAATCCAGATAATATATCACTAGCCAATAAGCCAAATAGAGATATATTCAAGTGTACCAATTTCAGAGTAGAAAACAAGGGTGATTCTGAGATAGGTACCTTTTTGTTTCCATGCATTTAAGAAGCGCTTTGTTACATTGCAGATATTCTGTCCCTGAAGGATCAAAACAGCACAAACCACAACCTCTCCAATTGAATCTGGAAGGTCAATGCCAAAATATTCAAGTCCATGCATCGCATTGGGCTTGGACAAGTGAAGGTGTGCTATGACATATAGTGCTACGATAACTGAAAAAATGAAGGTAAAATTGCCAAGGAAGCGGACAATTATCCTCCAGCCTGATTCTTTCTGAGCATGTAGTGAAGCTAAGATCTTTTCTTTGTTGGAATTAGCATCATCAGCCTCAGCTACTTTAATCTTCTGGGAGAGGATCTCAGAAAACTGTGAAAAACCTTCTGCCATTCCTTGTTTTGCACCACTCTCAATCATTCCTCTCATCATAGTGCTCTGAACAAAGTTCACCCGCCAGCTTACAGTAAGATGTGCTGTTTGTTCTTCAGATGATAACGGGGGACCTGGTGTTATACAATACAATATCTCTATCTTGAAACAATTGCCGCAAGGAACATCAGGAGTGCTAACAACAGAAAAAACAGCGAAAGAATTTCCAGCTGCCTTCAAGTATTTCTGCTCTTCTGTGGCTTTCACTGCTTTAACTAATTTACTTGCAGCTTTGATGTAAGTCAATGTTCTTTGCAAACAACTTTCATTACTATCAAGCTTCCATGGTTCAATCTGAAACCCACTTGTTCCTTGAAGCTCAGATACCGCTGGCCAGAAATCTGAATTTGCCGAAAACAAGAGGGAATTCAATTCAGCTGGTGAAGCAACATAAGATTCGTCAACTAGTACACCCCCAGGCAGGTTCCCTGGCATTTCACAGCCTTGATCTTTGGACTCCATAGTTTTCAGTAGCTCGTCTAGGCTTGCTTCAGATGACGTGACATTTTCAGGGTTTTCACGATTTTCAGAGCACATTTTTGGCTCTTGGAACTGATCGACCGATTCCGCATCTGATACAGTCGAAGGTGCAATATCCACAGGTTTCCCAAAGAAATACCGAGAGAGGACCTCTACCACTGAAGATGGATTCGCCATTGCATCACTGTCAGCAGGTGCTCCAGGTTCAGCAAATGCTTGCTCCATGCTGCTACTCTGTGGTTGGTCCACAATGCCATCCACCAATCGTTCGAAACTGCTTTGTGATGCTCGGTCCAAACTGGGACAGGCTGATAGGTCAATGTAGCTACTGGTGGTCGATAAAGCTGCATCTTTGATTTCAGTTGACCTGTCCGAGCTGGAAGCTACGTCATCTGAAGTGGGATGTGGAGCATTCTGCGATTCATCCGACACATGTGTTCTTGTAGACAATGAAATGTGAAGGCAAACTTCTCCTGTAATTGAAGAAAAATCAACAACTAAGTGTAATAAACCAAAGACGTTAGAATTAAAATGATGCGGATATTAAAGATAAAAACAGAAGTTGCTGTAAAGTTCAAACAGACAAGGGGCATGGATATTCAAATAATTAACATTCGGATGATCATTTACTGCATGCAGATCATGAGATACTCAAACAACACATTAAATTTAACAAGATCGCAAATGACAAGCTGCCAATTTGCATTTGAGCAGAAGGTTATACCGCGGGATTTTTTCTTAGACTTCTTGCTCTTGGGCTGGAGCTGGTACCAGGTGGTACCGAGCGAGAGGTCATCGGTCTCCATGACCTCGGCAAGGGGTACCTTGACCCTCCCCAGGATGTCATTGCTGAAGTACTTGTCCTCATTGAGCACGGACACGACGAGCTCCTCAGCGATATCACCGACGAGGAAGCTGAACTCTTCGTCCCATACGGGGCTCAGGCTCTTCTTGGCCACCGCCGTCTTGGCCCGCCGCTTGCCCAGCTGCAGCTTCACGAAGGGGTCGCTGGAGCCGTTGACGTGCACCGCCGGGAGCCCCCGCGCCTCTACCACGCGCACCAGAAGCTTCATCGGCGCCAGCCGCCGCGCGCTCTCCTCCTCCGCCGCCGCCAACCCCACGCTCGACCTCACGCTCCGCAGCCTTGTCATGCGAGGATCACGCCAAGAGGAACCATCACCAGCAGGAAATTCCCGCCTCGCCCGCAGGCAGCTGGGGATTTCAACATCCACCAACCTTCCCGCGCGGCGATTCCGAGGCGCAATGTGGAGAAATCGAGGCGAGGACGGGATTAGCTCGCGCTATTCTCCCCCTTCGAATTGGGGAATTTGGAGAGAGAGAGGGGGCAGAGAAGGGGGAGGTGGTTTCCCCGCGTCCGTTTGAATTGGCTGTTTTTGGTGCGTTCCTGGTTGTCGAGATTCGTGCGGGATGGGTTACCCGCCGTTGGATCGGCGGGAGGGATGGAGCGCGGGGAGAGGAGGGGACGTTTCGACCGAACACGTGGCAGCGGCTCCGGGCTGCTTGGGCGGCTTCAGGTTTCCAAAAAAATAACATAATTTTATATTTTTTTCATCTCGCCTCATAATTCGTTCGAACCCAAAAAAATCCATGTGCTTTGGAATAGTATTCTGGACTTCTGGTTAATAAATATATTCTCTCAGTTTCATATTATTTTTTCCATGTTTGTTGGTATATTTTTCTATAAAATTAATCAAAATAAATAAGTTTGACATATAAAAAGGTTAAACAATTTATAATATGTATCAGGTTTATGCATATCTAAAATTTCACCGCGGGCATTGTAGAAGATTGGTTTGCTCATAAATGAAATGCTTCATTAACAATCCAAATACCGGCACATATATGATTAGCTTTTGCACATCATTAAAGTAGAAATATGCTAAAGTGTGGGTGCCATTGAGAGCAGCTTAAGAAAATAAATTAAATCGAGTTATAGAATTCACCCATGCACGTTCACATGTCGCCGAAGTAACAAAGAATGAGCATAACGAAGCGGGATCACATCCTCCTTAATTAGTTGTCAATTAGAGAGATATGCAGATATATTAAAAAGATAGAGAAACAACAATACTGTCACTTAAGCTAGACTGCCTAGCTAGACATGACAACCGAACAACGGCTCAAGGCAAAAGAGAAAACTAACAAACAATAGGAAAAAGAGAAAACCTAGGGAAGGGGAGATAGCTCTGTAGCAAAGGGGAGCTGCTAGGAAGACACATCGTGCAAGAACACTTGGCTTGGTGTAGAGGTGGCATTCAGAAAAATGTAACAATTTCTTTCTTTTTATGGGATCTAGATGATGTAAATGAAGACACTATTGAGGAAGTGATAACGGGCGGAGGGAAGGAGGAAATTGAACACCAATGAACATCCAAGAAGCTCCTTGGTAGAGGGGTAGATTGGGGAAAGAGCACTTACCAGATAGAGACAAACTAACATACCTCTTTGGTGAAAGTGTACTTAAAAAGGATGTGGGCAGCTGATTCATCTTTCTGATCGCAAAGAATGCACCTTTGACTGCAAGGCCAACCTATTTTGATCAGGTCCTACAAAAAGTCACTCTCAAATCGGCTAAATGGCTACTCATAGTATCCGATTTGACTACAACATCATCGATTTTTTAATAATATATTAAAAAAAACAATTTTGGCAACCCGTTTTGAAATATTACAAATCTAGCCCCTCGTCGGTGCTGCAACTACCGAACGTGGCCAGCCACGTTCGGCAGTTGGGATATCGAACGTGCCACATCGGCCACATTCGGTCGTTACAGCACCGAACGTGGCCACGTCACCCACGTTCGACGTGGGTGATGTGGCCACGTTTGGCCCGGCTAGCTGTTGCGCACTGACATGGCGCTAGTCGTTGGCCACATTCGGCGCTACAACGGCCGAACGTGGCCAACGTGGCACGTTTGATCCCTACACTGCCGAACGTGGGGCAGTGTGGGCTATAAAAGGGGGCCGAAGGCCCCCTCTCCACCACACCACCACACACCCCCTATTCTTCTCAGTGCATTTTTTCGGGCTTCCTCAAGGTAAGTCAGTTATGCGTTTTTTGTTATTTATTTAATTTTGTAATTAGGTAGTATAATCACTTCAAGATTTAATAGATATATTTATGTTGACATACAATCGTAGATGGTGAAGAAGGATATATCGACTCCCGGTTACGATCCCCATCATCGTTCGCCGGAAGGTGTCCAACTCTCCATGTGTTTCTGTGGAGACACATGTAAATTCATGCGAAGCCAGGATGACCTCACCATCGAGATGAGGTATTGGAAGTGTGCGAACTACTTGTGGACTCCGGAAAAGCCAAAGCCAAGGCCAAAGTGTGGACCACGTGCAAACAAACCAATATTATAATTTTTCCTATCTTTTTTATTTTTTCTAGAATGAATCGCTTACAATGTTTCTGTTAATATTTTTGCGTGTAGGTAACTCCTCCACCATCGCCACCTCCGCTATGTGACTTTGTCGAATGGATCGAAAAAGAGGTGCATCCGGACGATTGGGCCTCGCTTATGAGGACCCATGCGTTCAACAGGGAGATATTTGAGATGAGATGCAAGCGGGAGGAGGAGCTCGAGGAAAAATTTCTTAGGAGGGATGAGGCAGAGCGCAAGGAAAAAGAGGAGCGCGAGGTTAAGAGAGAGAGGAAGCGTGAGAGGGCTCATCGTGCACATGCAGCTGGACCGGAAGCCATACGGAAGGGGAAATACCCTCGGTGCACTCAATAGTCACGTAGCGTAGTTTGTATTTTTAAATTTGTGTTGTACTTTGTTATGTTGTGTACTCCTTTATATGTTGTTAGTGATGTACTGTTTTAATTAGTACGTAATTTTCACTTTGAGTCGTACTAGTTTAATCATAAATTTTCAATTCTACATGTTTTTTCTCGAACGTTTTAAGGAAATGTAGGACCGAAAGTAGCGACCAGAGGGGGTGAATGGGCGCCTAAAAATTTCTTTCTAAACTATATCCTAATCCCAACACCCAAACAAAATAAACCAGACAAATAATATTAGCCAAGCAAATTGCAGGAATTAAAGTTGTCTATCCTAAAAATTACGAGTGACCTAATTAAAATGATATTAAAGATAAACTAAATAAAAAATACTACAGTAAATAAAACACCTAGATAGATCACGAAATATTTATATTGTAGTCTAGAAATAAAATACTAATCAAATGAATAAAACATGATCATTCAAAAAATTAATTCAGAGATAAACCTAAAATATTGCACGTAAAAACTAGAATAAAAATATTACTGCGACTAATAATAATTTTTTTATTGAATAATTTTTTTATATGATTAGATTAAAAATATTTAAATAAAAATGCGAGTACTAATAATATCTAGCAGATAAAGATTAACTACGAAAGTACTAAACTAATTTTCTGCTAATTAAGAATAAATAAATATTGATTTAATTCGACCAGCTAAAAAATAGGGGATTAGAAACAACTAACCTGCATCTTCTCCGTCGATGCACCGCGCTTGCTTGTACGCGCCTGGCTTGTACGCTGCCGCTGGAGATGCAGTAGCTGCTGCAAGAATCAACAAAACTCATATCTGTGTGCAAGAAAAAAAACTTGGCCCGGAAAAGAAAATTTGCTTGCACAGTTTTTTTTCTCCTGGAGTCTTCACGATGCACGGGCAGTGGGTGTCGTGCGCCTGCTGCTCAAGATTGAAGGCAAATAAATTGCCTCGACTGCCATGCGTGGGATTGTGTGATGTTAGCCAGGCTATGCCACAGTGCAACGCTATGCAGCTGCTTGCTGTCGCAGCTTGCTGCATGCGCCGCTTGCTTGGAACGAAGAATTTTATCTGACGCGAAAACAACAGCAACGCCGGTGAAGTAATTTTCGAAGGAGAAGGAGAAAATTTTCGGTGGAACACGAAGGTCGAACAAAAAGATGGACTGTAGATTGATCTGATAAAAAAACAGTCATCTATCCCCAAGGGGATAGGGGCCTATTTATAGGCGACTCCTAATACATGAAAAGACTAATTTACCCCTAGGGTAAATTAACACTGACTCTAAAATAAATTCCGAAAATTACTAAAATATTCTTAGAAAAATCAACTGACTCGAATAAAAATATTCTGGACTTAAAAACTAAATATTAATATCCTAAAAACACAATAATCATAGGTTGTCAGTTTTGCGCCGAAACTGACAATGCGTCCACCGTCTTCGCACCAGGTACCCGGATTGGGCCGACCCGACCCCGCAGCTTCCTCAGCCCGGCAATCGCTCGCCGACCGTGTACTTGAGTCAAAACCAGTCAACAGACCAGTGGATCCTCTGCCGCTCCTAGCCCATGTACCCGGATTGGGCCAGCCCGACTCTGCGGCTCCTCCACCCGGCTGTCGCTCGCTGCCCGTGTACCTGAGTCACACGTGCCTTAGACACGGCAAGTCTTCATTTCTCTTCCTTTACCTTATGTTGACAATCACTCATCACATCTGGAGTATCAAAACCATATTCTTCAACATGGTTTCTCAATCTCCCCCTTGATGAGTGCATTGTCAACATCCTCTTCAGCTCATCTTCGGAACCTGCAAAACATGTGGAAACAGGAAAACAAAGACAAAAGAAAATAGAAGAAAGAAAATAAAAGTTTAACCCTAATGACCAAAAGCCAAACAGAAGCAAGAAAAATGGTCATTACGGTTAACCAAAAATAAAGACTCAAAAGCAAGTGTAAATCTTAGAATTACCAACAAGGAACTCCCCCTGAAATAAATCCCAGAGAAAGCTAAAAAATGTTCCCTAAACTCCAAAATTTCTCCCTCTTGTTGACAATTGGACTCATCAAGTGAGACTAAATGCACTCTAAGGAGATATAGACAGAAAACTCCCTCTGAAATGCAGCTCCCCCTCAAAATATGTCATGAATGACTCATCAAGTGAGACTAAATGCACTTTAAAAAGACATAGACACAAACTCCCCCTGAAATACAGCTCCCCCTCAAAATATGACATGAATGCGGATGGGGTGCAGGTGGAGTGTGAAAAGCATGCTTCTTAGATATGATTAACTGCAATTACAACATCTAATAGGTATAGCGAAAGATTACTGTCTAAGATACATGACATGATCAGTGCAACAGATGATATCTAAAGAGAGTCATTAGCACACATTTTTCGATTTTTGCAAAAACAAAAGCATCACCAAATTTTCTAGTTGACAAGCAAAGTAAAGCATGAGATGCAAAAGCTAACTGATATCTACCAAGATAAGCATTGTCCTAAACAAAGTGCTTCAGCAAACTTGTCATCTTTTTAAATTTTTTAGACTATTTCTTTTTCTTTTATTTTCCATCTCCGCCAGGGGTTATTTGCATGTCAAACCTTATGCTAACTGACCAAGTCAAGCCTAGGCCAGAACTGGACCATCAGAAGCTTAAGACATTGGTCTTGGCATACATTGCACCATCCTAGTTCATACCAAAGTGCTATGGTAAGCAGTCCAGAACAATGCAATGCGACAAAGCAAACCCACCTGGATCTTTTCTAATAATCATAAAAATGCATAAATTTTTCTTTTTCTGAATTTTTATCATTTTTATAACAAAGTTTTCATATTTAAAGCATATGGATGTCCAAGTTGCATATCTACATCTAGGTAAGGATCTAGCTACAAGGCATGTAAAAGATAGTGAAAGCATTCAGCCTACACATGCTAGTTACCAGAAGCAATGGTGATTATTTTTCAATTTTAAAGCATAAAAGCCATGCATATGAAAAATATCAGATATATCATGTGAACTGAACCAGAACATGATCATTGACAAGTAATCAAAAATATATACCAGCTAGAAAAGTAAATCAGATTAATCATATAACAGAAGCAAGCTCAAAATGTGATTGATGATTATGCATAATATGAACGCACACAAAAAGACTCAATAAAAAAAGAATAAAAGAAAAAAACTGACTCAAAGTATCCTAACAAGGATACACAACTCTCAAATCAAGATCAATAATCATGAGTGGGAGCAAACGGTCCAATGCCAGGTTTAGCAAAAGTGCTAAACCAGTGTCGAGCCATCTGCTCAAATGTAGGGAAGCAAAAGGAATCATATGAGTCTGGACCAAAACGCGGCTCAAAGCGTGGTCCTCTATTTTTCCTAAAATCACGACCACGAGGTCCAAAACCGTATCCATAACGATCTGGAACTTTGTCGGACTGAAAACCACCCTCCGGAGCATGATCATAAAAACCGTCTCCTCTACCACCACCGACACGACGTGGCCTGGCCTCTAGCCTCTCTCTACATCGAGGAACTCTCTGTCTACCACCCTAATGTTAGAACTGCTCCTGCCCACCTCGAGCTCTCTCTGCTCGCTCAACCCGCTTCCTCCTAAAGCAAAACTCCTCAAGATGCCCGTCTCTCTGACAAAACTCATAGTGATAGGTAGGCTTCTTAGGATGTGGTTGAATCTTGGGAATCTTAGGCTTGGTGGTGTTTGGTGTAGCATCTTTGGTGTGAGAGGGTCCAGGTAAGGAATCAAGAGAAGTGTGGAGAAGTTTTGGCTTTGGGACCCAGATTTGCTTCTTAGGTGGAGCTTTAGGTTGTTCCTGGAACACTCCATCCTTGGGCTGACTATCCTTAAAGGGCTCAGTGGAGTGAGTCTTGGGATATCTCTGTTCGGGAGTCATATTGCGCCACTCCACTGCTCGGCTAATAGCACTCTCAAAATCAGCCTTGGTATAGGTGTAACCTACCCCAAACCCATCCTGTCTCTTGAACTGCTGGATCATCATGTCGAGTTGTGGCTCTCTGGCACTAATCCAACTCAGGATCTGACGGAGGTAAAAGTTCTCGTTTTGAACATCAGCTAGCTCCTCTCTCAAAGAAGCTAACACCTCCACCTGAGACAAGCAGATCTCACACTCTCTATCAACTTCGACAGACTTCTCGGCTTTTAGCTTGATCAACTCTATTCTCATGGACAGGCAGTTCTCACAAACAGTGGGTGGAACTGACAAGGTCTCAAGCTCTAGCTTAGTCTGCTCCAACTCAGCTCTCACTCCAGCTAACTCGCTCAACTGCTCATCACTCTTGGCCCTCAGCTCAGTTATACTAGCTAAATGGGATGGGAAGTCTACACAAGGTACGATGACAGTGGCATGAGCATCTTTTAGCTCCTGCTGAGCGCTCTCAAGCTCAGTGGCCATAACGTCTCTCTCATCCACTCTCTCTGTTTACCTGGACTTAAGAGTCGTCAGGTCACACAACAACACCTCACAGTTAGGGCACTCATTACTATCACCCAAGCAAGGGGAAGACGATAGACTCTCAATCTTGGCATTCGCCGTGGCAAGCTCACTCTCAAGCTCATCTATCCTCTTCTTAGCCCCTCTAAGAAGTTTCTCCCGATACTTCAACTCCTGACGGTTCTGTTCTAGTAAATTAACAACTTCTTGTTCATAGGAAGATGCCTTCTCATCGTCGTCGTCGTCGGAGTCGTTGGAGGAGTCCTTTTCTTTCTTATCCCCAAGAGCCATTGAGCAGAAGCTCTTGTGGGGTCTTCGGCTGTGATGTGAGCGACTCTTCAGCTTGTCCCTGAAGGACATGAAACAGAGGCCCGCCGGATTGTCCCTATCCTTCTCCTTCCTGATCATAATCTCTTCATCACTTGAACTTGAGGACGAGGAGGAAGATGAGGATCTCTGGGAGTATCTTTTCTCCATCTCGACGAAGAAGGTCTTGTCTCGCTTCTTGTTCTCACACTTGTAATCCTTCAGAGCCTTTCGAAAGAATCTTGTCTTGGGATTGCCCTTTGTGGAAGTGGAGTTGTCATACTTGACGTAGTTGTAGGAGTTGCCGCCGGTTCCCTTCTTGTAATTCTTCTGCTTGGGGCAGTCGGCGATGAAATGACCTAGGTCACCACACTCAAAGCATTCGGATTTTGTGTCGTGTCTTTTAAACATTCGCTTATCATAGACACGTCGCACACGGTTGTTAAACAAACACAAATCATCATCTCTAGCGAATCAAGTTGTTCCTCGGAGATAGACATCAAGGAAAAAGCAGTACAACTCATGGTAGTAGGATCAGCAGACGGTGTCATAAGTGCCAGAGTCTTGGAGCCAGAATCAGTGAGATTTGATCTCAACTGAATATCGACCTCTAAGGCCTTGAGCTTACTAAAAAGCTCTATGACAGTCAAGGTATCATAAGACGCACTCTCAACAATAGAAGAAACCTTGATCTCCCAGGTCTTAGGGTCCAAGGTATGGAGTACCTTAAGCGCCTGTTCATGATCCGAGACCAGCTGATCACGCTCAGCCTTGTTGACGCGAAGCTTGTTAATGATCGATTGAAAACGACCAAACAAAGCCTCAACAGTCTCACCCGGCTTCTGTGAGAAATTTTCATACTCACGCTGGTAGGTGTGGTAGAGCCTAGCCTTGACCTGAGCTGTCCCCTCATGGTGTGCCTGGAGGGTAGCCCATATCTCTCGAGCAGTGGTGAGATGGCTAACAGGCTCAAACTCACTAGGACCTAGACCAGAAAATAAAATATTCACTGCCTTATTATTATTTTGATGCTGGGTAACTACATCTGCAGCAGTATCCGCAGCAATAGTCACTATGGTGAAAGTAGGATGAACACAAATCTCCCATATGTCCGAGCTCTGGCTCATAAGGTATGCTCGCATGCGAGTCTTCCAATAAGTGTAGCCAAAAGCTTCTAGGGACGAGATTTTGCCAGAAGACGTCATGGTCACTACCTAGGTTTAGAATCGGTTAAGATATTAGAAAACCCTAACCTTGCTCTGATACCACTTGTAGGACCAAAAGTAGCGACCAGAGGGGGTGAATGGGCGCCTAAAAATTTCTTTCTAAACTATATCCTAATCCCAACACCCAAACGAAATAAACTAGACAAATAATATTAGCCAAGCAAATTGCAGGAATTAAAGTTGTCTATCCTAAAAATGGCCAGTGACCTAATTAAAATGATATTAAAGATAAACTAAATAAAAAATACTGCAGTAAATAAAAACACCTAGATAGATCACGAAATATTTATATTGTAGTCTAGAAATAAAATACTAATCAAATGAATAAAACATGGATCATTCAAAAAATTAATTCAGAGATAAACCTAAAATATTGCACGTAAAAACTAGAATAAAAATATTACTGCGACTAATAATAATTTTTTTATTGAATAATTTTTTTATATGATCAGATTAAAAATATTTAAATAAAAAATGTGAGTACTAATAATATCTAGCAGATAAAGATTAACTACGAAATTACTAAACTAATTTTCTGCTAATTAAGAATAAATAAATATTGATTTAATTCGACCAGCTAAAAAATAGGGGATTAGAAACAACTAACCTGCATCTTCTCCGTCGATGCGCCGCGCTTGCTTGTACGCGCCTGGCTTGTACGCTACCACTGGAGATGCAGTAGCTACTGCGAGAATCAACAAAACTCAGATCTGTGTGCAAGAAAAAAACTTGGCCAAGAAAAGAAAATTTTCTTGCACGGTTTTTTTCTCCTGGAGTCTTCACGATGCACGGGCTGTGGGTGTCGTGCGCCTGCTGCTCAAGATTGAAGGAAAATAAATTGCCTCGACTGCCGTGCGTGGGATTGTGTGATGTTAGCCAGGCTACGCCACAGTGCAACACTGTGCAGCTGCTTGCTTTCGCAGCTTGCTGCATGCGCCGCTTGCTTGGAACGAAGAATTTTCTCTGACGCGAAAACAACAGCAACGCCGGTGAAGTAATTTTCGAAGGAGAAGGAGAAAATTTTCGGTGGAACACGAAGGCGAAACAAAAAGATGAATTGTAGATTGATCTGATAAAAAACAGTCATCTATCCCCAAGGGGATAGGGGCCTATTTATAGGCGACTCCTAATACATGAAAAGACTAATTTACCCCTAGGGTAAATTAACACTGACTCTAAAATAAATTCCGAAAATTACTAAAATATTCTTAGAAAAATCAACTGACTCAAATAAAAATATTCTGGACTTAAAAACTAAATATTAATATCCTAAAAAGACAATAATCATAGGTTGTCAGTTTTGCGCCGAAACTGACAAAGCGTCCACTGTCTTCGCACCGGGTACCCGGATTGGGCTGACCTAACCCCGCAGCTTCCTCAGCCCGGCAATCGCTCGCCGACCATGTACCTGAGTCAAAACCAGTCAATATACCAGTGGATCCTCTGCCGCTCCTAGCCCATGTACCCGGATTGGGCCAGCCCGACTCCGCGGCTCCTCCGCCCGGCCGTCGCTCGCTGCCCGTGTACCTGAGTCACACGTGCCTTAGACACGGCAAGTTTTCATTTCTCTTCCTTTACCTTCCGTTGACAATCACTCATCACATATGGAGTATCAAAATCATATTGTTCAACATGGTTTCTCAGGAAACACCGTAGATCCATACAAATCGTCTAACACAGTTAGATAGTACAACTTTTGTCCTACCGATTTCTCTGTTCTCTCTCTCGCCTAGCCCGTCTTCATTGCTCCCTGTACCTAAGTTGTTTCTGCTTGTTGTATTCTCGTAGTTGTCTGTCTTCTTCACTCCATCTCGCACTCCTCGCTCTATCATCAGCTTCAAGCCTTCTCGTTTCGTACTCAGAGTGACTTTCCGCCTCTGTGATGAAATCATCCTCGTATGTAGGTTGCGTGACATCTATCCACCGATGGAATGAGCATCTCCTAACATTTTGCTGGCACAATAAGTAGTAAGATCACTATTTCATTATAACATCATATGAAATTAAACATGTACAATTGTTGTCATCACTTACCATGTTTATGTTCTTACCACGAAGTCATCATCGATGCCAGGACATATGAAATATCGTCTACCAGCATCTTGTCCTGACGTCACAATCATTACTTGACATTGTTCCCTGTAGTGACCCTTTGGATGTTTAAGCCACAATGGTACTCCGATCGGATGTTCTGTCCCCCTATGATGAGTTGAAATCATGGAGGAAGCCATCTAGGAGAACATTTTATCACATAATCACAATTTCATAGTGTTAATTAAAATAGTAATATGTCGTAATGAGTCATGGTGAAATATAGAATGTCATAACGAATACATGCATACAAGCAGAATCATAATAAAATGAAACGAGTCATGGTGAAATATAGAACATCATAATGAATACGTGCATACAAGCAGAATCATAATAAAATGAAACGAGTAATGATGAAATATTGAGATTTAGTACAAAATGTTCGAGTCCTATCTGGTGATCCATGCACCCTAGTCCTGGTTACTGCTACCACGAGTCTGTCTCGGTGGCCTCGCCGACAATATAAGCCTATCTGGTGCTCGACGCTGCCTAGTCGGCCTAGTGGGTAGGTGCTCCTGCGGCTGAGTAGTCTGAGTAGGCAGTGGTGCTCCTTGAAGTTGCGAAGACCCAAACACCTGAGTGTCGAAGCCAGTAGCCCAACCATCGAAACCGGGTGACTACTGTATGCCGTTAGGTGAGCTGAGAGATCCAGACAGGTTGTGATACGGATATGACGCTATACAAAAATGTGATTAGTTCAAAGATAAATTATAACGAACTCATGTGTTGCAGAGCACAATACTCACATGGTGTCGTATATGCACCGTAGTTGTACTGGGGGCGACTGGTATGCTCCATAACCCGATGGACCTGCGCTTGATGGACCTGCGCGTGATGGACCTGCGCCTGACGGATCTGTGCCATAATAGTATTGTGGGGCCGACAGATACCAACAAGGTGGCACCATCGGAGGGCCACCAACAGGAGGTGGCTGAGCTACAGCAGGAGGCGGCTGACCGCCTACTGCTGGAGGTGGTGGTCGTGGTGATGTCAGGGCAAGAGTTCGGTCGAGCGTGTCAATACTGCGACGTAATGTCACGAAGTCAAGCGGGTCGTGCACAACTTCGGTGGCCGCCTCCCACCTTCCAACCATGCTGCTGAGGTCATTTCATACACCCTAGGTACTATCTACCTGCACACACAATGAACAATCATAAAAAAAGTAGGATGTCTTTGACGGACAGTAGGAGCTGGTCGATCCTCATTGTCCGCTGGTGTGACAAGACGCACCCTAGTTCGAACGGAGTACCACCATAGATAGTCATGGTATGTCGTAGGATCGTACTCGTCCTCCTCATCATGCACGTCATCAGCTACATTGACCCACGCCTCCATCTATGGCTGTAGTAATGCAAACCATGAACTGGCACGACGTGTCCCACCATGCTTCATGCTGCATAAAACAATTTGTGAGTAATTAAAAATAGCATTGCAAGATGAGTTTGTAGTACGGGGTCCACTTGTGTAAGTCTGTAGGCACAACGACCTTGAGAGGAAGCGAAAAGTGTTGTGCTTTCCCGAATTGCCGGCACACACGATGTACGCAATATGGCTCGACCATGACATTATGCACCAGACTCTTATGTGTACTCCACAACGCCACGTCCTACCAGCACAACGAAGAGAGGCCATGAGACGCCCGTCATTGGATGTCCTGCGTTGTGAACAGGGTCCACCGAAAGTCCTTTACACGAAGGTGGTCCATCTGCACGGTGTAGTCCAGGTATGACAGGTGGGTCTGCCCGTGTGCCCAAGTGTACTACAGAAGAAGATATGTTAGTACATAAGTAATATAAAAAGTAATACATTGCGAAGGACCATGGAGACTCACCGGCCCACGGCACCAAAGGGATCCCATAGTAGGACGATCGATGTCATCATTGTGTCCGACCATAATGTGTGGTGAAAGGTCAAACTGAGGCCGACCAAAACATGTCCTCTTGTAGGACCAAAGTTGTATCAATAACGAACATCCTACGACTGATCTGTGTGTAGTTTGTCATCAACACCCATCACACAAACCTCGATATGTGGCACAAAGCATAGCTGAGCCCCAGAAGTATTGCGGGACGTCATCATCTGGTTCATCGGCAATGGCTCGAGCAAAGGCCACAAGGTGTCTGTCCATGGTGTCATGATGAGTGTTCGTGAACATGACCCAACCAAAAAGAAATAGAATGTAGGCCTCGAGATGATGGCTAACTGAGTAGTCATCAGCATCAGCTGCAAGGTCCTCCGCCTACGAAAGTGGAAACATTAGCAATTGACCTATACAAAAATTAAAGTAGTTCTTACTTGTTGTAACTTAGTGCAATAACGTACCTGGTATTGATGCAACCAACTCTGCGTCGGCCCGTGTGCCGAATTGAAGTCCTACAACATTTTTCCTTGAGGCAATATTGGGTGTACACCCGCGAAGCGTGCAAGCATGTCTTCCCGCCAGGTAGGGCCAACATCAAGTCCAACCACTAGTGTTCCCATCAATGAAAGCCCTAGAAACATGGATACATCCTCTAGCGTGATGGTGACCTCTCCACACGGCATGTGAAACGTATGTGTCTCTGGTCTCCACCTATCGACCCACACAGAGATAAGAGCTCTGTCGAATGGAAACTTGTTGTCTTGGTTGACCAACCGCGCTAGAGGGAGTAAACCGGCAGCTCGCAACCTATATGCAACCAGTTGTTACTTTAGTGTTAAAAAACCAAACATCGAAACACAACATTATGCACAATTAACTGACCTGCCAACACATCGGGGATGAATGGTCCAGCAATGCATCGGTACTCGGATACGAAAAGGAGTAAGATCATCATCGTCACCAGGGGATGTCAGTACTCATGCCCTATGGTGGGCATCCACTATGGGAGAGAGAAGCTCATACGGCCAAGCATCGTTACCCGCCATCTACAAAATCAGAAACTATGTGTTAGTAGGCTTAAAAACATATGACGATAGAACAATGTGACATTACAACTATACATACATGCTTTGTTATTATACACAATTTGAGTCGTGTTGCAATAGAAGCATCATGTTGCACCTGTTCTGCTTGTGCTGGCTTGTGTGCAATTCTTGTACGTATGCCCTACCGTATTACAGAAAGTACACTTTTTCTTCCGTCGGCCTCCTTCTGATTCATCCATATCGTTTCAGATGCGTCGTTTCTTTCTTTGTCCAACCTTAGAGTTCACACGCTCAAAATCAGGAACCCAACGTCGTTCCTGGACTGGTGGAGGTGTCATGAATGAGCTGACAACTCCATAACTACATACTTCGCTGCTCCAAGTCTGAAGGACGTTCTCTTTGCTGAAATGTAGCACATGCCGCCATTACATGATTGCATGGCATGTGGTACAACGATGGTTTGTTGCAGCTGCACCAACAAGTGTCCATAATTATGCACTCATGAATAATAATATCCTTGTTTGTCCCTCGTCTCCCTTTGTCCCAACATGTTACCTCGAATCGGAGTTGTCGGGAACTTGTTTAATTGGCGCGATGTTGCATTTCCTTCTTACTTTTCTCGATTAGGTACTCTTCAATCTTTCTGCAATATAGAAGGTGCTCATCCCTATGAACGACCGACACAATAGTATGACGATCGACGAAATTCTGGGTGGTTCCATGGATTATGCCCTGCACAATACCAACCAAAGGCAAGCATCACATTCCCCTCATCACCCAATTGTAAAACTCTGCAAGGTTAGTTTTCATGATGCCAAACCTCGCGCCGTGAGTGTCATGTAGTAGGGACCACTTCTCTTTATCCTCAAATTTAATCCAATCAGAGAAGCAGCGAACTTTTGTCCTCCTCTATCGATGTATCATCTACTGATCATCCATGGGTAGTGCACATAGCAGGTTTGGCTCTGGTTCTGAGGCCTTGTCAAGCTTGTATTTGCCAGTCAACTCATCAAGTTTAGTCCACAATGTCTTGAACTTTCTCTCTTGGTTTTGCGCACAAAGTCTCTTGAATAGATTAGTCAATTCTTTGTTTTTATCGAAGTGATGGTAGAAATTTGCACCTAAATGGCACATACACCACCGAGATTGTATGTCCGTCCAAGGATAAGGCTCATCTAGATCATTCTTGATATATTCGACTGCCTTTAGAAGCCCAACATGTTGGTCATGCAATACACAAACATTGGGTCTATCTTGAACTACTGCAATGTGCAACTATCATAAGAACCACAACCAACTTTCGTAGTTCTCACTTTCCACGAAAGAAAAGGAAACTAGGACAACCTGGTTGTTGCTGTCGACACCAATTGCTGTCAGTATCTAACCCCTATACTTCCTAGTCAGAAATGTTCCATCAACACAAAGGATAGAATGGCAATACTGGAATGCCCGGATGCAAGCACCGAGTGCAAAGAATACTCGGTGAAGAATCTTCACACCTTCTAGGAATGTTGCATCCTTCTCCTGATAGGTGTAGTACGTGCCAGGGTTGCGCGTCTGCACCGTATCCAAACAGAAAGGTAAGTTATGGTACAAGTCCTCAAATGTACAAAACCTCATCTCCAATGCTTTCTGTTTAGCCATCTATGCCTTTGCATAGTTGATGGTATACTGAAATCTTCTCTCTATTGCAAGTATTAAGGCCGAAGGCTCATATCTCACATTCTCAACAATCTCTGAGTACATAACCCCGACAATGTAACTTGCACTTAAATTCCTATGCCTAGTCACAACTGTATCAACTAAGCATTTATGTTGGACCACAATTGAGCAGACCTAATGAATTCCCCACTTGGGTTTGTGTGCATGAACTCTCCATAAACAGTCCTGATTCTGGCACACTATGTCATAGGTAGTAGTGTTTGACTTCGTAACGTAAAATGACCGTCGCAATGACAACGACCATGCTTTCACGACATCTTGCACTGCATCCTTAGTAGGGTACACAACACCCATATGCACCTCATTTTGTGCATACTCCCAACGAGTCTGACGCTCATCACTATTAGAAAGACCATCAAAATCTTTTGTTTGCCACTCGTTGGGAATCAGAATGTTTGACTCTTCATCATCATTGTTCTCTTCATTGCCTTCTTCATCAGAGTTCATGTCCGCACCATTCTCAATAGCTTCCTCCAAAGCTTCATCCTCTCTCTCAAGGACCTCACCTACGTCTTCTATTAACAACCCTTCATCAGCATTACCTTCGGCTACTACATCTGTCTCGGATATATCGTCATGGTCTTGGCTACTGCCACCGATCTCTAATTGTACGCCTGACTGAACAATGTGATATGGTTCCAGCTCTACATTTGGAATGACACGAGGAGTGAAGTAGACTAGCAAAACTTGTTCCCAACTTATTTATAACGCTCTTTTAATATAGCCCCTCCACATGTTACTCGAGGTAATAGGAGCAATCTCCCAAAATACCCCTTGGGCCACACGGCTGCACCGGGCATACAGTTGCAAATCCCACTGTTCCATATCTAACCGAAAAATCCCATACATCCACTTCTTAATGTTGGAAATTTCACGCTCCTCCACCCAACTTAAACTATTCTCAGTAAATTGAAAAATACTGAGATCAGCAACGTCTGGACCCATAACTACTTACCATCTCCATAGTAAATCCTAAAATATGTTCTATCCATAATGCTCGAAAACATTAAATTCACACCACAATATTGACCGAATTGTACACATCACCAAACTTTCCTTATTATGATACTAATTACGACACAATATTTATCAAACATATGTAAATTTTAGGTACATTACTTATTATAGTGGTTTAAATAGTACAAGCATATGCACAAAGTCTAATCAAATTTCAGCTAAACTATTATAAATATACTATTAAGTTCTAAAATACTACTAATGTACATCTAAAATACTACACAATTATTTCTGAAAATAGTACTAAATTAAGTATATGTAGAAGAAAATACTTGGAACTGAACGAAGACTTAAGCGGATGCAATCAAATCTTGTCTCAGCACACTTACTAAACAAGCAGAACAATGCTACAAACAATAAAAAAAATTGTTTAGTTAACATGTCAACTAAATTAGTACGTGCGCATATGTCAAACAAATGTAAACCTACATTAAATACACAACAACCCTAAATTATCTCTAAATTAACTCTAAAATAATCCTATATTATCTCTAAAAATAATCCTATATTATCTCTAAAATAATCCTATATTATCTCTAAAATAATCCTAAAGCATATGTCAAATAACATTAGAACTAAACTACTCCTAAACTACTCTTAAATACTACTAAAATACTCCTAAATTACATCCAAATTACACCTAAACTACTCCTAAATTACCGCTAAATTATTCCTAAACTACTCCTAAATTAATACTAAACTACTATTAAACTACTACTAAAATAAAAATTAAAACTGAACAAAAAAAGAAAAAAACTTATCTCAGTGGGAGCCAACACCCGCAACAAAGGCAGGGAGAGGGATGTATGGTGGGGTAGTGGAGAGGGGGCCTTCGACCCCCTTTTTATAGCCCCCACCGGGCACCCCACGTTCAGAAGTTGGGTGCCGAACATGCCACATCGGCCATGTTCAGCTGTTGCAGCGCCGAACGTGGCCAATGGCTAGTGCCACGTCAGTGCACAACGGCTAGCCGGGATGAATGTGGCCACGTCACCCACGTTCGGCCCTTGTACCGCCGAACATGGGTGACGTGGCCACGTTCGACGCGGCTAGCCATTGCGCGCCTAAGTGGCGACCACGTTCGGTGCTGCAACGACCGAACATGGCCGACGTGGCACGTTTGGCACCCCAATTGCCGAACGTGGCGCCACGTGGCCACGTTCGGTAGTTGTAGCACTGACGGGGGCTAGATTTGTAATATTTCAAAATGGGATACTAGAATTGATTTTTTTAAAAAAATATTATTAAACAAATTCCAACATCATCTATATAGTCCTTAGCATAACTCCTAGTAAGTCATGAGAGATGAAGTTCATAGCACGTTGATATGTAGCACTAGCATTCTTTAAAGGGTTAATTTTTTCTGTGCCATTACAATTTTCACGGTTTGCCAATATGCCATCGGTCTGTCACTGACAGATGGGGGCCACCACAGTCACTGACAGTGGCATATAGGCAATTTTTGAAAATTATAATGGCATGTGAGTAATTTTCCCTTCTTTAAACCAAAATTCATCACAAACCCCTCAAACAAGCGGACAAAACTAGGACATCTAAAGGCCATTTTGTAAACATCCTCTTCGGCCATAAAAATTTGATTGTAACCAACATTACCATTAAGAAAACTTAGTACCTTATATCCTGAAGCATCGTTGATCAACATGTCGGCTATCGGCATGGGATACTCATCCTTCGGAGTGGCCTTGTTCAAGTCCCTGAAATCAATACACGCACGAATCTTGCCACTCCCTTTCTTTTCAAGAGGCACAATGTTAGCAATCCATTAAGCATATCTACATGGCCTAATAAACTCAGCCTTAAGTAATCACTCTATCTCTTCTTTAACTCGGTCATACACGACCAAATTAAAGCAATGAGGAGGCTGTTTATAAGGCCTAAACCCTAGTTTAATAGGCATCTGATGCTCTATGAGATCGCGGCTAAGTTTGGGCATCTCGCTATACTCCCATGCAAAGCAATTGATATATGACCGAAGTAACTTTATTACCTCGACCTTATCACAAGCCGATAAATTCTGATTTACAAAAGTCAACCTCGGAATACTACAATCTCCTATGTCTACTTCTTCTAAAGGGTCGACCGACGCGAAACCTTGACCTAACTTCTCTACCTCGCTAAAATCTTCAATGGCTTTAGAGATATCATCTTTGGAAGACTGATATTGCTCTACACGATACTTTAGCCAATCAAGATTGTTTCTACCTGACATGACAACTAGTTTAGAGATAGCCGAGCTACACAAACCTCCCCTCAGACACGCTGACAAAATCATAATACGAGAGGTCTCTACCTGACAAACATTCTACCTTATCATGGATGGTATCTATGGACACATCGGCCAAAGCAACTTGGGTCGAAGTGTCAGTTGGCACAACCTCCACATCGTCTCCATCCCACTGAACCAAACATTGGTGCAAAGTAGAAGGAATACAACAATTTGCGTGAATCCAATCACGCCCAAGTAGCACACTGTAGTTACTTGCACATCTACTATGAAGAACGCCGTAGGCAATGTCTTGTTGCCCACCGTAAGCTCTAGAGAAAGTACGCCCTTGGCCTCGGAGATCTCGCTGTTGAAGCTGTTCAGCGTAAAGTTGGTCTTCATCAAGTCCTCCTCATCCTTACCGAGCTTCTTCAAAAGAGAGTATGATATCAGGTTGACGGTGGCGCCTCCGTCTACGAGCATCCTGGATACTTCTCAAAAATAGCTTCTCACGGGTTGAGGTTTAGTTGAGCGACCTCGACCTCATCTCCTAGCGGTACAAACTTAGCGGGAAGCATTACCACATTCACAGCCATCGGTTGAGGGAGTGGTCCCTACAAGACGGGAGTGTAGTTGTCGTCCAACATGTCATCATCGTCATCACTTGGAGTGGGAGCCGAATTGTCCACCGCAACCGGCTTGGGCTTCCATACCTGCTTGGGTACTGGTCGGGGATGAATCTCCTTGAAGATTGTCCCGCTCATCCTCGACCTTCTTCTCTCTCATATATTGGGCTCGAAGACACTGTAGATGCCTCTTCTAGGACTTGGTCATGCCTAGAGGTGCCCATAAAGGTTGTGGTTTTGTGCCGGGCGCCATGAACTTGCTCCTGGAATTTTTGGCCGAATAGGAAATAACCGAAGCGGCCTCGACAATTTTGCGTTTAGTGGAGGTACCTTCCTATATGCTATAGGTCGGACCAGCCTTACTAGGCCAGTCTGACCAGGCCTTGTCGGTCGGATCGATCATGGTGGGTCATTTTGTCCGGCCATTGCCTAGTGACCGAAAACGGGTGGTCGGACCAACCATAGTAGGCTGGTCAGGCCGAGGTGGTGAAGGTGGTCTTACCGGCCCTAAGGCTATGGTTAGATCGGTAGATCCCTCCTCGACTTTCTTCTACGGCTCGCCTCCATTCTACTCTGGTGGGGTCCCCTCGAGGATTGGGACATCCTGGGAACCCACCTTGACGACGATGGTCTCAGAACTCCGGTCCGGTCATCCCTGTGGTGCGATAGACAGCCGACTAAAGATGTCGCCCCCACTGTGCTCATCTGTCCTTACATGTTATGGACCTTAGGTGGCATAAATGGAGCACCCGTGAAGAAGTAAGGGAATGGGTAACCAACGGGCAGAAAGTAACATGGGGCCCACTACACCGTCGGGAACTGGTACGGAGGTGGAGGCATGGTGGCTCTAGTGGTCTTGCCCACCGTGGACCGAACTCATTCCTCTACGGAGTTTTCGGCCTCGCTAGAGGTCCTGGCCGAGTGTTCGCCTTCTCGGCCCTCTTCTTGTGGTTTTGAAGCAACATCTCAGATGTCACCTTAGGATTCTGGTACGATTTAGCCGAAGACGTCGCATTGGTGTTCACCTTTCAAACCCTACCTCAGGATTCTTCGGCACAAACATTTGTGCGTGAGGCTCTCCAATTACGACCACATTCCCCTTGGCCGACTCGACCTACTCGGGCTGAATCAGCACCTTCTTCCTATCGAGGTCTATGGTATTCACGGGGAAGGGGTCTTGGTCGAGCTTCATTTTGGGATTATTGTCCAACTTCAATCATCCTTCCTCTATGGCCAATTGAACCTATCGACGAAAAACATTGTAATCATTAGTAGAATGAGAATGCGAATCATGCCACTTACAGTAAACATGTTTCTTCCAATTACAGGAGTTCTACAATGGCTGCTCAAAGTGTTGATGTGACCTAGCCAGCCTCCACTATTTATAGGCACTATTCAACCCTGTGAATAGACTACTTTACCCCTAGGGTTTACACTGTTTTTGTCTCATCAGAACAGGGGGTACAACTGGTAGTCTACTTTATTTGGAGGCTTCTTTTGTCAGCTTCGCAGAGGAGACAGCACCAGCTTTTGCAGAGCAGACGCTGTTAGCCTTTGCAGTTTTGGACCCTTCTGAAGCCCCCCTTCGCACGCGAGGGGTGCAATAGCTTCAGTGAGAAGCCTTGAGCCTGATGGCCTTCACTTCACCGAAGTCAGCCTTCGATACAGTGACGGTTTTGAGCCGAAGCCATCAAAGCCCTTGGGCCTTCGCACCAACACCTTCGGAGTGGACCACCATGACTTCACAACTTCTCCCAGCTCGAACTCCGTCAGTCCATGTACCGAGGCCATGCAAGGCCGAAGTACCTCAAGTCAGCCTCACTCTAAAGCCAGCCTCACTCCGAAGTCAGCCTAGTCAGCTTCACTCCGAAGCCAGCTTCACTCCGAAGCCTGCTTCACTCCGAAGCCTGCTTCACTCCGGAGCCAGCCTCACTCCGAAGCCCCTCCTTCGGAGTACCACCCTTCGAAGTCCCTCCTTCGTCCAAGGCCTCCGCATGAAGCATTCCATGAGCACTTCGTCGCAGTGTCTTTCCCCGAGCACACTCCTCGACGATCCTCACTTGGATCATGCCTTCGATGCACCTCGACTTCTGAGACCTTCGTCGGGTATACCTTCGAGTGTCTCCCTCTAGAGCACACTTCGAACACCTTGCCTCATTGCTGAGGACTTAGTCCACCATACTTGAAGTCACTCCATTCGGAGTACCCTTCGAAGTGCCTCGCCTCCGAGGACTTCGTCTCGGGGTACCTTCACTCGGAGCCACACTCTGCACTTACTGCCTTCTCCTGGCGCACCTCGACCTGAGGTCCGACCTCGACCCCTTCGCAGCCTTCGAGACGGAGCTCCATGCTCCCCTGGCATCAAGCCTCCCGCTTGACCCAGGTTCACCTGCTAAGAACCGTCTGTTGCCTTCGAAGTCCCCTGCGCACCATAGACAGACAGACAAGTATTTCCAGTACCCCGGAGACCTCTCTGGGTAAGCAACCTCCGATACACACTCCGGTGTACCTCCCAAAATACCGAACCCTTCGGTACAACCCAATCATCGTGTACTATCAGACCCCTCTGACAGGCACATTCTGCTGCAACAGCTGCAGCAACCAGACCCACCGAACCCTTCGGTGAAACAACCTCCGAACCCCTTCGGAGGGACCCCTTCGAATCAGAGGGTAAAATCTGTCAATCACTCATTACAGACTTCGAAACCAACCCTTGGTTTCTCAATCTCCCCCTTGATGAGTGCATTGACAACCAATTTCAAGTTCAAGAAAATTTGAAAAATTTCAGCACACAAGTGACCATAAAAACTCAGAAAACGAGCCAGATCATGTCACTTGACAAAAGAATTTTCCTCCCCCTTTTTCAACAGAGTAAAAGCCCCTTTGGCAAAACTTCCCTTTGCAAGATAAAACTCCCCCTGAGTTAATTTTCCCCCTTTTTGCTGCAGAGAACTCAACAATTTCTCCCCCTTTGGCAATGCAAGCATCAAGGAGCACTCGAAAGATGCAAGTTTCGAAACGAGTAGAATTGCAAGGACATATAAAGCAAAAATATGCCAACTTTAATACCAATAATCATGTGCTTAGCTCAATTTAACATTCTCTAAAAAACATGATGACAACATGTGATTTTATCATTTTGAAATAAAAGCATCACCACTCAATCAAGGTAACTAGACAAGTAAAAGCAGGGACTGCGCAAAGCTAGTCAATTTCTACTCTAGACAGACAAGTCCAGTTCAAGTGGAGCATTGAAAGCAACTTGATGATCAATTAATTTGTTGTTCTTTTCATAATGCCAGGGGTTATTTGTTTGTCTACCTTATACTTTCCAATCAAGCCAAGCCTAGGCATGAAAGCCATCGGAAGCTTAAGGCGGTGATTTTGGCATACACTACACTATCCCAGTTCAGACCAAAGTGCAATGGTAAGCAGTCTAGAATAGAGTAGTGCGACAAACAAACCCACCTGGATCTTTTTGCTTTGAAGCATGCAAATCATGGATTTTTGGAATTTTGATTAAGTGAACAAGTTGTTTAGCATTTGATGAATATCCATGAGTATGTAGAACAATTTTTCAAGTTGCGATGTTTAGCATCCAGAGAAAAGGTGTCTAGCTATCAAGCAGATAAAAGATAGCTAAAGCAGTATGGCCTAAACATGCTAGATTTAAGACTAAGCAGTGAGCATGATTTGATTTTGGAAAGAAAATCATGCACATAATGTTTCAGATATATTAAAAGAGAGCTGAGCTGACATGATTACATGAATTATAATCAGGCATATAAGTGCAAAAGATGTTAAATGCAATTCACACATGATGAGCATATGCAAGACAATTAAAATCTGTTCCCCCTCACAAAATGCCGTAAGGGTGACAAACACCAAGTTCTCCACGCAAGTAGGCAAAACGAGAAGCATCGAGGGGTTTTGTGAAAATATCGGCTAGCTGGTGTTGGGTATCAACATATTGAAGTTCAATATCACCCTTCTCATTATGATCTCTGAGAAAAATGATATCGCACATCAATGTGTTTGGTTCTGGAGTGCTGAACCAGGTTGTTTGCAATACAAATAGCACTAGTGTTATCACAGAAAAGTGGAACACTCTTATAATCTAACCCGAATCCCGCAAAGTGGAAACCATCCACAAAATCTCAGAGCAACAGCTAGCTGCAGCACATATTTGGCCTCGGCCATCGATTGTGCAACACTAGATTGTTGCGGGAAGACTAGCAAACCAGTGATGTACCCAGAAAATGACAAGTACCAGAGGTACTCTTCCTATCAATCCTACACCCAACAAAATCCACATCGGAATAACCTCGAAGACACAAAGAGGAAGACGCCAAATACCAAATGCCGAATTCTAAGGTATGTTTGAGATACCTGAGAATGCGCTTGACCGCTTGGCGGTGCGAAGCTCGTGGTGAAGCCTGAAAACGAGCGCACAGACACACTGCGAAGTGTATGTCTGACCTCGTAGCAGTCAAGTAGAGGAGGGAGCCGATCATGCTTCGGAACTCCTTCTGATCTACGGCTTCTCCATCTTTGTCAGGATCCAATGCTACAGATGTAGCCATTGGAGTGGCGAGTGGCTTCGCATCAGCCATGTCGAACTTCTTGAGCAGGTCCTTGGTGTACTTCGTCAGGTGGACGAAAGTACATTGTTTGCTTTGCTTGATTTGCAAACTAAGGAAAAAAGTGGGTTCGCCCATCATGGACATCTCGAACTCCCTGCTCATGGCATCTTCAAACTCGGCAACCAAAGCATGAGAAGAGCCACCAAAGATGATATCATCCACATAAATCTGAACTAGGATGAATCTTTGCCATGCTTGAGAGTGAACAGGGTTTTATCAACAGATCCCATCAAATACCCCCGCTCAAGCAGAAAAGAGTTAAGTCTGTCATACCATGCCTGAGGGGCCTGCTTGAGTCCATAAAGAGCCTTATGAAGTTTAAGGACTTTATGTGGGTATTTGGGGTTTTCAAAACCAGGGGGTTGTTTTACATAAACATCTTCGCCTATGAAACCATTAAGAAAAGCACTTTTGACATCCATTTGATAGAGTTTGAATCCCCGGGATGTCGCAAAGGCAAGCAAATCCTAATGGCCTCAAGACGAGCACATGTGCAAAAGTTTCAGTAAAATCAACCCCTTCTAATTGAGAATAAACCCTGAGCTACAAGTCTAGCCTTGTTTCTAACTATAGTCCCATCCTCCCCTTGTTTGTTTTTGAAAATCCATTTTGTTTCCAATGAAATGAACATTTGGTGGAGGATCAAGTAAAATCCAGACTTGGTTCTCTCAAAATTTTCAAGTTCTTCATGCATGGCATTGATCCAACTAGAATTAGAAAGTGCATGACTAACATCTAAGGGCTCGAAAGAAGCAACAAAAGCGGAATCAATGAAATGAGCATAAGAACGTGTTACCCTTGATCAAGCTCACCAACGATCTGCTCGGGAGGATGCATCCTTTCAACATGGTGTGGAGCCTCGCGGCGGGATGCAGTCTCCCCCTCAACTTGTGCGTTGGAGTGGTCCAAGATGACCGATGTCGAGGTAGTTGCTTCAGGACCTTGTGTTGAAGTGGTCGAAGCGGGGTCGACTTCGGGGGTTGATGTCGAGAGTAGTAGGGGTTCATCCTCGAAATCTCCGGGATCTTCTTCTTCAAGATAGTCTATTTCATATCGTGTTCATTTGCCTGTTCAAGAGCAGAACTAACAGAGGGGGTTGATTCATCAAAAGTCACATCACATGACTCGATGACCAGTGTTAGTCTCCAAATTATAAACACGATAAGAATGACCATGTGTAGTGTAACCCAAAAAGATCCCGTCAGAAGAACGCGACTCAAATGTTATCCAAATTACCACGTTTTAGGATAAAGCAACGACAACCAAAAACTCGAAGATGAGTAACCTTGGGCTGGTCTCCCAAAACGTAGCTCATAAGATGTCAAATTTAAAATTGAACGCAAGAAGATTCGGTTTGAGAGTAACATGCAAGTGTTCATGGACTCAGCCCAAAAATTTTCTAGGAGTCCTGTGCTCATCGAGCATCGTCCTAGCCATCTCAACCAAAGTGCGTTTCTTTCTCTCAACAACACCGTTCTGTTGAGGAACCCGCGGAGCAGAGAATTGATGTTCTATGCCATGCTCCATGCAAAAGTCAACAAGAGACTATTCTTGAACTCAGTGCCATTATCACTTCGAATGAATTTCAATGCACCCGGGAGTTCAGTGAAAAGTCTCAAAGCCAAGCTCCGAAAGTGTGAAAACACTTCATCCTTGCTGGCAAGAAAGAAGACCCAAGAGTAGCGAGAGAAATCGTCAACAATGACTAACACATACCACTTGCCGCCTAAAGAACTAACCTGAGAAGGACCTACAGTGTCCATGTGGAGAAGTTCTCCGGGTTGCTCAGTCATCACCGTGGTGACTGGCGAGTGCGAAGCGGCAATCATTTTTCCATGTCGACATGGAGCGCAAACTAAATTCTTCTCAAACTTGAGCTTGGGCAATCCTCGGATTAGACCTAGGGCACTCAAGCGAGCAAGCAACTCAAAGCTCATATGACCTAGTCTCCTATGCCACTTCCAAAGCTCAGAAGTAGAATGTGCAACAAGACAATGAGAAGAACCAGACGATTCAGAAAAATCAGCTCCAAAAACTCTCCCAACTCTAAAAATCTTGCAGACAACAACGCCATCAGAATTGAGTACTTGTGAAGTATCGCGATGGAATCGCACTTCGAAGCCCTCATCAAGCAATTGAGATACAAAAAGTAAATTGTATCCCAAGTTTTCAACCAATGCAACATATTTGAGAGTGAAATTCGAGTTGATTCTTACCACACCTTTACCTTTCACTCTACTCCTTCGATTATTGACGAAGGTGATATGTTTCTTTTGCTTGGTTGTTGTGAGGCTGGAGAACCATGTTGCATGCTCTCCGATCATATGGTGCGAACAACCGGAGTCCATGATCCACGTGCCCTCCAAGCCTCGGTCTGACGCCTACACATGATAAAAATCTCAATCGCTCAGTGCTGGGGTGAGTGAATACATGACGAGGCATCCAACACTGAGTGATACGAGTAGTAGGCACAGTAAAAGTAGATTGTCTACGCACAGGATATCAGAATGATGCAAAGTGCGAGGTCTACCTACATGATGAGTAGCCTACTCTGACGAGGTACAAAGCTACTTGCCCGGGGTCTACCACCATATGGAATATGGTGAACACCTCGAGGAGCAAAACCTCTCCGAGAAACATGAGGAGCCTCAAAAGCAGGACGTGAGTAAACTCAGACTCATGCATACCTAAGATGGGTAATGCATGTTGTGGAACCTCATCGCCTGAGAGCGTCGCTCATCCTTGATGCGACGAAAACGAACCCATCTAGATGACCCGCCCGCTGACAATAGGAACAATGAAAAACTCTTCTAGGGGCGCTCTCATGGGTCATAGGAGCAATCCTCACAGGCTCCTTGGGCTTCTACTGAGTGGTTTTCTTGGGAGGGATTTTCTTGGCAGGAGTGGTTTTCTTTATATTCCGGTAGGCTTTTTGGCTGAAGGAGTGTCTAACAGGGTTCTTTCTTTCTCTAAGGTAGTGGAAGAGGTAAAAATAGTTTTGTTCTCACTATCTGAGAAATCCTCTCAAAACCCAAACCCAGAGCTAACCCTGCCCTGTCGGCACACATCTTGGTCTTGGCCAGAGCAAGTTCATCCCACCCTTTCCCTCAGTGCAATTGTTACCACAGAAAGAAGGTATTCATTTTCAGTCATTAGGTTCTCAGCTCACTCTCTAACAGTGCCTAGCTGGTCCTTAAGGGTTATGCAAGTGTCACACAGGTTGCACATCCTTAGAACTACCGGCCCTCTCCAATCTAGCCTTTAAATCTGAACATGCTTATCACGTAAATCAATGCTCTCACGTAATAAGGGGCAGTTCATGCATTCAATTATATCATGAGGACTAGAATCCACCATCAAAAGCTGCTTCTGTGCAGTCTCAAGCTCAGAAAGAGTTTGAGCATGCACAAAGTGCAACTGAGCAAGCTCACCCATGACAACAATGCAAGATTCACATTCAGCATCATTAACCCTAGACTTAAGCATGTTAATCAGTAGAGACAGATTCTAGCCTAAGTCTAGGTCTTTTCTATCTCTAGCGCCTTGCACAAGTAACCTATCCTGACCAAGAACTACTTCATTCAGTTCATCTATTTAATCGAAAGCTGGTCATAGGATAGTGGTACCTCAGATGATCAAGCTCATCGCCGCTGTGATCGCTGTCGGCCATGAAGCAAAGGCCGTGAATCTCGTCCCTTCTTGTCCTTCTTCTCCTCCTTCCTTGGGGACTCCTCCTCCTCATCAGAGCTCGACTCCTCAGTTGAGGAAGTGTCGATGTCGCTGAGAGCCAACAAAAGCTCTGGAAGCAGCTTTGGCTACTCTCTTAGCCACCTTGCCGCGCTTGCCCTTCACAAAGGGTTTCCTCTCCTTCTTATGGTATTTTGGGCGCTCACTCTCATCTCTTTCTTGAGTTTAGGACAATTTGCCTTGATGTGAGAGGTGTCGCCACACTCAAAACAACCACTAAAACCACTTCTCCGCTGATCCCGTCTTTCATGGTGAAAACGGTGAACCTTCTTGGCAATGAGAGCAAGCTCATCATCATCCAGAGTATCCACCTGCTCCTTAGTGACAGAGACCAGGGAGGACAAAGCAAAACCATCTGCAAAAACACAAGTGCCTGATGTGCTGTTCTGTAGTGGTGCACGGCTAGTGCTAGAAACTAGTGCCAATGGCTGTGGCAAAGAGTTCCTATGCACTGCAAGAGATGCCTTGGCAATCTCTGTGGACTTCAGCTGCTGAAGAGCTCATCACAGGTCAATGTGTCATAACTGCCGACCTCCTCAATGCTGGATATCTTCACTTCCCATATGCTACGATCAAGAGCATAGAGAAGCTTGATAGCCTATAATGATCATTTGTAAGCAAGCATCACGTGGACCACAGGTTACTCACTATCACACTCAAAGCGAGAAAACATGGCATCTATCGATTCACCAGGTTCTTGCACAAACAGCTAATACGGTTGATTGTATGTGCTTTGGCGCCTAGCCTTAATCTGTGTAGAGCCCTCATGAAAAATAGTGAGCATAGTCCAAATCTCCCTAGTGTCCTAAGGTGTTGCACCCTATCAAACTCACTCCGACTCAAAACCAATGAACAGTATATTTCTAGCCTTGGAGTTGGCATTATACTGATCCTTCTCTGTTGAGAGGTGCGAGTTTCAGGGATGGAATATTGTGAGTCCACAATCTCCCAAATTGCATTTCCTTGACTTAGCAAGTAAGCCTCCATGCGCACCTTCCAGTATGGAAATCCGTCCCATCGACAAGGTATTTTACTAACTATCCATGTCGCCAATAGATCACAAAACCGTTAAGGTCATTGGTGATATTAACCTGCTCTGATACCAATTTTGGACCGAAATGGCGGCTAGAGGGGGGGTGAATGGGAGCTTTTAAAATTTTAGACCAAAAATAGCCTTTTGTTTTAATTCTGTCTTCTGTGGAACAGGCTTCGAACACACCCTTCAAAGGTATGGTCGAGGTATTTTACAGCTCCGAAAACAGGCTTCGTAAGGAGCAAAGTTCGAAGCCAAGAAGACTTCGCTCCACCCCACCCCGAAAATTCAGCTCTGCTAAGTCATGCATGCTCCGCACTCAGGGTGCCTTCGAGCAGGCTTCGCACTTCACCCTTCGCAGAGCGGACTTCCCTCTGAGGACTTCGATCTGTTCTGCTAAGGCAGTGCAGGCTCCGCACACTAGGTGCCTTCGAGCAGGCTTCACACTACACCCTTCGCAAGCAGACTTCTCTCTGCGGACTTCGACCAAACTCGCGAACAACTGTGCTAGGCTTCGTACTTCGAAGGTCTAAACGCACACTGAATAGACTTCGCCGAGGACTCGACAAGGAAGAAAACGGGCTTCGATTCAGCACAGAGACAGCGCTTCGCTTAATCAGAGGCCTAGCCTCCAGTTTTACACAGAGCGAACAGACACTAAAAACACACTTCACCCAGACAGACTTCTCACACAGCTCTCCAGAAAAACTCACAAGAAGATGGTGCACAGATAAATCAAAGCATGCAGAAAGTATGCATACAAGTTCAAGCAGTAAAAGAAAATAGAATCAAATCTTCATTGCTTGAATAGGGAACACAAAAGAACTCACAGGATGAATACAAGAGTGTGGAGGCTAGCACAAGAGTTCTACAATGGCTGCTCAAATGTTGATGTGACCTAGCCAGCTCCACTATTTATGGCACTATTCAGCCCTGTGAATAGACACTTCCCTAGGGTTTACACTGTTTTTGTCTCATCAGAACAGGGGGTACAACTGGTAGTCTACTTTATTTGGAGGCTTCTTTTGTTAGCTTCGCAGAGGGGACATCACCACTTTTGCAGAGCAGACTCTGCCCTTTGCATTTTGGACCCTTCTGAAGCCCCCCTTCACACGTGGGGGTGCGATAGCTTCGGTGAGAATCCTTGAGCCTGATGGCCTTCGCTTCACGAAGTCAGCCTTCGATACAGTGACAGTTTTGAGCCGAAGCCATCAAAGCCCTAGGGCCTTTGCACCAACACCTTCGGAGTGGACCACCACGGCTTCACATCTTCTCCCAGCTCGAACTCCATCAGTCCATGTACCAAAGCCATGCAGGTTGAAGTACCTCAAGTCAGCCTCGCTCCGAGCCATCCTCACTCCGAAGTTAGCCTAGTCAACTTCACTCCGAAGACAGCTTCCTCCTAAGCCTGCTTCACTCCGTAGCCGCCCACTCCGAAGCCCCTCATTCGGAGTACCACCCTTTGAAGTCCCTCCTTCGTTCGTCCAAGGCCTCCGCGAAGCATTCTATGAGCACTTCGTCGCAGTGTCTCTCCCCGAGCCACTCCTCGACGATCCTCACTCGATCATGCCTTCGATGCACCTCGACTTCTGAGACCTTCGTCGGGTATTCCTTCGAGTGTCTCCCTCCGGAGCACACTTCGAACACCTTGCCTCATGCTGAGGACGTAGTCCACCATACTTTGAAGTAACTTCATTCGGATACCTTCGAAGTGCCTCGCCTCCGAGGACTTCGTCTCGGGGTACCTTCACCAGAGCCACACTCCGCACTTACTGCCTTCTCCTGCGCACCTCGACCTAGGTTCGACCTCGACCCCTTCGCAGCCTTCGAGACAGAGCTCCCTGCTCCCCTGGCATCAAGCCTCCCGCTTGACCCAGGTTCACCTGCTATGACCGTCCGTCGCCTTCGAAGTCCCCTACCACCACAGATAGACAGACAAGTGTTTCCGTACCCCGGAGACCTCTCTGGTAAGCAACCCCGATACACACTTGTACCTCCCAAAATACCGAACCCTTCGGTACAACCCATCGTGTACTATCAGACCCACCGAACCCTTCGGTGAAACAACCTCCGAACCCTTCGGAGGGACCCCTTCTAATCAGAGGGTAAATCTGTCAATCACTCTCACAGACTCCGAACCAACCCTTGGTTTCTCATTCCTCATCGGAGTTCTCTATGACGTTGTATCTCGGCCTTGGGCTTCTAAATGTCTTAGTGAATTTTTTATTTTTGGCTCGGCCTTCCTGAACCAGAGCCTGCTATAAAACTTGACTAACCTCTAAGAAGTTCTGGCCCTCTAGCTTCTCCTTAAGCTCATAATGCAAACAATTAAATGCTAAGTCGGCCAAATCCCTCTCGGAAATGTTCAAGATGGAACATCAGTTTCAGGTGTCTCTAAATCTCCTGATGTACTCGAAGACGCCCTCGTTATATTTCTGCTTAACCGATTTCAGGTGCGAGACTCGTTCAGTTTCTCTAGTATAAAAGTAATCGTGGAACTTCTGCTCTAAGTGGGCTCAAGTCTGAACGGAGTTTGGCGGTAGTGTCAAAAACCAAGTGAAAGCAGTGCTGGATAGCGACAAAGAAATTAGTCTATGTTTAAAGGCATCCGACCCACTAGCCTCACCACACCGCGCTAGAAACTGACCTATGTGCTCCCATGCGGTTTTGTTACCCTCGACGTCGAACTTGGTGAACTCAGGAACCCTAAAATCGTGAGGATATGAAATTGTATCAAAATGGTCTGGGCACGGCTTGTGGTAAACCCTAGTCTGATCCCGAGGTGTGAAACACATGCACTCTCTAAAAAGTGCGCGGATACGCTCATCTATGCCATCCTCGCCTTTGTCTTGTGCGCGTCTCTCGTGTGGGGGCACGAAACGTGGTGGTATACCGACGTGTCAGTCGTATGGCTCCCCTTGATTGCCCTCTTCTTGTGTCGGCTCATGATATGCGGCGTTATCTAGCCTATGCGGGTGTGCGGGACCAGGAGGTGTGGGTAGCGCGGGTAGAGGTAGTGTAGGTGCTGGCGGAGGCAGCGCATAGAATACTGCGGGGGTGGTATGACTAGCCATAGGGCCGGTCTGACCGAATGTATAGGGGACGGTCGGACCGATCTAGAAGCTGGTCTGACCGACCTGGTAGCCAGTCTGACTGACCATGGTAATAGGTGTGGGTGCGCCAAAGTATGTGCCCGGTGCTGGAGGATGGCACACCAGTCTGACTGGGCTAAAGGCCGGTCGGACCGATGGTTGTCAGTAGCGAAAACTGGCCCGCTTCAGTCTGACTGGCCCAACGGCCAGTCTGACCGATAGGAAAAAATGATTTCTCAGCCATAGATGGTGAGGCTAAAGACGTGATACTTTTTCTGCTCCCATCGATTCTACTGTGGATGTGATGAACATGAGGTACACTAGCAATCGGAGTTGAAGAAATGGCCTCGGAAAAGTCAAATCTCTAAAACATTGCCTCCATCTCAGGCCCTAGACGATTTGCAAATGTGGCACTAACCACTTGATCTACAGTTGTTGCTATTTTTTGTTCAATGTCTAGAGATGATAGAGGGGGAGGCGGCGTTACATTATCCATGTATTGGGGAGATCAGGGGTACGCTTGACGAAGCCCGCACGAGTATTCGTGTAGCGTCCAAGCATGAGGGCATGCAACTCCTTCGTCTTGGCCTCGATCTCAGCCTTGTCTTCCTCGGAGATATCATCGATGGTGGGGAGGATGGCATTGTCGTCGCCAATCTCCGTGCCCCCCGCCATGTTTGCCAATGTAGACGGTACTGTTAATGTAGTCATAGTAGTCATACACGTCGTCGACATAGTCGTGCTTGGCGTCTATGTCCCCAGCGGAGTCACAAAAAAGTGTGTTGATGCTAAAATTTGTCGATAAAGCACCAACGAACACCGATGCCAGTTCGGCAATCTAAAAGCGCACAAATGCCTAGGGGTGGCCCGCTAAACATCACGTGACACTGAAACCACATTCCGACGACCCTTGACCATGACAAGGGAATATGGGTGGAGTCACCAAACAATTAAACCATATTGCAATAACACAATCCAACTAACCGAATTGTAGGAGAAGCGATCAAACCATCCAAAGCAGGGTCGGTTGGACCGTGGTGAAGGAGTCGGTTAGACCGGCCTAAAGGTGGTGGTCGGACCGTGATGCGGGGGGATGGCGCACGGACGAGCTAGAAGGGTGAATAGGTCGATCGAGACATGACGGTCAGACCGGCCTTGGGCCGCCGGTCGGACCGACTATTACCGGCACGCGTCGGTCAGACCGATTGAAGATTGCCAGTCAGACCGACAGGCAAGGTAGTGTCCTCCTTGGCTCGCCGGCGATGGCGCCGATAGGAAAAACTCGGTGCAGGGGGTTCTTGGCGAAGAATGAGGATAAAAACTCTACAAAACACCAAGAAATCAGAAGCAATTCGGCCTAGAGACCGAATTACCGATAAAAACCTATAAAAATGATAAAAATATGTTACATGGATTGAACGGATGATTCACAAGTGAATCAATAAGGATTAACTGTCATTACGACGCGATGGACGAATGGTTTACAGTGCAAACAAACAAAGATAGACGTTATGGCTAATCCTAGGGCAAGGAAAATAGTAGATTGAAAAGAACAATTCAAGGGAACAATAGATTAGATATATTAGGGTTTTTGAGAGAGAGTCCCTTTTAATCGGCCTTGCCCCTATATATAGGGGTTGGTCTGGATGTTCCTGGGATTCTAATTGACTAAATTACGCGTCTAAATCATTAGGATTTAATTAGAGATCAAAACAACCCGAAACATATCAAATCAGTTCGGACTCGGACTAGGCTGGTCTAACCGGACCCATATGGCCGGTCTGACCAGGCCTATATTTTTGGCCAAAAGTACCAATTTCGACATTTTGACAATTTGACCATTAATGCCATTTTTTTCTATCAACAAATTGGAGGAGTGTAGGAGCTTCACCGCTGTTGCACAAACAAAATTTTCATGGATCACCCTTTTGAAGATGAAGGTACTTTGGCAAGGGGGATCAACTCATCCATTTTTGCCAGGCGAGAAGCGAGCACTTTGGTGATAATCTTGGAAGTAGCATTCATTAGGCTTATTGGACGGTAATCTCAAGAGAGAAGCAAGCTAATTTTTTTGGAATGAGAGTGATGTGGCTATCATTTAGGAGGTGGACCTTCCCAAGATGGAGGTTGTATAGTTGAGAGAAAATCGCCATGAGATCTGGTTTAATCAAGTCCTAGAAGAAGTGAAATAAATTTAGGGTGAAACCGCCAGGGCCCGATGCCTTTTCTGGGTTCGGAAGAAATACTGCTTGTTTAATCCCTTTCTCCATGAAAGGCTACTCAAACTCACTAAGGTGACGTTTGGTTCAAGGGACGAGGTGGGATGGGATGGGACGGTCCCGTTTTTTATAGTGTTTGGTTCGAAGTCAGGTGGAACGGGGTCATCCCACCGAGGAATATTCCTCCAATATTCGGGACGAACTTGCTCCCCAAAAAAGAGGGACGAGCTCGTCCCACCTCGTGCGCGGAGGCTTCGGGACGGGGCTAGAGGTTCTGTGGCGGGCCAAAAATTCCGAGACGAAGGCTTTAGGGATGGGCCGGAGGTTTCAAAACGGACTGAAGATGTTTCGATGTGGGACAGAGGTTTTGGGGCAGAGTCTCATTTCTCTCAACCCACCAACCAAACACAAAACTAGGACATCCCCATCTCTCGCAACAAAACACGAGATAAGACGATTCCATCCAAAAAACTAGGACATAACTGTCTCATCCCACCTTATCTCTAAACCATACGGCACCTAAGATCGTGATGTGGGAGGTCTAGGGAGTCCCAAATAAAGGAGAGTTGATGCAATGCTTCAGCACCTAGGGAGCTCTAGAAATGATCATGGATGATAGCCTCTTTTTCCTCATGGGTGGAAGCAACCTTGTCACTGACCTACAAGGACAGGATGCAATTTTACCGTCAACGACCATTTTCTTTAAGGTGGAAGTAACAAGAATTGGTGTCCCTTCCTTGATGTGGATTTGGCGAGAGCGTTGCATAAGCCTCATCTTGTCCACAGTAGCCAACCGTAGAATTCAAAGCTGGAGATGATCCCATAATGCTTGTTCTCCATTCTCAAGAGGTCGGCATTCTTCGGTCGTATCTAGTTGGAAAATGATCTTAGAGATGATGATGGACTAAAGACGAATGTCCACAATGTGGCACCTACTCCATCTCTTGACGCTAGAAACTGTGCGCTTAAGCCACACGAAGAGGGCTTGGAACGCTTTTGTGGAATGAAGAGGAATAGTCCACCACTTCCTAGAACCCCTCCATTTTCATCCGAAAATGTTCTAGGCAAGAGGAGGTAGAGGGGAAGGAATCCACATCACCTGTTAGGAGGAGTGGGGAATGATCTAAACAGTGGGAGGATAACACTTGAAGGGAGCAGTATGGGTAGAGGGATTTCTAATCTTGGGAGCAAAAGAAATGGTTGATTCTTGACATCACTGGAGAGGTCGTTGCATTGGACCGTGAAAATCAGCATCCTGATATGTGGATCCCGTAAAGATCAAGCAAATCTAAGGTGGATCTGAATGGTTTTTGGGGGTGCTTTTGTCTTTGGGCCCTATAGATTAAATTAAAATCCCCCACAACTAGCCATAGGGACTGTAGATTAGAGCCGATCTGTTTGAGTTCCTGGATGAATGCAATTTGCTCTGATGCACTGATACTTCCCAAAGTCCACATTCCCGTATCCGATACATATCTGATACGGTGATACGGCGATACGCCTCCGATACGCGTATCGGCGGCGTATCGGATAATAAATATTAAAAATAAATCAAAATAATTCCTGATACTTTTTCTGATACTTCCCGATACTCCGATACTTCACCAGCCCATTGAAACTTTGACCCAATAATAAACCCTAAGTCCCTAACTCTCTCTCACCAACCCAGCCCACCCCAGCCGCACTCTCCTGCCGACTCCCAAGTTCACCGTCAGCTTGTTGCCGCCCTACCGCCCTACCGCCCCGCTTCACCGCCAGTCTCTAGGTTTCTGTTTCAACGCCGTTGGCCTGCCCCTCCCCTCTTAGCTCATATCTTCATGTTAATGGTTAATGTATTTAATTTTTAGATTATTTTTATATATGTATATACTTGTCGTATCGTCGTATTCATGTTTTTTTGAAAATTACGTATCGCCGTATCCGTATCGCCATCGCCGTACCCGTATCGTGTATCCGTGCAACACAGCAATTTTGTTTGGATCAGCCTGAGGGCCATATACCCCAATGAGATTCCAGGATCAGTTATCCGCTCTTGAGTGGAGCATGGCGGAGATTGAGTGGTGACCATAAAGAGGGTTCGATAGCTCAAAGAAATCCCCATCGCAGGTGAGGATTATACCTCCTCTAGTGTGGATAGTAGGGAGCGCGAAGAAGAAAGACTTGAACTTGAGGCCAAGCAGGGTTTCAGCAATAAGTCCTGGGGACTGCATCTAGCTTGGATTCTTAGAGGCATACAATTTTTACTCTTGTGTTCTGAATGAAAGACTTGATAGCGGGGGAAATATTCTGTGCAATCACTCATTTGGTGCAAGCGTGCAATCAAACGATCTGGTGCATCCAATCAAGCGATCCAATGATTACATATGAAAAGTTAAAATTAAAAAAGTACTAGGTTTCAGCCCCTTTCAGATGTAACCATTGGATCACTTGATTGGATGTATCAGATCGCTTGATTGCATGCTTGCACCAAATGAGTGATTACATAGGATATTTCCCCTTGATAGCGTGGTGCATGTTTAGGTTATTTAAACCTCGCACATTCCATGAAAGAATGCTTGAATTATCTTGCATCATGAATAAGGGATCTCAGTTGGGAGAAGGAAGGAGTCGGTAGGTGGCACTTAGGACCGACGTAAGATTGAAAAACTAGGAAACAATAGGTCGTTGGAGCCTTAGGCAGAACCACACTGACTTGACTGTCATTAAAGAGGGAGTACCAAAATAGCAATGCAAACAAAGCATTGGAGCAAACCAAAATGTGCATCTGGAGACAAATAATGTGGCATCGGAAACATTTTGGACTTTATTTAGACAGCATATAGGGTTTTGACGAAACATGATCAGAGGCATGGTTATAGCACCCGACAGTGCTGATCCACAGGGCAACAACCAGTGAACAATCAAAAGTTACTAAACGTGACTAAGTATCAAGATGACAACCAAACTTGAAATATAGGAGCAACAAACCATAGATAACAGACACCATGCAACTAGACATGAAGATACAAAACCTACACATCGCTAATAATTCTCAAACAGATAGTGGTTAGATGGATAGTCTCATGAGGGAGACTATGGCTTCCATTTCCGCATCAGTAAGCAGACCCTTGAAGAACTCTAAGTAATTCTCAACGGGTACGGGTAGGGCACTAGTGCATCCCCATAACCATACCCATTTACTTGACAGGTAAAAACTTGTACCCATATCCATCACCCGTAGGCGTGTGTACTCATGGGCATACCCATTTACCCATGAAATGGTGTGGAGTGACTGACAAGAGGACCATTGTGGAGGGCATGATGGAGGCTCGCCGTAGCGACATGACTAGTGGCATGATTCACTGATAGAGCAGGAGGGCAATGCACGGGATGGACGGAGGGTGTGGCCTCACTACGATGGCGAGGGCTAGAGCTGGCAGCCACATCACTGTCGAGACTACCCCGCACCATCTCCTTCCCACCACCGATGTTGAGAAGGATGGAGGTGGGTTGGTGCAGTGGTGCTAGCGTGCGTCAGGTGCGGAAGGTGTCTGGTCTCACCGTTGGTGGTGGCACGTGGGATGGTTGTAGGGTGTAGCCTCACCACGACGGTGGGAGCTGGTGGTGTTTGGCGAGGGGTAGTGCTATGGATGGCTCAAAATTAGGACCTAGATCTAGACTCTAGTGGGTTGCAGCTGAGGTTTGGGGAGGGAGGAGAGAAGGGAGAAGTGGAAGGCTAGGATTAAATTTGATTTTTATACCTAATGCAATCGGGTAAATGGGTGAAGTAGATATGTGTAGTCAATACCCATACTCGTACCCATTTACCCGTTAGGTATGGTATGAGGAATATACCTGATCCTAATAGGGTTTTTACTCATGGATAAATGGGTAAATGGGTACCATTTCTATCCCTAAGGATGGCCAGGGTGATCTACATGAATGAAGAATTCAAAAAGGCAGTTAATGGTGAATCCACACATTTGTGCTCCGAAGAAGAGATGTCTAGAGATGGGACCAAAACCATGTCAATAAGGGAGGGAGCACTAGGCTCCAGTCGGTGAAGCTGGTGGGGAGACTAGAGGATTGGCATGCATTGCTTCCAAAACTAGCGCGAGATAGGTAGCTAGTGGCAGAACCTACAAACCAGAGTTAGGAGAGACAATATCTAGTTATAGGATAACACCTGGCTTTGAAGCACCCATCTCATCCAACATCAGGTCCCTGACTCGGAGCTCCTAGGAAATCGTCCGAAGTAGGAAGGACATGTTGGAAGCAATAAAATCCTCCTTAGAATAGGGTTGAAGTTGTTCTCTAGTCCTAAGAGGCGGTGAATGAGAACGAGAACGTCCTGAGCTTGAATGACATGAGGACTCCTCATCTCTCCATCTAGGGAAGGGGGCTTTTGGGCAAAGGGGAGTGTGCTGCCATTGCTTCAACAGCATGACAGTAGCTTCCATGGTGGTCTTCATGTGTCAATGATCATCAGAACATGAAGCAAAATCGTTTCAATTTGGTGACTTAGTTTGGAAGATGATTTTGCCTTTAGCCACTAAAAGCCCAAAATTTGGTAAAAGGTCGCCTAGTTGGGAAGGTCCTTTTAAAGTTGTTGAAATCGCTTCAGGTAATGCATATTTGTTAGAGTCTTTGCAAGGAGAGCGATTTTGTAGAGCTTTAAAAGGTAGATATTTGAAAAAGTACTTCCCAAGTGTGTGGCAAGATGCTTGAGGTGCTGTAAGGCCGATATGGAGTATATCGCCCTTATCCCATTGTGCTTTTGGCTTACTAGTTTGCCAAAAGGAAGGGGCGTGTTTATAGAAAAAATTGCATTAATGGTCAAAATGTCAAAATTGGTACTTTTGGCCGAAAATATGCAATTCCAGGCACAAGCCGGTCTGACCGGCTCCACTTCGATCTGACCGAACTAGTCTAAGTACGATTCAAATTGGGTTGTTTTGGGACTAGCCGGTCCAACCGGCCATGTAGGTCCGGTCAGACTAGCCATGTGGGTCCAGTCAGACCGGCCATGTGGGTTCGGTCAAATCGGCCCAACTTGAGTCCGAGTAGATTTAGTGGGTTTCAGGATATTTTTATCTCTAATCAATTTTTAACGACTTGGATTTGTCTCATAATCAAAGAGTAGAAGTCAAGCCTAGGGAAGACAAGACAACCCCCTATAAATATAGGGGCAAGACCGATTCAAGGACACTCATGAAACTATCCATCACGTCGTAATCATGGTAATCCTTGTCGATTCTATTTGAATCGTCCGTTTAATCCTCGTAACGTATTTTTATCGGTTTTATCGGTAATTCGGTCTCAATGCTGAATTGCTTTTGATTTCTTGGTGTTTTGCAGAGCCTATGCTTTCATCTACGCCGCAATAAGCCCTGCACCGAGCCCTCACTGCCAGAGTCATCGCTGACATCCTATCAGTTTGATTGGCCAACTCTCACCGGTCTGACCAGGTCGTGCTGACATAGGCCAGTCTGACCGGCGGCTCAAGGATGGTCCGACCGTCCTGCGCAGGCGATCCAGCGAGACCCCCTTCGCACCGCCGGTCCGACCGCGGTACACGCCCAGTCTTACTGGCCTGTTTTGACTGGTCTGACCGCCCTCTACACTTCGGTCTAACCGGATCACCCTTAGCTGGTTTGATTGTTTCTTTCCATACTTCAGCTAATTGAATCGTATTCTTGTAGTGCGGTTTAGTTGCCTAGCGACTCCACCCATATTTTCCCTTGTCACATCAAGGGTCATTGGAACGCGGCGTCGACGTTGTGTGACTTTTGGAGGACTACTTCAATTGTCTACGTGCTTTTGGATCGCCGTAATGATCGGTGTGATTGGCTCTTGGTCGGCTGATTTTAGCATCAACAGTTTGTCCTTACACGGAACTTTCATAGCAACTATAGCTTTGCTTCAGGACTATTCGATCTCGATCTGACAGTTTTGAGCTGAAATCGACAAAGCCCTCCAGATCTAGACATGTGTCACCAATCCGTGAGCTTGACCGCTAGTAAATCTCTCCCGCTCTCGATCCCTCGAACTACCTTGTCACTTGCACTATCCTCCCTTTCACTGACTTGGTCAACACGCTGTCTCAATCATCCGTCTATCCATGTCTTGCTTCATCTCCACGTGTATGCCTAAGATCTTCCTCAACTTCACCTGGCCTCCTTGATCGTTTGGCATCAAGTTCCCCGCTTTACCATGATCACCCGCCGCTGACAGTTGACTCACGTCTCAACCCTGCACAACATGAGACAAACAAAACATGAATCTCCACGCAACCACGTATCTCCACGCACACTGATCCCTTCAGTGAACTAAATAGGCAATCACATGCCCAAACCCTGAACCAAGCAAACTTGTCAATCACTCATCATTAAGATAAAACTATAGTGAAACTCCACTTGGTTTCTCAATACCAATGTGAGATAATTCTATCCATATACTTGTGGATACCGTAGGGGCGTCGTTGCTACTACAGTGCCAATATTCCTATGAAGATTGCAAGGTTACGTCGTATTTATCGCCGACAAATGTATGAAGTTGAGTGGAGTTAATCAAGGACACACTTCTCTAACTATTCTTCTACCACACTAGTGCGCCTCACGTTAGAGGCAAAAATCCATGATCCAATTACACGCATGGTTTTTGAATGAATTAGATAGAAAATTTTGAATTTATTACTAACGTAGCCTCTCTGTACCTTAGAGGGGCAAGGCACAAGGAGGAAAATGCCAGCGAGGCAAGTTGCGTGAGCTGGCGCGAGTCGAAGCCATACTCCCTATGACAAAGTCAAAGTAAAACAAAAGAGGTGTGAAATTAAACTAATATATAGACTGCCTTACTTAACTACACTATTTATTAAGTTATGCGTAATGTATTATATTAAGTTAAGAGATAATGTATAGTTAAATTATGGTAGTAATATCTAGATAAAAATTTGTCATATAACTCGTCATGCATTTATCTTTGAGTAAGTTAGTTTGTTTTTGCCGAACTTTTCATTTTGTCAGTGTTTACCCAGTCTTGTAGGTGGTTTCTGTTAGCTACTGTGGGCATGATCAGTTTATGTGTGTCATGGTGCTCGGTTGAGCGAGGTCCTTAGTTATTCACGAGTCTGTATTGCTAGTTATATTTGACTCAATTGAAAACTAAAATGCTTGTTGAAACGAAAATGTGTCCCTACACTTGGGCCGGTTCGATGATCCAAAAACGTTGCGAGACGTTGACATCGCATTCCGACAATCCTTAAATCATGATAAGGGGATAACGAGTCGCTAGGAAATTTAATTATATCTTTGAAAATATAACCTAATTAACCAAAATAAATAGTGTTAGATCTAATCAGCCAATTAAGGCCTATTGAATAGAAAAATGAAATGGGCGGTTAGACCGGCCAAGTTAAGCCGGTCGGACCGTGCCGTGTAGGTAATTCTACCGAAAAATACCGAAGGGGTCTGAAGCATCCCGAAGGGGGCTTCGGCCTGTTGGACGGTCGGACTGGAGTAGGACTCCCAGTCAGACCGACGCCTTCGAAGGTGGTCGTTGAAGGTGGCCTCGGCATTTATGCGAAGGGGTGCAATCGGGACTCCGAGCAGTTGGACTGGTGAAATGTTCTTGGTCGGACCGATGGCAAGACCTCGGCCAGACTGAGGGCTTGGCGCCATAGGGTCCGTCTCGAGCTCGCTTCGGTGCGAAGTGTCTCAACTGTGGAGGGATCCCGGTCGGACCGGCGAAGGGACGGTGGTCGAACCGGGGATGGCTTTGGGAGCACAGCTTCGGCGCGCACGGTGTGGAGGGCTGCGAGGACTGTGCCGGCAACAGCCTGACGGCCCAGCACAGCAACACTCGGTCAGACCGGTGAAGTACCGTCGGTCGGACCGACAGACTCCGGTCTGATCGCCTAGGGGCTCCAACCCCTTGTAGATGAATATCAATTACTCCCAATCTTCTTGGCGATGATTTTGAAGGTGATTCCTAAAGAACTCGTTGTAGCGTGGCGAAGTATGGACAATTTGCTGATCAAATCGAGAAAGATCTACTGCTAGGAGTAAAGTAATGCTAGGGCAAAAGGTAGATTGAAAGTAAAGATACGATTCAAAACTAGGGTTTTGAGTTGATCTGTGGAGATACTCTTTGAATCGGCCTCACCCCTATATTTAGGGGTTGGTCTCATGTTCCCCGACTCCTAAACTGAGTAGGATTCAGCCAAAAGTGGTTAGGATTTATTTATAGATAAGAACAGCCCGAAATCAAACTCTATCTATAATTCTAGACTTGGGCTGGTCTGACCGGACCCATTGGGCTGGTCTGACCGAGCCTACATGGCTGGTCGGACTGGCCTACTATGGCCGGGTGGACCGGCCTGTGCCAAGGAAGGCTTATTTTTGGCCATGTTGATAGCAAAAAATGGCATTAACGGCTAGATTGTCAAAATATCAATTTTTGGCGATTTGGGCCGAAAGTACACGTGTCTAGGGTCTATCCGAAGCCCTACTGGGACGGAGTCTGTTGGGCTATGGGCTCCGAAAGCCTCTCGCCAGCCCATGGGCTTCGGCCAGGAAGCCTTTAGAGGCCCATGCTGCCAAAGCTTTGGCCCAGTAGCAAGCCTCGATGGGCCTGACCGAAGCCCACGCTTCCGAAGCTTCGGCCCGAGGAGCAAGCCTCGGTGGGCCTGGTCGAAGCCCACGCTTCCGAAGCTTCGGCCCAGGAGCAAGCCTCGACGGGCCTAGCCGAGGCCCACGATACCGAAGCTTCGGCCCAAGGAGCAGGCCTCGACGGGCCTGCCGAAGCCCACCTCGGCAGAGATAGAGTTGGACGCGTTTCCAGCTCAATCTCTATCTCTATCTGGCCGGAATAATAGTATATTAGATTAGGCTAACCCCCTATAAATAGAGAGGCATGGCCGGCGTGGAGAGCCCCCCAACTCAAACCAAACCAAAGCCATGCTTTGATCGTACCTTTACTTTTACCTTTACTTTTCTGTACCTCTTCGTGGGTTTGCCTGGAAGCCCTCCGTCCGCCACTACGAAACAGTGGTAAGCCTTGGTACTTCGCCCATGAAGTCCCCGTTAATCTACGTAACAGATTGCTATCGCCTTGTTACTTCGCCTGTGAAGTATCCGCTAATCTGCGTAATAGATTGCTACCTTCGCCACCCATGCAACACCTCGCAAGATTCGGTCTGAAGGCCGAATTGGTACTTCGCATCATCTCTATTGCAGGTTCACACGTTCGGAGCCCCTTCGCCGGAGGTGTTTGGAGCTGAGAGATCGGTTCCGGA